>OX453058.1:22754254-23205287 GCA_949699795.1 Spicauda simplicius | reverse complement strand
ATTATACTTACCGATTTAAAAGTTTGTTTTATGTATCCATCCATCCATCCATCAGCCCTTTGATGTCCACTGCTGGACATAGGCCTCCCCTAAATGGCGCCACTCCAACCGGTCCTGTGCCCTCTGAATCCAACGGTTTCCCGCTGTCTTCTTCAGGTCATCGGTCCACCTGGTAGGGGGGCGACCTGTACTCCTTTTGCCTAAACGTGGTCGCCACTCGAGGACCTTTCGTCCCCATCGGTTATCCGTCCTTCGAGCGATATGGCCGGCCCACTGCCACTTCAGCTTGCTGATTTTGAGAGCTATGTCGGTAACCTTCGTTCGTCTACGGATTTCATCGTTACGAATCATGTCTCGTAGCGAAATTCCGAGCATAGCCCTCTCCATAGCACGCTGAGCGACTCTGAGCCTTCGAATGAGGCCTTTAGTGAAGGACCACGTTTCGGCGCCATAGGTCATCACTGGCAACACACATTGCTCGAACAATTTCGACTTCAGGCACTGAGGAATTGTGGACGAAAAGATACTACGAAATTTCCCGAACGCAGCCCAGCCGAGTTGGATTCTTCGAGTGACCTCCCTCTCAAAGTTGGACTTACCCATCCGGATCGTTTGTCCCAGGTAAATGTACTCGTCGACAACTTCGAGAGGAGTGCCGTCAACAACTACCGGTACGGGTGTGACATGGACATTAGACATGATTTTCGTCTTGTCCATGTTCATCTTAAGACCCACCCGTTGTGAGGCACTGTTGAGGTCGCCTAGCATTGTGCTGAGGTCCGTCAGCGAACCTGCCAAGATGACGATATACGTCGGCAAATCGAAGGTGTGTGACGTGTTCGCCATTGATGTTGATGCCAAGACCTTTCCACTCCATCAGCTTGAACACATCTTCCAACGCAGCGGTGAACAGTTTCAGCGATATGACATCGCCTTGCCTGACTCCCCGCTGCAATTGGATGGGGTTCGTGCTTTGGTCATGTACTCGGACTGACATGGTGGCGGCTGTGTATACACACTTCAACACCTCGATGTACCTATAGTCGATCTGGCATCGCTGAAGGGACTCCAGCACCGCCCAGTGCTCGATAGAATCAAAGGCTTTCTCATAGTCCACATAAGCAACACATAACGGCAGATTATACTCCTCGGTCTTCTGTATAATCTGCCGAAGCGTGTGTATGTGGTCCATGGTGCTGTAGCCTTTTCGGAATCCGGCTTGTTCGGGAGGCTGGAAGTCGTCAAGCCTGCGTGCAATACGGTTAGTGAGGACTCTCGAAAACAACTTATACACGTGGCTCAGAAGCGCAATGGGCCTGTAGTTCTTCAGGAGGGTTTTATCGCCCTTTTTGAAGAACAGCACCACTACGCTTCTGCTCCACGCTTCCGGGGTTGTCCCGCTAGTAATGACGGAATCGAACAACTTTTGGAGCGCCACTAGTACGGGTTTACCGCCAGCTTTTAGCAGCTCTGTTGTGATTCCGTCATCCCCCGGTGCCTTGTGGTTTTTCAGCTGTTTGAGAGCCTCTCTAATCTCGTACAGGCTGACGTCCGGGAGGTCCTCAGTATAGTGTCGGGTCAGTTTGGCACGTTTGTCGTCCGCCTTGTTACGGGCGGGAGCTCGTGCGGAAGCATACAACTGTCCGTAGTATTTCTCAATTTCTCTCAGAACATCGGGCTGAGACGAAACTACGGTGCCCGATTCGGTCTTCAACCTCGTCAGCAGGCTCTGCCCAATGCACAGATCCCTGGCGAACACTCTTGAGCCCCGGTTTCGCTCAATAGCGTCTTTTACGCGTCGGGTGTTGTGAGCACGCCAATCGCGTCGCCTACTCTGAGAGATCTGTTTATTGAGCAGTCTGTATCTCGACATTGAGGTTGGAGACTGCACACATAGTTCTCGCCTCTCCCTCATAAGACCGAGAGTATGCTCTGAGAGAACCCGAGAGCCACCACTGGAGTGGGTCTTAAAATACTTAGACCCCACGTCGTGGACAGTTGTTACTACCTTGGTGTTAATTTCGTCCACAGAAACGCAAGAATCGAGACACGCGAAACGGTTTCGGAGCTGTAGCTGGAACTCTTCGGAGCCCTGGATTTGGACAGGTGTTGGTCGGAGCGTAGACTTCATCAGGCGTGACCGTTCCAGCTTTACATTGATATTTAATGTGCCTCTTACCATCCGGTGATCACTTCCGGTTTTCACCCTGTTGATCACAGAGACATCATTAAATATGTGCCGTTTGTCTGCCAAAATGAAGTCTATCTCGTTCTTAGTGGAACCATCAGGACTTATCCAAGTCCACTTTCGCTGTGCCTTCTTCTTGAAGAAAGAGTTCATCATAAAGAAGTCTTCCCTCTCCAAGAAGTTGGCAAGCAAGTGACCTCGGTGGTTCCGTTGTCCAATTCCAAAGGGCCCCACCCTCCGTTCGTCACCATTTCGCACGCCTAGTCCTGCATTAAAATCCCCCATGACAACGGTAAAATGGGTTTTTGAGGTATGTATGGCTCTACTTATGTCCTCATACATAACCTCAACCTCATCGTCTGGGTGTGTCGAAGTCGGCGCATATACCTGTATGACCTTCAGCGAATACCGTTTAGATATTCTGAGTATAAGGTACGCTACCCTTGACGACACACTGTCGACTGTTACAACGTTGTTCACGAGGGATTTGTGGACGAGGAACCCGACACCACCCTGGGACAGGTGATTGCCCTCCCGGTGATAGAGCAAGTTTCCAGATTTGAGGATTATCGTGTCCTCCCCCTGTCTTCGGACTTCAGACAATCCCAAAACACTCCAGTTTAACTTGTCTATTTCTTCTTCCAGCTCCTGTATCTTCTCGTCGGTCCTCAGTGTCCTGGTGTTGTATGTTGCCAGGTGCAGAAGTCGTCGGTTATGGTAGCCGGATCTCTTCCGGAGATTCTTAGCACCCCCTGCCCCGCCGTTACCTTGGCCGCTACCATAGCCCGGAATAGCGGGGCCGCCGGGGACTGGGGGCCGTGGCTTTTCTGCACCTGTCATAAGGGGGTTTTGCCAGTAGTCACCGCGCCTGGCAAGCGTGTTGGTGACCGCAGTAAATGTTGGAATTTCACAGGAGATGCTGCTGCCCATCTCCTGGATGTTTTATCCCTTAGTCGCCTCGTACGACATCCACGGGAAGAGAGGGAGTGGTGCTATTCTAAAAGGCCGACACCACACAGCCAGTTTTATGTATATACTCATATATTCACCTCGAGTAATATAGTCCAGCATTTCCCATTTGCTGAGTCGCGACCCGGTACCGGGCTGTCAAAATAAAATACCGGGTGGGCACATTCCCACCTTCTTTTCATAATATTACTAATTATCGATCCACGCATAGTAAACATTAGAATTTTACATAACCATAAGTACATAAGCTTGGGTTTATAAGTATTAGTGTGTCACGAAGGGGCAGAAGGAAAATTACCGGGCTAATTAATGGCCATGACAGAACAATGTTTGGGAAACACTGGTATAGACTATTTTATTTGATCATGATAGTATAACGTAACTAAATCTAGTGTTACGATTAATAAAACAGCTTTACGAAATAAATGACCAATAATTATATGTACCAACCGTGGTTTCATTTTGTTAAATATGCATTTCCTTAATTTTGTCATCTGCGTGAAATTCTTATCTCTAAAAAACAAGTTTTAAAAAAAAATAGGTCCTCAGGCAATTCCATAAATGACTCATAATATCTCATTGTTTGGCCGGCCGTAGGAAGATGTTGACCTTGCTGCTTCGGACCTACCACAGACAAAAACAAATATAAGACAGGCGATTATAAACCTAACTTGACTGTGATACGGGTTATGAGTAGTTTAGAAGCTGCAGTAACATTGGATGGATACGAAGCCTAGCTGACGTCAGGTGCTGGCGTGTCCTGGACCTTGAAATCGGGACTCGTGATATAATCTGCACGCACCAAATGGACCATCTCCAGGCTTTTTTAACCGCTACTGCGTCAGAAAGAGTAATAATAATACACATAATTATATTACTTTACAGAAAGCAGTTGCCCTGAACACGTGCAGAATAGTTAGAATATTTTACTGACATAAGAAACTGAGCTTAGTTTACACAGAAATTTCACAAAAACGCTGAAAAATAATTTCATTAAGTTAAATTCATAAAAAATGGTACCTATACGCCCGTGAGCATCATTAAGAACCGATTTATGTTTAATATAATTCGAGATTGGTAAAAACCATAAAAATATAATAACACTTTATCGACCAATAAGATTGTATACCTATAATATAGACTTACGTATTACAACAACCACATAGAGCAGTATACACACAGTGAATTAAACACTGCTCTCAACAATTGATAAAAATTATTCGGCTTGACGATTACGATTTTTAATAGTGTGCATATTTTTATTGTATTAGCGAAATAGAGCCGTAAATTAATTCGGCCCCGAAACCACGACGGGAATAGCAGTGTACCAACCAGTTACCAACCGAGAGATATTTGTATGCTAATTTGGTAAGCTTTTAGAATTATTTATAAGTTGCTTACAAATTTAATTCGCGTAGCCCTACAACTTGTTTACATCATCAGTATACAAAGTTAATCTAGGCGCGGTCAGGAATTGGATGGGTAACCGCGAGTGGCTTTTGCCTCTATGTAATTAGGAAGGCGCAGTGATAGCCTAATGGTTGAAACTTGTCCTCTCAATCGGGAGGTCCGAGATTCAAAACCAGGCACGCACCACTGATTTATGTGCGTATTAGAAATTAATTATCACGGCTTTTCAGTGAAGGAAAATATCGTGAGGAAACTTACACACCCGAGAGTACTTTAAAAATAAAAAAGTTCTCGGAGGTGTCTGAAGTCCACCAATTCGTACTTGCCAGCGTGGTGGACTACGACCTAAAACTCTCTCATTCTGAGAGAAGACGTGTGCCCAGCAGTGGGACAATAATGGGTTGACGATAATTAGGAAGGTACGTTAAGTAGCTCTGCTTTTTTAAGACTACAAAATATAAATTAGAATTTTATAGAAGGGCCAGTTGAGTTCTTGCTGAATATAATATCAGTGGCCTACAATAATATTTACAGAAAGAGAAGCAATTAAACTATTTAATATAAAAAAATCAAAACCTCTCATTCAGTCTACTTAAGAAAATAACAGAAGGTCCATTTTATATTTAAAAAATAAACCCTTATAATATGTAAGTAATTTATTTTAGTATCAAACTTACAGAAAACAATACTCCAAGAAATTTACTTCATTAGAATAATTTTATTTAACTTCTATATCTCCTGTCTCCGCAGTGAAAATGTGTTTGTCTGATTTTTGACAAATTAACATGTAACAATATTGTTAGAAAAACTGAATTATAACAATCAAACGTTCTTTTACTAGGAGCTATGTTCACATATAAAAAGTAAACAAATTCCAAACAATTTTGAATGTATTTATCAACAAATTAAAAACACAACATTTATTTATTTTTGTATAATACCTACTTATTTATGGTTTGTGGTCAATCCACTCACTGCGTGGCACGGGTCTCATCCCAAGACTATTACTTACGTCTTTGTTTGTATATTTTGTATGCACTTACTGCCATTCTTTCCGAGTTTCTGAAGTTACCAGGCTTGATAGTTCGAGTTCCTTTCCTCTTGCCTCCCGCAACCCTGGAAGCCCCCTTTAGGTCGCCTGTTCCGACAGGTAGAGATTATCGTGGACCTATTCTGATCTTGAAACTACAAGAACCTGGTATTTGAACATCGAACCTCTAGTGAGAGACCGAGTTTTCATTAGCTAGCATAATGATTAAGCTATTGTTGCTAACTGCTTATTATTTGTGTTAATCAATTTATTAGCTAGTATTTGAAGGCGCCGCTTTTAGATTGACCCGCCACACCTATTTCTAGCGTAAAACAGTTCTTCCATTTCGTTGGAAGGGTGTGGTTGCCGGCACACTTCCATATGAGGCGACCATCTTTGTCCTCGGAAGTGGCAACGCATCTGTGATTGACTTCAGATAGAATCCATGTTCTATATAAAGTTGTTTACAGATGTCCATGGGCGGCAGTGCACACTTAACATCAAGACTGTATGCTCGTTTGCTACTTCAATTAGATAAAAAAGGTACTACATAGATGGTCCATACAATGAAACCTGATAATCAGTCCCATACAGAGCGAGCACCGGGCGCCTTGGCATTGAACACGCAGATAAAACGAGTCTGGCACAGCCGCTGATTGACACGTTGGCGCGCATAGCAATGTGCATTCAATTATGTCATAGCTAGGCTCGCCATTGAAGCGCTGAATTTCGGGAAATTGACAAAAAAAACTACTTTTCTTGTTAATTTCCTGAAATGAAATAGTTTCAAGAAGTGGCGTAGCGTGGCTTCATGTAGCCCGGAAGTACTATTTGCCGCCCATCAAGTTAGATTTTTTGTTGGTGAAAAAAAAACATTGACCACCGAAAAAAAAAGGTCGTCAAAACTATTTTGCCGCCTTCTAAAACGTGCCCGGGGTGGACCGCCCGAAATGTAGGTGAAGTCTTTAAGTGCCTAACATCATGTAATGGGAAGTTCTAAATGTAGGAGTATCCCTCCGGAAGTTCGCTTCCGGAAGCTACATCATAGTCATCATATTTTGAGGCGACCATCATAGTCCTCAGTAGTAACAACGCATCTGTGATTGACTTCACAAGGAACCCATGTTCTGTATGTAGTTGATTACGGATGTCCATGGACGGCCGTGACCACTTACCATCAGGTGGATTGTTTGTCATGCATCGTTTGCTACTTCAGTCAGATAAAAAAAACATCGCCACACTTAATGGACTAATAATGTAACAGATGTTTTAGGCGCTGTTGTGTTTTGGTTTGAAGGGTGTGGAAAGATGTCGAAGTTAGCACATTTTGTATAACAATACGTATAATCAACTTAATTATAGCATAATTAATTAGTTATTATATGTATTTCATGTTATTATATGTATGTCATGTTTATTTTATGTATTTCATGTCAATGTCAATTTGTCCAAATATTTAATCAAATCGTCTTAAGTATTGATAAAAACTTTTAGAAAATAATCTTGATCTTTTTTCCATCGCCAAGGACTACAAAAACGATCCTACTATTAACGTACCTGATAATGAAGTCAAACAAAAATTAAATAAGAGTTTAAGGCGTCTAGACTGATTAGTTATGTTCCTGTTGATATTTAGTACGATAAGACATGCAATAAAACGACCATTTTTTAAGAAACCCTTAAAAGCTGTAGAAATGGGACGTCCTGGCCCTCATGTAGATGGTTGGCAACCTAGTCATAACACTCATAACGCCCATACTCAAGCAATAAAACGTCGATAAATATTTTTTATGAAGTAGAAGTAGCGAACAGTCAACAGTAGATTATAAGTGGTCACTTCTCACTCAAATCTAAGATAGCAATGTTCTCTTTATTCACGGTTTCCGCAATCGGGGTTTTATTATTTTTTTATTAGCAGGTTAAACCCTTAAAATTAATTGTGACCATTTCTCTTGTATTCGCGTTTCTTCTTTTCGCGAATGAAGGCCGTACAAGTAAAAATATTAGGCGCCTTCTATTTCTACATTAGCTTTGTTTAAACACTCATAGTTATTCCAAGTTCTGTATTCGAGGCATATTTTCGAAGTATATGCCTCCGCGAAGTCCACCAACTTGGTCAGCGCGGTGGATAATGGCCTTAAACTCTCTCATTCTGAGAGAAGACCAGTGTCCAGCAGTGGGACAATAATGGGTTGTACCCCAATGGTTAACGAGATACTACCATATGGTACTACTATGTATGCCCAAATCACCGTGGACTGCTACTGTTCTATCATGTAGAATTAAAAACAAACATGTACTTGACATATAATTTTGTATAAATAAAAAAGTAGTTTAATAGATTTAAATTCTTGTTTTAAAAAAGGTTTTTCGTCTTGTTGACCGCTCAAAAGAAAACGATGGAGTACGTTGGGTTTATCAAGTTAGACAAAGATTTTAAGGGGATCTAAGGCTGATAATATATCTTTGCCTTAAATCTCATTTTAGAAAAACGTTTAGACAAACGAAGATAGAATAAATGGATATTTTCAAACAATTTTGGTTTAACAAATTGAAGAAGTCAGTGTAGAAAAAAAATAGGTATACCCGTTTTCATTAGAGACACAGATATGGTACTAAGGACTAAGCTGACATCGCCTCTTATGTAAGTCATTCGGCATCTACACCATCCACCGAAACTTATTAACTGCTTCACATTACATGTAGATGTGATAGTGAAATAGTGATAGGTACCTTCCAAGTTGAATGACATTGGTTCTGTCCTTAAATTATTTGTAACATTATTTTCTGTTACATAAAAATATTATGTTTAACTTTATCCGCAGACGGAGTTATGGAACAGGACGGAATGTTAGGCTAATCTTATCGTCTTATCTCAGATATATCAAGGTCGTTCGAGGAAGCAGATTTTCTTTTCCATCGCTTTCCTTCGTTTCTCTATATTTTTTACGTCACGGCATAATATTAATATCAATATATATCTAACAGAACACAAAGACGCTTCGCGCTGTCTATCCCTATGTGTGCTTAGATCTTTAAAACTTCGCTACGGATTTTAATGCAGTTTTTTTAATAGATAGAGTGATTCAAGAGGAAGGTTTGGTGTATAATACATGCTTAATATAGTGGAGGAACACTGATAATTTTAGATTTTTGACTTTTAGGCGAAACAAAGTTCGCCGGTTCAACTAGTATTACCTATCTATAAAATCAAGCCAATATTCAGGAGAGTAAAATAGAAAACAACAATGCTTTTAGTTTTGAAATTATGAAATGTGAAGTTTATAAAATATGAAGTACATTTAATAGCACCAAGATTACAATTTGATAGGCAATGTTTTGAATAAAATTGAATCTTTAACTTGAAATTGATGTATTTTGAATTGTACTGTTTTTCACACAAAGCGACGTGTAAGTTTTACTATGATCTTTAAGAATCTATTAAAAATAAAGTTCCGTCTGCTACTTTCGGAAAATCGTTGAAACAGCTGATCTTGTTTTGACAGAAGCGTTTGAAAATCAGGCATACAACACGAACTCTTAAAATTCAGTGTGAACTGGTAAATGTCATATAAGTTTCATATCGACGATCCGCGTGGCGGAGCGGTGGCTGACGCGCAATGGGTTCTATTCCCGGCCAGACAGGTATCTGAATGATGAGTTTAGTTTCATGTTCTGGATCCGTGTGTTTGTGTATTCGTCTTGTGTGAGTCCATGGTACCCACGACACAGGAGAAAATCCTAGTGTGGGGGCTATGAGTGTAGAAAGCGTATATCTTTTTATTCAAAAGGTTTTAAGGTAACTCTATGGTCACATTTTTTATAGTTAAACCGAGTGATAATTATTTTTAATGCGCTCACATTCTTCTGTGTGGATTTCAAGTATATGGATAGATCACGCGGGCGGATTTCTAGTAAAAAATAAAATATCAAAGCGCCTTGGCATTGACGGTGCTGGGTAGGTAAACGAGTCCGCCATTTCTGTGATTAGCGTTGGCGAGGAGTAATGTGCACTGGATTATGTCATAGCCATAGCCCAAGTAACCTAATAGACTCCAAGCGTGGACGTGGACTTGCTCTCCAATGACAGAGTTTAAAAATTACACAAGGAACAATGAGCGCATGTTAGTTATCATTTGGCTGGGCAATAGTCCTAAATTTAATGATACAATTTGAGTAGGTTTTTACTCAAAACATCTAGTACCCAAACCGAATTATTAGAAGGACTCTAAAATTATATAAATATCGATAATTAATAATATAATCGTCTGTCCTCAAATACTCAAGCTTCTCTATTTTAAAGTACCTACCTACCTCGTAGAATTCCATATTTCATTCTCCCCGACGTAAAACCTTGTTATGTAAGAACTCGATTGCTAGAATGTGTAAAAACCTTAACAACTGGTTTGCTCTAGAATCAATGGACATATTCTCACTTAAGTTTAAAAAATTTCTCGATCTTTTGCTCAAAAGTAATCAGTTGAAAGTAATCGTTTATGTGAATAATAATAATAATTGTGTGTATAAGAATATTACAGTTGCTTTGCTAGTTAAGTGGTAAAACATAAGCATTTTGGAATATTTGTAGACATCTGTGTGTATAGGTACGGGAAAATTATTATCTTCAGACATTTATTTCGGGAATTTAGTAGTAATTGCAACGCTTATTTCGAATTAGGTCAATGATAAGCGCTATTGATTTTTCCCACGGATAAATCTGTTAACGCGCTGTAGTATGTGGGGCAAAGAGCTGACAGTGAAAGCTTTATTTTAAAACGGAGCATTTTTTGCATAACCAATTCTGTCCAGGGTACTAGACCTATATGTCGGTACCAATATGGGCTAAAATTTCACGAGAATGTCTAAGCCAAGATAGGCAAATAGATATTTTTCCGTTCCGTATATTGTTGACAGAATTAAAAAAAAGAAAGTGTGTACACGCGTTAGAAGTTATCAGTAGGTTATCATTTTTCCCTAACTCGACAAAAGAAGTATAACTTCAAAAAAACCTACGTGGCTTACAAACTTCGGTAGACAGGGAGGACCTTTTGTCAAATACTTAATCCAATACTTTAGCTGTAAAAAAAAGCATTATGAGGAAACTTTCATATCCAAGAGCCTTGTCATAAAAAATCGAAGATTCTTCAAATCAGCATATAGCCAGCATGCTAGAAACAGTTGGTTGTTGGTTACTAGAAAATTGTAGAGCATTAGGAGTCTAATGAATTGTTATGTCTACGGCCATATCACAGCACTCATAACGCACGCCAACACAGCCACTGTCAAATAAGCGCTAGTAAGAAACTCAATTACAATAACAAATGTGCCACCCAAGCTTACAGGATTCAGCTATAATAGGATGTTGAAAGGTAATAGAACCCTGAATGATGGAGCCTTGGGAATCAAACCAAATATTCCCAAGATTCTACCGTACTATTGTAGCATTTTTTTTTTATTTTACCTAACGATAAGGCAGACGGGCTACCTGATGGAAAGTAGTCACCATCACCTGTGGACATTCGCAACACCAGAGGAGTCGCCAATGCATCGCCGGCTTTGTAGGAGAGCTCTATTCGCACCTTTCTTGAAGAACCCCATGTCATAGCGCTCCGGGAATAACAGTATTAACAATTTCGCGGACGGTACTGTTTGAGTCTGTGTTCTAAAATGACACAGTAAATCTCCATACATGACGTATAAATACGTAGAGTCAGTGCCGGATTAGCCACATAGCAAGAGTAGCAAATGCTACGGGCCCCGCGGCCCAACACCTAGTATTTATATTTTACTATCTTTGCTATCCTGAAAATCTTAAACTGAATGAAGTATATATAAAAGTGTCATCTCTAAATTTTCCCAGATTAAATCCAGAAAAGTTTACTTGTAACAGTTTTGTTTTATTTAATACCCTTACTTAAAGTAAACTATAAGCCTTCTGTCAGAATTTGCTACAGGCCCCACGCTGACTTAATCCGGCATTGCGTAGAGTCCATTGATATCATACGTTTTAAAAATGTCATGACAGAAACGTGTTAGTAAAGTTTCTACTATTTTACATGGTACAATACAAGGTACATCCAATAAGTGTTTAACTTGAAAGTTTATCAGGAATAAACGTTCTGTAAATAATATTTTATATTTGAACATCATCATGTGGAATGAGCTTCCTCCTGAGGTATTCCCGGAGCGCTAAGACACGGGGTTCTTCAAGAAAGGTGCGAAAAGAGCTTTCTTTCACAGCCGGCGATTCATTGGCGACTGACTCCTCTGGTACTTTCCACTGACTACTTTCCATCAGGTAGCCCGTCTGCCTTATCGTTAGATTAAATTATATATAAAAAAAAAATCATACGTTGTGCCATATCAAAATCTCAAATTATGACATACAATCACGTTCTGTCCGTGAAAGTGGTCGCTCTTCTCTAGTTTGTAGGGTATCGTAAGAAAAACATGTTAAAATTAGGCTTTTTTAGTCCTCTGGAGTAGCAAATTATATGTAGACTGCCGCAGCTAAGACTCGAATTCTAACTAAAATCGATTACAGATACCCATGGCGGTGAGCAACATGCTCTTTGCAAGTAGTAAAGCTGTATTTTAAACCTTTTATGGTTCATGTATCGATCGCACCAAGGGAAACGGATGTTTCTGTATTTCAGCTATAAATGCCAGCAGTGAAGAGCTGCTATGTGCTGACTTGATAGGCATAACTAATTGTAATTGTCGCTTTAAATAAAAGTTCTAGTCCTATTCAATATTAATTTATTATATCCCTTGGCGGCAGTGATCACTTACCGCCAAGTAGTAACAGCCTATAATAAGAATTCCGTACTCCCACGCTACACATTCGGTTTAGAATCAAAGGCGCCTCAGATTATTCAGTTCATACATGTGTCAAGAATTAATTAGATTTGTTGTGAAGACGTATGATTACCTACGTATTCAAGAGTAGGTACATAATGTTCGCAGGTGTACTTAACCGCATATTACCGCGGTTCTTACATAAAACATAATAATATGTTTACTTGTTAATTATTATCTACCTGTTTTTTTAGCGAATACAGTTACTTTCCTATTGATTCTATGAAGAGTGTACCTACTGCAAGTTTTTCTTCTTTTTCATATCTTTTTTTTAATGTTTAACTTTGAGTAGTATTTACTTGCTCACCCAGTATGGTCCGCTTAACTTTCCAACTTAAAATAATAAAGATTACCAGGTGTAAATATTAAAAAAAAACTTTAAAACAAAACATAACAAGACCTGCGTCTTTTAACTCATACGCACGCACTTCCTACCTTCCCATATTATTACTTGAACGTGTAACCCTTTTCTTCGAACCGATTAAATAATTATGTAGTTAATAAAGCACCCTGCACGTAATCAAGTGTAAGACACCTTACTAGGCACTGATGGAGCATATCAGAATCCGTTGACGTAAGTCTTGGCATATATGGCAGGCAATTTTGATAAGCTAACACGTCCGTAAGGTAAGAAACCCATATGTCATGAAGATATTACACTCGTCTAGATTTCACATGCACGTGCTCAGGCGCCGTACAATGCCTATTATTTTAAGCTATTGCATAGCTTTTATTGCGGGCTTTGAGCGACTAAATCAAGAAATTTCGTAACGAAAACAAACCTAACTAAAACTCAACACTGCGCCTACTATGTAACGCGGCCGAGCGTTCGCTTAACGTGTATGTATATGGTACGACGGCACGAAGCTCGCCCGGATCGAGTCGAGCTGCTCGGAAATCGGACGAATACGCTGCTTGTGAGAAAGTATAGGTATAGTATCAAAGAAAAAAAATTGAATTAATATCAAAGAAAAATACTACATAAATAAATAAATAAATAATTATAACTGCATAAGTTGATAAAAAATGATATGATAAAAAATGAATAGCATTACCGCGGCAGTCCCCGAGTGCCACGTTTTTATATCATTTAGGTACGGTTCACTTACGACTATCGACTATAATCCTCGGGAGTAACACATCTACAACTGACTTGAGATAAAATCCTTTTCTGTATAAACATGTTTTGTTGTTAAACTTGTTCATTGGCGGCAGTGGCCACTTACCATCAGGTGGAGTGCACGCTCGTTTGGTACTCCAATGTGATAAAAAAAATTAAACTTAACGACAAAATGGACGGGCTACTTGATGGAAAGTAGTCACCGTCGCCTATGGACATTTGCAACACCAGAGGACTTGCATCGTTGGCTTTGAAGGAGAGTTGTGAAAAGTTGACATCTTTCTTGAAGAAAAATATGTCGCAGTGTCCTCAGGAAGAAGTCCATAACTTGCACGTCCGTAGTAAAAATAACCGTGCAAAGCGAACCGTGGAGAACTACTGCGAGTCTAGTTAGTAGGTACGAATGGAGCTCTACACATCGATATAGAAAGCTCTACATTAAGATTTCTGCCGTCAATAGCATATTTACAGTAAGTACGGTCTCGACAGTTCTATATTTTTTTTTATCTGAATAGCAAACTAGCATGCAGTCCACCTAATGGTAAGTGGTCACTGCCGCGCGTGGACATCTGTAAGCGATTTCATACAAAACATGGGTTTTATCTGAAGTTAATCACAAATGCTTTGCTACTCCCAAGGACTATGATGGTCGCATCATATAAAAGTGTGCCGGCAACCACACCCTTCCATCTAAACGCAAGAAATGCTTTACGCTGGAAATAGTGGTGGTACTTCCCCGGTCGAACTACACTGGTTCTATCACCTGTAAAATCCTTTGTTTGTAATCGGATCATAGAGATTGTAGTTTTTTAATGAAAGAGGACCTTAGCACCTATGATTTAACATATAAATGGTATAGATCCCATACTGTAGTTTGGCCAAGAGGCTTTTAAAGAAACTTTTGCAGTAAGTATAGGTGTTATCCTGCTTGGTGAAGTTACAAAAACGCTACATTTACTGCAAAATGTTTCAGATTTAAAAACAATACACACGAATGGATTAGAACTAACCCATTCGTTTATATTTTTTTTAAATCTACGATCTTACGATAACGAGATCTAAGTACAATTTTCATCTAACCGTTATATGAAAATTGTAGATCTCTTTAACTTTATCACCGCTATATGTCTCAGTTTTGCCAAAAATCCTACTTACTGTAACTATGCTATTGAGGGCAGATTTTAGTGCTGGTGATGGTGCTAACTTTAGCTGCGGTACTTTTCGTGTAAGGTGATAGAGAATGACATTTTATTTTGGATACTTTTATTATTATTTATAATTTGTAATTTTTCACTCGTGGTTAATCTTTTAATTTTGTGCTTCCGTCGGCCTTTGATTTTTGTATACCTAGATACGAATCATAATTTGATTCAATAAACCAGCTAAATAATAATGGAGGTATATGTGTACCTACAATAAACTCTTCTCTTTGTAAGCGGTTAACATTACATAAGCCATCTTAAATTACATTATTTATGATATACCTAAAGTTATTATAATGAAACCCAATAAAATGTATATACGTACCTAGTAATAAAAAATATTACTTTATAATGCGAAAATACAGTTTCAAGACCCTAATAAATATACAGATCCTCAATAAATTAAAACAAGGAACTTGGAAGTACGATATTTTTTATTTCTAGGCCGGGCAGCTCCCTTGCTGATGCCAAACAGTAGAAATCCAAGTAAGATGTTTTGAATGTCCGCGGGGGCATATAAGAATACCATCTTGCCTGCTTTACCATAAACGTATAACAAAACTCAGAACGTGAAAAACACACACTTGGCAGATAGTAATAACATAAGGCGTCATAGGGAGACCGTCACCGCTTATAAACAATAACAAAGTGACGTCGAGAGTCGAGAACTTTCTGCGTAATCACTACATTGATAATGCGGTATTAATAAGTGATTATAATTATAAAATAAACACGTGAGACAATATAAATATTGGAGGACAAAATCGATATCTTTGTACAGATAACTTATCTTGTACGTCGCTTAAATGACAGGATTATGTAAAACACAATTCTAAAGTTGTACACAAGAAGACAGATGACTTGTCTTTTTGTTTTAAAGTAATTTAAGTAAAAAATAAAAAGTTGCCGCTTTATTCCTGAATTACGGACTTTAAATTACGAACGACTATAAATTTGTATCGATAAGATTGGTTTCAAAGGTGGTCAATAAATCTTATGGACTATCTTTTAAATACATACGTCTTTCGTAAAATAAGGGCTTGCTGTACAAAGCATTCAGATAACATGAACTTATTTATGTATCTATACCATTTGATTTTATTCTAAAGTACATAACTTAGAAATAATTATTGCATTATTATTTATTTAAAACTCCCGCATAATTTTACGATTCCGTAGGAACCTAATCGTCGCTTATGTTCTAACACCGCGGATCTCAAAATTGCAACTTTTCAAGAGAGCCAATACACTGTCTCAAAATATTAATAGTTAATTTACTTATTTTAAATTCAACAACTACCAAATAATATATTGCGTTTAAAATATGAATATACTCATATTAAAATATTTTTTTTATGAAAATATAACATGTTCCTTTATTATTTTTATACAATTATTTCATTATCTCAAAATGGGCATTTTTTGAGTTACGCGGTGTTAAAACTTAAGCGACGTAATACTTTTTTTATTTATCCTTAGCGCTAATATCATAAATTGTTTAATACTGTTCAATACAGGCGAGTCCAGGATTGTCGTTACAAGGAATCTGGCTCAAGGGATCGAAAAAGCACCATTTTCTATGGAGAAATAATTATCTAAGCGCAATATAAATGTTTTCCTATTTCTGAATTTCGAAGTCCCTACATTTAAAAGAGAACATTGAAAGTAAGAATACCGAGTTATCTACTAATTATACGAACTTTTAAATATTTAATTTAATATGTTTAAATAACCTAATTATGTCTTCAACGCATTTCTTTTATTATTTTATGACTGATTTACGTGCGCAAAGTCGAACTGACGCATTTACTTGCCGACGACGGACGAATGTCACAATAACAGTAGGTTTAGTTGGAAAAACGGTATTGAATGGATTGCCTTAAAACTAGTATAATCCAACCAAATTTTATGCAACCTTTCTGCGATGTGTACTAGAGGATTGTACAGTGTGTTTTAAACTCATGTGTTATATGATAAGGTCACGGCTTGGCGAGCGAACGCCGCGTGGCGCCGGTCACGTGTCGCCTTCTATCAACACGTGACGCGGGGGAGCACGTGTCCCCAATTTAAACACATAATCCGCGCATCGCTGAGTTCCAACTTTACCCCATTTTGTGGGAGATGTAATTTAAGTTTCTAGAATCATCTAACGAACAAAAAATTAAAGCTGGAAGTACCTAATATTATTTCTAAAATCCATGCAAAAATCATCGACCAGACATTATCCGCATGAAGCGCAACGAGAAGTTGTTTACTTCAATGAATCTTTTTCAATATGTTTAGTTAGATTAATAATTTATATTGTAGGTAATCGTTTTGTAGCTCATGTGAAGTAGTAAACTTTACGTATCTACTCTTTGTTTTTGAGAAAATTCGAGTATTGTATATGTTTACGAAAGCTTTTGAACCTGTATCTTAAATATTCCACTCGATTTTCTCAAATGTTCGTGTCAAGTCCTATTAAGGCAAGCCGCTTAATGTATAGGCTGTTCTACAATGAAACTTGAGCGCGTTGCCCTATTTACCAAACAAGACATAGAAGGTAATCTAGTGGCGTCAGTGCAAGAATATCTTAGTTACAAGGCTAACAGGATCGGGACGTCCGCTGTCCTTCGAAAATACTAAGTTAAGTGTAATAAATGTAATCTCAAAATTTAATCAAAATAATATCATACAAAAATACTTCGACAATAATAAATATTCGCTTAAGTATTTGTACTAAATTAAAAATATTATAAAATATAATTTCGTATTAAAAATTTGCCATAAACCGCCGAAAAATATAACAAAACGAACGCGAGGGGAGTTTGAAATAAAGCGCTAGAAACACAGGAATACGCGCGTATTAAATTTTGTGGTAGGAAAGGAACCAGTTTTGTTGCAAGAGCGGTTCTAGCGATGCGATGCGCCGATCGACAATTTCTCGAATGAACTCGACGCTTGGTTCTTTGGTGTTCAGTTGCATGCCCTGCGTAAACAACTACACATGCAAATGTAAACCTTAGTACACTGTATTAACGGTTTCCTTGAGTGCTTAAAAATAAACAGTTCTACACGTGAGCGTCGAGATTGTTCGTTAGCAGCTGCTTCGGTTTAGTTGTTACTTTATACGTTTTATGCTGTTACGTAGAAACCGGAACAAAAGTGCGCTAGATGGTTCTATTTTTTATTTGTATAAGGAATAAGGATTCTAGATTATTATTAACACCAGCAGATTTAATAAAATACATTTTTTTGTTAGTCAGCATAAATTTTGTTAATATTATTTTATTACGGACTATTTAATTGAATTTACTATTAAGACATTAATTTAAAAAAAAAAACAATTGATAATAAGTATGTATAGTTTTTTTAGAAGTCTTATTTACAAAAAAAATGTACCTATTCATAACTACGATAAAAACTCAAATGTTATAATTTTAATATAAAATATCTGGCTATTAGAAATACACTGATCTGCACTGCGTGTTTTCAGCCTTAGCTGCATTACATTTACAGAGGTATAACGTATAACACATTTTACGTATTTAAGATACCTACGGCATACGGCATGTGATATCTTTTAACAAGTTCCGGGAGTTAACTATCGAGGTCCGACTCGAGGGTTTTTAAAAATTATATTTAATAAACAAAACGACTGGTCAAGCCAGAGAGCAGATTCAGACTGTCTTTATTTTAACACAAAGCTTACACGCTAAAATCTCTTATCGCTACACCTTACACTAATTACGCTATTACATTAATTGAACTTAAGAACTAGGGTTGGTTACGCCAACGTAACTCCTCCGCCCTTAAGACGAAAGCTCGCCGAAGACAGTGGCTGCTGCTGCTGCTGCTGCTGCTCGTCTGCTGGCGATGCTGCTGCTCGCGTTGCTCTCCTGATGTACTTCCAGTACCACCTTGCCGCTGCTCCGACGCCGATCGATATGACGATTATGTATAATACAATTGATGACCAACTCGGACGTGATGAGACCGCCGGGAGGTAGACAGGTGCTTTAATCTCTTTCGCCTTTTGTAATATATCTTTCAGAGAATCCAACTGGACATCTTCTAGTTTTATGTTGATAGAGAAGTTGTTCGGAATTTTATAAGTCTTTGGTAGAGGTATACTTTCTTGTATAGTGATGAATCTTCTATGAGTTCTTAAAGATCTATCTCCAACTTTTATAATACATTTATTGTCCACGGAGACAAGGGCTACTCCTGTAGTACGCTGGTACCGAACGTCGCTACCGCAGGTTGATTTTATTATTTCTTCTCTTTTCAAAATAATAATCCAGCTGTTTTCCTTAATCTGTCTTATAATGTTATCTTCATAATTAGCTTTGGCATATGTACAATTATGGGGCTTTTCGTGCTGGATCAGCTGGGCGATGCAGTCTTCGGATCGTTTGAGGGGCTGCCACTCTACATGACGACATATCGCCTCTGACTCTGTGATGTGCAGGCATCGCTCGCGAGGATATGCAAATTCTGAGCTTCCCAAGATAAGGAAAGGGTTTTTGGGAATGAGAACTGTATTATTTTCATTAGGGATTGAATAAAGATGGAGTAACGTGTACGGATGACCAATGGTACTTCCAAAATAAAATTAAGTGATTCATTTGTGCTGTAGGCTTTTACTGTAATTGACTTTGCAATCTTATGTATATGCTGTAACGAGGGTGCGTATGCTAGTTGCCACTTAATTTCGTTTTGTACGTTTATTAATTCGGCAATCAGGTAATTCGGGTCTACTACACTTGGATGTAACTGACCTAAGTTGGAAAACGTAATAGCGTTCTCTAAAGTAAGTAATCTATCGTAAAGTTGTTGAAGACACGTTCCAATTTGACTATAAATAGTTAATGCTTGGGCAAGATTTTGAATTCTATTTATTTCGTTTATTGCTTCTACCAATTTTACCTGATTTTTCCTTATTTTATCTAATTTATCGTTATATTGGCTTATAAAAGCTTTCATCAAACCTACTGCTTGGTTGTGTTTCCTTTCACTAGCTACCGCATAATTTCTAATTTCTCGGATTTGGCTTTCAAACCTCCTTGCATCTTCTTGATCTAAATTCCCTGTTATAGCTTTTACTACTGAGCCTAGTCCATCGATTAATCCTCTTTTATTTCTTGCTCCTCGTACCCCTGCGATACCTAATTGCTTAGAACCTAAATAAACTAGTTTACTTTCTATAGTTTCTATTAAATATTCTATCTGCTGCCTAGTTACTAAACTATCTCTACTACTAGAAATATTCTGATTCTTAAAATTAAATGAATAATAATCCTTACATACTTCTAAATAGATTTCACTTATTTTTGACACATTATAAACTACGATTAAATGGTACGTATCTACTTGATGGTGCACTTTTGCTTCTTTAAGTACTAAAACACCATTGTGACTGTCTATAGGTTCAACGATTGCGACGACTCCGGTGAACCAGAGGGCTGTGATGCAGACGGTGATTCTCCTGAAACATTCATGGGGCGTCTTAACATTCTGAAGTGCACTCTAATTGTTTTAGCATTCACGTGCTTTCCTACAATTTCCGCTATCTGTTCGGGATGTATTCGAACAATTGTGTAAGGACCTATATATCTTGGCTCCAATTTGTTACTTCTAGCTGTTTTAGCCACTTGTTTGTAAACCTTATCACCTACTTTAAATGAAGCACTTTCGGTGTTTCTATTATTTCTTTCAACTACTGCTTGTTTATCGCTTGCTAATTTACTTGATATTAGTTTATGAACATTCTCCATTATTTGTTTGTGTTTGTTCACATATACCTGATAAAACTCTTTTGTACAATGTAGTTCTAAGGGGTTCCTACTACTAGTATGTCCTAATAACAACTCAAAAGGTGTAAATCCTGTTGCAGAGTGAATCGTGTTATTATAAGCGATAATTGCGTACTTCATTAGATTTGTTGTCTCTTCTCTATCCGTTATTCTTTGAATCCTAATCATTTCCGCTAGTGTTGAATGTAATCTCTCGATAGGCGAGTTAGAATTTGGGTTGTAAGGGGTCGTAAAATGAATACGTATATTGTGCATTGCACATATTTCTGTAATAACTTCGTTATCGAATTTAGGATCCGAATCCGTTGTTATTTTATTAGGTACGCCTATTATTGAGAATAACGTAAGCAACGCCTCAGCTATATGAATGCTTGTGGCCGCTGCTAAAGGAATTGCTTGTGCATATTTAGAGAAATTGTCTATTATAGTTAAGAATGTAACTCCGCCACTACTATACAAATCCATAAACATGTGTTCCATGGGTTTGTGTGGAGTTTCCGTAAGAGAAATCGGAAGCTTTAATGGATTCCGTTCGTATTTAGATTTTAAACATTTATCACACTGGTTTATGAACTTCTGAACTGTTAATAACATATTAGGCCAATGATAATTTCTATGCACATGTTTATATGTTTCTTGTATTCCTCTATGTATTGTTTTTCCTTCATGATATTTCTTTATTAGTTCCGTTTGTTCGTTCCTATTCTCAATAAACGTAACTTTTGTCTTACAACGAATAAGTTTTGGACCGCGGTTATCAAATATTGTTTTGTATACTTTACTAAAACTATTGTATAATTCCTCGTCGTAGAAATAACAATGGAATATTCTATCTGCAATCGTATGTTCTTTTAAGAATTTAATAATTTGAGGTTCTGTTTCATTAATGGGTATAAAAACGTCTTTAATAACTACTTTCCCTTTCGATCTATCTTCTACCTTGTACTCATACCCTGGCGATCTTCGTATATGAAATTGTTTACGCTGCCTATCAATTGCGTCCTCGATTTCAGGAATTTTGTACACTGGTTCTGTGCTTTCTTGAATAACGGGACTCGCAATAGGACTAAAAAGGTCTGATATTGGATCTATTATTCTATTCTCTACCGGTATTATCGAAGTATCTAACAATGTTTCAATATCTATTCCTTCTAAATCATCCACTGCAACCTGTGAAGTACTTGGTTCGGGGTTAATTGAAACCTGGTTGTCTTGTTCCCTATCTAATACTAAGTCTAGAATTTCGCCGGGCGTATCCTCCTGCTCTACTTCGTTGTTATAAATAATTTTAACGCGTGACAGTGCATCCGCATTCGTATTTATTTTACCCTTTTTGTGTATAATTTGAAAATCGTATTCGGCTAATTTTAAACGCCATCTAGTTAATTTTGAATTCGGGTCTTTGAGTGACATAATCCAAGTGAGAGGCCTATGGTCTGTGTAAATTGTAAATTTTCTACCATACAGGTACGGACGAAAGTATTTTACTGCCCAAATTATCCCTAAAAGTTCTTTCTCAATTGTGGAATATTTTTCTTCCGTTGTTGACAACGTTCGTGATGCAAAGGCTATGGGTTTGTCCTGGCCTACCGTGCCTTGAGATAGTACCGCGCCTAAAGCAACGTCTGAAGCGTCTGTTGTAAGAATAAATGTTTTTTCGAAATCGGGGTATTGTAGAATTGGGGAGTTAATTAGAACTTCCTTGCACTTCTCGAATGATTCCTTATACTCGTTTGAAATTTCAATTTTCGCGTTCTTTTTTAAACATTTGGTTAATGGTTTTGTTAATTTTGCGAAATCCTGAATAAATTTTCTGTAGTATCCGACCAATCCTAAAAACGATTTTATTTCCTTTTGAGTTTTAGGCATTGGGAATTTTTTAATCGCAGCGATTTTATCTGCGTTTGGTTTAAGGCCTTCGCTCGTTAATGTATGTCCTAAAAATTTAACTTCCTTTTGTAGAAATTCGGATTTGTTTAATTGAATTTTAAGGTTATGGGTTCTAAACCTTTTAAAAACCTGTTCGCATTTATCTAAGTGCTCTTGCAGGCTAACTGAGTATATAATTACATCATCGAGGTACGTTAATACATTGTCTATGCCTCTTAAAACTACATCCATTAATCTTTGAAAAGTACTTGGGGCGTTTTTTAAGCCAAAAGGCATTCTGAGGAATTCATAATGCCCTCTATCGGTGCTAAATGCTGTTTTTTTCTATATCATCTGGGTTCATTTCCACCTGATGATACCCTGATGCTAAATCAATAGTCGTAAAATACTGTGCTCTCCCTAATCTATCTAAGATATCATTGATATTTGGTAACGGGTACTTATCTTCAATGGTTTTCTCATTTAATCGCCTATAATCGATAACTAACCTCCATCTTTTCTCTCCAGATGCATCTAATTTTTTTTCAACTAGGTGGACTGGGCAAGACCACGGCGACATACTTTCCCTAATTATATTCTGATTTAATAAATTTTCGACTTGATTTTGAATTTCCTGTTTCTGTTTAGGAGCTTGCCTATAATTTCTTACAAAAATTGGGTTATCATCTGTTAATCTGAGTTTGTGTTTTACTTGATGAGTAAAAGTGAGTGGAATATCCTCGCAATAAAAAAGATCTCTATAATTAAAGCAAAGTCTTTTAATCATACGTTTTTCTTCTTCGTTCATGTGATCCGTTCTTAATCTATTTAAATTTTTCTTTAATAAATCGTCACTATATACTGCGTTAATATACACGGGACTCTTGCTTTTAACTTCACTTAATGGATCGAGATAAGTCATTCTAACGGGGTGACCTTTCTTTAATTTAATTTTATTTTCCGTTGTATTTATAACTGTCGTCTTTATTATTCCGTTTTTTACTGCTACTAACGCTGCGGGAAACAATAAGCCGCTTTCGGTTTGTTGTTCCTCCAATTCGTAAATACCTTCCCTATAATTACACGCTAATGATATTAATTGTTCACTATTAGGCTGGACACTAATATACGATTTAATATCGTCCTTTATGGGAATACATGCCGATTCCGTTCTTAAGATCATGTTCTTAATGTCAATTTGTGAGCCTAGCTGACCAAGTAAGTCGACTCCTAATAACCCGATAAAGTCTTTGTCGAAATTAAACATAAGGAACTTATGTGTTAAGTTACACTTAAACATCCTGGGCAATTTAAGATAAACAACCTCGTTATGTTTTGTTATCCCATGCGGTGTTTTAATATAATGGGTTTCGGTTCTTATCTGCGTGTTTACGTTAAGGTTTCGGGCTACATCCGGGCTTATGAGCGACTGTGAGGCTCCGGTGTCTAATAAAAACCTACCACCTAACTCGCTAATATAGATGTATGGCAGTTTGTTATTTCTGTTTATATTAACATATACTAAGTTATTGTTTCTGTATTTACGGTTACACAAAAATTTTCATGTTCCTCCTCTAAGGAATAAGGTTCCTGCTCAGCGTCGCTGTCAGGTTCCTCCTGGTAATTTACTTTCGCAGGCCTAGCACTCGAGGGACCAGGTTGTGGCTGGTTCGGTCTCGGTCGCGGCACATTTGTGGGTTGTTGACAGTTAGGCTGTCTAGGACCTATGTTGGGTTGAGGTACCTGATAAGGATATCTAAAATTATTTTGCATTGGATACCTATAATTTTGATTTATGTTAGGCCTAGGGGGTACAACCTGCTTTGTTTTTTCTAACAAAGGTCTTTTAATTTTTAACTTTATTTCCTCCTGTTTCGCTATTTTGATAACTTCCTCAAGCTCGACCGCACCCTGAAACCTGATATTTAAGGCTACGATTGGGTCGAGTTGATCCAAGAAAACGTCTATTGCCATTTTTTCGTACAGTTCCCGTTTACTAGGATCCTTGTTTATCATAGCGCATGATAACTCTCTAACTCTATCACCGAACATTTCTATGCTTAATTTGTCTTTGGAGAGATGCATTAGTTCGTTAATTAATTGCACCTCCCCCCTAAATTCTCCAAACCGATTTCTAAGTATCTTTTTAATATCCTCCCATGATTTGCACTGATTGTGCTGTGACAACGCCTCAACGGCTTTTCCTGTTAATTTATTTTTAATTAAACATGCGATGGGGACCGTTTGGCTAGCCCCTTCTACCAACTCTAATACGTTTTCCACACTATTTATATAAAATTCTAAGGTTTTCCTGTTACCGTCGTACGTGGGCAAAAGAATCGATAATGTCTCGTACGGCATAACACTTTGTTCGCTTTTGGTTTCTGAATTATTTAAAGCCATTTTTCACACAAATAAAATACACAAAATTTTAAAATAGATTATCACACAAATGTTAGTTGGAACACTTGGAACAATCAAAGGAAATCTCGGGAGCAACAGAATAAATGCTTACCCCACGAGCATTGCCGAATTCAGGCGGTGAGTCTCTCCACTGGTTGGCTGCCTTGTCGTTGGGCGGCTGGCTGCTTGGCTGCGCGGCTTTGTTGCTGCGTAGTGGCTGGCTGGCTGCTGAGCTGGACCCGATGTAGGTATCTTGTTAATTCGCGTCGCGGTTGTCCCGAATTTATTCGCGGAATTTTCACCGTTTAATCAGACGCGAATCCTACCGACTGCGCCAGTTAACTATCGAGGTCCGACTCGAGGGTTTTTAAAAATTATATTTAATAAACAAAACGACTGGTCAAGCCAGAGAGCAGATTCAGACTGTCTTTATTTTAACACAAAGCTTACACGCTAAAATCTCTTATCGCTACACCTTACACTAATTACGCTATTACATTAATTGAACTTAAGAACTAGGGTTGGTTACGCCAACGTAACTCGGGTATAAAGTACTTAATTTTAACCCTAAAGTGACAGTGTGTGTTGCCAAGAAATACTTATTTGCAGAAGGATTACCTACCACTGCATGATTTTCAATAAAATGCAACCTCGGTTTAAATTTGTAGCACGGCCATTGCAGATAATTTTCTCAAGAACAAATCCGGGAAAACTTAAAAAAAAGACGACAGCTGAAACCAACTCCAACTGGTACTCTATTTTCATAGAATATAGGTAATGCTACAGAGAAAGCATTAACTACGTAACACAAAGATATACCTACTATACAAGTCTGTACAATACAGTCAATGCACTCGTTGATTTACCTATTGATTTTTTATTTAGGTATAATGGCGGTGGAAGGGGTGTTGGACTGGAGGAGATTGCTAGCATGCAATGCACTTTGCTGTAATTGTCAAGGGTTGTAGAGTTCAAAATATTCATCAGATCATCCGACGGCAAGTAATTACAGAAAGTTTTAGTTTTAAATAAAATGTTAGATGTTTTAGATCAAATTATATCAATTTATTTGAAAAGAAAGTAACTTAGAATAGAAACGTGTATCGTAAGACTTAAAACTGCAGTTTACAAACACATTTTAATATTATAACAGGTCGGTCTTTGGCAGCTACATACCAGAAATAATTATAAATTCTTATCAGACCGCTGTTTCCATTTATTGTTAGATTAAAAATACTCTGCACTCCCGAACATATTGTTTGTTTATTTTCCTATTTATAACCACAACTAGGTAAGTAGGTACCTATATCGCGTATTGTATTTACTGTAACTAGCCATTAACATAGTCCAGCGACAAACTTTACTTTTTTATTTTGTTCTTCTATACTCTGTAACCTCTACTTTAGTGGATTATAGATAAATACTTAGTAATTAATTATCACTGCTTTTCGATAAAGGAAAACATCGTGAGAAAATCTACACACCCGAGAGTTCTTTAAAAAAAAAGTTCGCGGAGGTGTGAAGTCCACCAATTGGCCAGCGCGGTAGGCTATGGCCTAAATACTGGCTGGGCACGGGTCTTCTCTCATTCTGGGAGAAGACCCGTGCCCAGCAGTGTCACAATAATCACCATTTAGTGTTATAAAAATGACTACACCGACTTCTTTTACTGTGTAGTTCTTCAAATTTGTAAAAAATGAAAACGTGCAAATGTATTCGCCTTTGGCACAACAAATCTATTTACAAAGCAGTCTGTCAATTCAGTCATTAATCAAGTAATATCTATAGTTAGGTAGATAGGTATCTAAATATAGATCGTCGAGACCGTCGGGAACTATTTGTCCGGGTGCAAAAATGTGTTATGCACCTCCCGTCCTCATAGTAGGGGTCGTTGGCCGAACGTGCGCTAAAAATTCGACCGTCTTTTTGAGTCCAACACTAATGTACACAGTGTACTTAAAAGTTTATTGTTAATAATTGTCGTTTAAAATTTGTGAACTATATTTTAACAAACATATATTGTGTATCATAATACGGTTCACATTGATTAATAAAAAAAAAAGGCAAAAGCAAAAATAATCTTTGACTGCTAGCATACAATCCCTGTTTTAATTCAGCCTTTTTCATGATTAAAAAATAGTTATGTGATCTACAGAGGGATAGTAACCAATTAATCCTGATCATTACGAAACGAAACAAGTGGACCCTGCTAGGTAGACCTTACATAAAGTGAATAATTATTCATCCTTGATTCTAGATAGGTAATACTAGCTCAGTTTGTTTAATTCCCGATTATCTTCAGAGAAAACGCAATATTTATATTATTCTAAGGATACCTATTAAAAACTTAGATGTTGCAAGAGGTGATTCTGAACGATGCAAGATTGAGAGGGCTTCAATTTTTAAACGATTTTTATTGCTTTTACAACACATCTGTATTTCCCACTTTACTAAAAGTTTTATTTGTGGGGGAAAATATTGTTTTACTTATTTTCACAGTCACTTAAGAGGGTAGAGAGCTCAGCTCAGAACAAATAAAAGTGAAATACTTGACCGATGTCTTGACCTTTTTTCCCTGATTCAATTGGCGTTTGTCGTACCATCAAGTTAATTTGTAACGAATAAGTCTACAACATCACATAATATTATGTTTTAACTAAAATTCAATAAAAGAAAAACAACAAATAGATGTTAGGTACTTCTAAGCGTCCTATCATCAAATTCATTTTCATATCCCATGGTATTGCGCGCTTGTAAGTGTAAAGCTGCATAGTTCCACGTATTAGAACCACATCAATTAATGATATGAGTAGGTATTCATGTTTGTGTAGTCATGAATATCAGCGCATAGGAAGTCGGGGTCCCTACTGCGCGTGCGTAATACGCCATACGGTAAAAATATGTCTATACAATGTCATATAGTGCACAATACGAAGCATAGGTAGTTAGTTCCGTATCGTTTATAGTTCATGTATTGATTTTCAGCTATCAATATTAATCTGGGTTTTACCTGCACCGCCCATTTCAAAATAAGGTATCTGTAAGACGTCTCCTACAAATTCCGTTTAGAGTAGAATTTGAGAGACTTCTGTTAATATAGAAGTTGTCTACATAGGCAGTTGATGAGACAACAAAGAAGTTACTGAAGCCAGTAAAGGCGCTGGAAAGCATTACTGAGTAGATAGAGTAGCATACGGTAGTGTTGGGATTCAGTTAATTCATGAAACTGATCATTCTTAATTACATTAGTGATGAATTCTTCAGAGTTATCAGGTTATCTCAGCTATTCCTCGCTCCAGCGCGGGGGCGGGCGCCGGGTATTTTTACGAGTGACGTGCTGCGCGCGCCACCAAGCGACTTGTATCGCCATAGTGCCAAGAGACAAGCGCAAGCGGGGTAATTACAAGCGTGTTTAAAACCATCAAAATAAGCATTTGACGTTCATTGTTATTATTTACCTACTCATAATTGCGTCAATACTTGACGTAACAATGCTAGGAGCAATGATTTATAATTATCACAAAGAATTTATAAAGTATCACAAAGAATAAAATATTAACCTGTTCTGTCAGTAAAAGTTGTCATACAAGTCTATGATTAAAATGTAAGTAAGATCATAAAATGATATATTTTTAGATAATGGTGAGTCTATAACTACGATATAGCGGCCCTGAAAGCACGATGCTTACAAGTAGTAGCATTGACTTTCCAATGCTGTTATATATCAGACAAAATAGTCGATCTTATAGTGACGTAACAATGGAAAGCCGTGATATTATATAAACCTACTCAATACCGTACTACCATTTAGTAAAAACTATATTTAATTAATGACTTTTATTATCAAACCCAGCATACCTACTTATGCATTGACCTTTTACAATAACAGTAAACATAATTATAATACCAAAACAAACTACCTCTTATCAGAATCGCGGTTTCAGTGGCCGTACGCCTCCAGCCTCAGCCAAGGTTCGCAAGCACCGTGCCAACTGCTATGACGCTCACACATACATACAGCTGTTTACACTGCCGCCGATATATTATTATGTCCCTCGCGGTTATTCTAGTCCACATTAAAATAATACCCCACGATCAAGTATGCTGTCGTTAATATTTCGTATTTTTATGTTTTCAAGCGTTTTAGTGTGAATTTGTTATATGGTAAAAAAAATAATCTGGTATCTAAAGAAAATCATTTACGGTGTGTCATTTTGGTTTTATATTATGTGAGTAAGGTTTAATGTATTTCACACTAATTTTGATAGGATCTTACGGATGATTTAAAGAAAATACAGCTTTTTTTGTCATATTGTTTATTAGTCATTCTTGTAACAGCAATTATAAGTAATAAGTTTTAAAGGTGTCGACTTTTCAGTAATCACTACATACATTACAGTTAGAGTCAAAAATAATTTAGAAATCCAATGATGTTATTAGACCAATAACAAAATTCTATTTCAAAATCTCAATGCAATTGTTAGATCATGTTTCCGGACAACATAATGGAAACATTGAACAATTTCAGTGGATAATATTGAAATTGAACTGAGCAATATTGTTCGGAAACCTAAAACTTACAATTGTTGCTTTAAAGTCACGTATTTACATAAGTATAAAATATTTACAGCTTAACAAATTAAATAAGAACATGCGCTCACTCAACCCAAAAACAAACTAGTTCCTTGTACTACAACGTACAAAGTTCACTCATACACACAATACACATTGGCTAACATAGTACGCGTCGCGGGAACGCATACGGAGGCTGCGATCATTTCAGATCAGACTTCAATGCTTCATCTGGCATTAAACAATCAATAACATTATACTTTCAACGTCAATGCCGCGTCGACTAAACACGAGAATGACCTACTTCCAATACACGTGCTGACGCCATCGTCTACGCCGAGTGGTCGAAACCACCACAGCGCAGCGACGGAAGTCGCGCGGTCGAACGAAAGACTCGAATATCACTTACGAGTAAGTACTCGCTAAACACTACTCCTACAAGGAAACGCGGATTTACATAGGCGAAGTATCCTACATATCGAAAACCTGGTTGACCAGCTCACAGGTTTGAGCGCATATAACTGCAGTCTGAAGACCTACGTTTTATACACTAGCAGTCCTAATGAGATGAACAGTCTTGACTAATTAGGTAAAGTGTCCATCAGTATTTCCTTGACGCCTGAACTTAACCGATCGGGGAATTTGATGTCGAAGGCGACCAGAAGATCACCCTTCCTCGTTGGCTCCTTGGGGAATGGTAGACCGTAGCCGGGGAACCGTTTCACGGTGTGTGGCTTCACGACCTCACCTTGCAGATTCACCGTTAACTTGTCTCCGGACATGGTTGGCACTTCAATGATGGTTCCACAGAGAGCCTGGAACAAATAAAAACCATTGGTTAGATCAACTGTTATGCTGAGATTAGACCAGCCAACAAGACAGGTTTTGTATTATCCAGTATTTATGTATGCAACACTGAGTCACTGTTTCATTTTAATGGATGTGCATGATGAATTTTACAAATTTTTCCCTCATGTGAATTGCTAAACATTACACAGTAAGGACAATTATTGAGTAGGTATATAAGCTTATCTCATTGTATGTCATAAGAAGACCGTTTGTTACAGTTCCTATCCCTATACATATGTTAATAATAGCACTTGGTTGGATTTTAATTAATGTTTGCATTAAATTGAAATATTCATTAAAATCTGCAAAAAATACGACCTATATACATATGATGCCAAAATAAAGGCAAAAGCAGCTTCTTACCTGTTTAAGTGAGACCTTGGCAGTGTATCTGATGTCACTTCCTTCCCTCTTAAACAGCGGGTTGGGCTTGTCTCTGATGATGAATACAATGTCAGCAGGGATCTTATTCCTGCCTTGGTCTCCTTCTTTCTGGAACGTGATCTTGGTGCCCGCCTTCCATCCAGGCTTTACGTGGATCGTCAGAACCTTGTCCTCCTTCTTTGACGTACCATCGGGCTGCATGACGCGGCGCGAGATCTTCATCTTCTTAACGCACCCACGAGAGATGTCCTCGAGCGAGACGTACAGATCGTGTTCTATGGGCGGGTCTTGAGTCTTCTCCTTCCTGCTCGGCGAGCCGTGGAAGTTGAAGCTGTGGCTGCGGAAGGCGCCCCCGGGCCCGCCGGGCCGCGCCTGCCCCATGCCCATGTTCGCGAATGGATCCATGTCGACGTCCATGTCTCTGTCGAAGAACATCGTGGTGCCGCCGCCTCCGCCACCGTTCAGATCGAAGAACGCCTGGAATGGACTGGCAGAACCGAAGAACTGGGCGAACGTTGCTCTCGGGTCGCCGTGGAACGTATACGAGAAGGATTGGCCGACACCAGGTCCGTTCTGGCCTCCTCCAATTCCACCCTTCAAGCCTTCCTCGCCGTGCGCATCGTAGATCTCTCTCTTCTTCTTGTCGGACAGCACCTCGTACGCCTCGGCCACCTCCTTGAATCTCTCCTCCGCTCCAGGGGCCTTATTCTTGTCCGGATGGTACTTCAAAGCTAATTTGCGATACGCCTTCTTGATTTCGTCGTCCGACGCTCCTTTTGAGATTCCCAGTATTTTGTAGTAATCTTTTCCCATTTTGATGCTTTGACCTACAACAAAGATATAATTCCTGTTAGCCTCACACGTCTGACACCATTTTTGGAGACGTAGACCGATCTTCCGCGCAATCCTACTGTACATCTAGAAGCTTCGGTTTTTTTTGCAATTACTCTACTTTTTTCACTAAAATCACTTAAAAGCAACAATAAAAAAGTTCCACTTACTTGAAATTAGGGTGTCTATTCAGTAAATCACAAATAACCAGGAGAAAATTATTAATATTCACACACAACACAACTCACAAGTTCACACTATCTACTTCACAAATGAATGAAACGTAGCGCTGTCGTCGCGCGAAAATATATACATTAAAACGTCTAGAACATTCTGGGACCTTCACTCGTGGCGAGAATGAGATAAAACATAGCAGATGGCGCCAGATATAGTGTGTAAGACAGAGATAAATATAATTTTAGCTGTTCAAATACCAGTGTATAATGAGTTCATGTCTGACGTCGCGTCCAAAGAGTTTGTTTTCTATGTTCGTGAAACAAAGGTACATTCTCCATCTCTTTATTTTAACCAATAGCAAACGTCTTTCATAAAAGCTGCCAATCAAAATAAAAACAATCAATAATGTTACCCAATAGACGTTAAGGAATAATGAAAATTTTGGTACAGTTTGGTAATAGGAAACAGTATATAGATAGTTTTCTAGGGATGCTTCATACTTGCTATTGAATTTTTCCGTACGAAGATTCAACATGTGTAACATTAATATTATTAAGGTGTGGATTATAACAATGTATAGGTATTTAATTTAAGCATACACAGACTATCCTACAGATCTAAGAGAATAGTTGTAACGTATTGTATCGCATCTATCAATTCCAAAAGTATTATAACAGGTTCATATTCGAAGGAAATTTCTTTATTCATTTATCATTTTCAACTTAATTTTTCACTTCGTACTATTTCTCATACGTAATACTTGTTAATCCATTACTTACTATATGGCTATGTCATTATATTTAAAATTATTCGTTGATTAGTGTGAGATATTAAAAAAATAATTATTATAACTTACATTACTTTTATGTTAAAAATGAGTTTATTATGTAAAATAATAAGCATAATTTTTTAACAACAAATATAGATGTTATTTATGTTATCCAAGACCCTTATGAATCTCAAGGAAAACATATGTTTTTACAAATGAATGCTAACTCTTTGTTTGGTTGCTACATACAATGTTTAATTCTCGTTTAACTTATCATTTTATCTGTCACAAAAATTCAATATGTAAATTTAATTAATTAAATCTAGTAATTTTTTACCAAAAATAACAATGCGCTCACAATTGAAACAATAATATAAACATTTTTTTTTATTGTTAATTTATTGTAAACAACAGTGATAGTGATTAATCACAGCATGAATATATGAATATTTTTGTTTATTATATTACAGCCCTAGGTTTAAAAGCTATTGTTTTTTAGGTTCCCCTTTCTTTTCTCTACAGTGTTACCAGTACGAGATAATTGCTAATATTTTGGGTAAATTGTATTTTTTTTCCCATAAAATGCTTTCTACGTGATCGTGGCAGGAATATATAAAAAAGAAAAATGATTTTTCTATACTCTCTCATCAACCCATTATTGGCCCACTGCTGGACACGGGTCTTCTCTCAGAATGAGAGTTTAGGCCATAGTCCACCGCGCTGGCCAAGTGCGAATTGGTGGACTTCACACACCTCCGAGAACTTTTTTTTTTAAAGAACTCTCGGGTGTGTAGGTTTCCTCACGATGTTTTCCTTCAACGAAAAGCAGTGATAATTAATTTCTAATACGCACATAAATCAGTGGTGCGTGCCTGGGTTTGAACCTCGGACCTCCCGATCGAGAGGGCAAGTTTCAACCATTAGGCTATCACTGCTCTATACTAAAACAACTATTAGTTTTAAAGCATAATTAGATTATTGCATAACTACTTATTTGACGATCAAGTTTTCTATAAATCGAATTATTCTCGTTATCTTGGTCATTGTCTGAAGTTGAATTTCTGTTTCAAATAATTTGGTATTTGAAACGAAGAGTAACCCGTGATCTATATTATAGTCGATAAGATGCAATTTATTAATTTATTGTAGTATCGAAGTTTGTATCTGTCAACACTGACCACCTATCTACATAACCTAACGTCGTATATTGAAATGTTATTCTGTCAAACCGGCTAGTGTTATTTTGACGTTAGTTTGTGAAATTAAATTGAAACCCAGTTTAGATGTGAGAGCATTAACTCCTTGTGACCTGTTTAACTAAAATAGTACAAATAAAACAACGTTTTGTGTGTCAGTGTGTATTTATCATCGGACTAGTCTCAAAAACAGTGCGTGCCGGCATCCCTTGTGGTCTATGTCGTAGTACTTCTCGTAGAAGTCTTGGACCAGCTCCTCCACCTGTAAAATATGAATACTGATATATTGCTATCGAAGTGCGCCGCGTGCGGGGAGGTGGCCCACGAGCCGTATATTGAGTGCGCAGAATGTGACGCGAGCTTGTGTACAGCGTGTTTCGCTACGGGCCGGGAGGTGAGAGATCACAAGAACTTCCACAGTTACGCCGTGAGACGCAACGACTTTCCACTGTTCGATAACTGCAACTGGTCCGCGAAAGAAGAGTGCAAGTTGCTCACTGCGTTATCTTCATATGGTTACGGTAACTGGGAGGAAATAGCGAAGAGCGTGCACACCAGATCGAAACTCGAATGCCAGGAGCATTACAGGAAGTATTATATCGAAAATGTGCAGTATAATGAGTTGAAATTACTTCCAGAAACTGAGCAGTCACTATTCCCCAAACCAATAGTTCCCTACTTGTTCAATTTAAATCCAAGTATGAACCCGCCTCGGAATAATACCGGCGAGAAGCAATTGGCCGGATATAATGCTTACAGGTCAGAGTTCGAACTGAGCTATGACTACAATGCGGAGAGTATATTCAACATAGAGGATAGTTACTCTGATGATGAGGAAGATGAGTGCATGGACCACTTGAAAGTAAGTTTAGTGAATGCACTAAACACTAGACTCAGGGAGAGGAAACGGCGATATAAAATACTCCGGAACCATGGTTTGATCATGCTGAATAAATTAATATCTTGGATGAAAAAGTTCGACATGTTTATAAAACCTTCATCGCTTAGGTTATTACCATTCATGCAATTCATGACAGGCATGCAATTTGATGCTTTTATGGAATCACTCAGTTTAGAGGAAGAGCTCATGCAAAGGCTATATTCATTGTGGGAGTATCGGAGGAAAGGAATAAAAACACTACACACAGCTAGACTGTACAAGCACTTGAAAAGGGAACGTGAACTTATGTTGAAAGAGCAAAAGTATGCCACATCCATCATGTCTAAACAGTTTGATGATCAATCACCTGCTATTATAAAGCAACAGTTTCCCAAAGATGGAGAGTATAAAAAGGTCAGGAAATCAGTGCCTTTAGACATTTCTGAGCTACCGGGCTATCATTTTCTGTCAGATAGTGAGAAGACACTTTGTTCACAGCTTAGGTTGTTACCCCAAAACTACATGTCCATCAAAGACATGTTAATAACAGAAAACAATAAGTTGGGTTTTCTACGCCTATTGGATGCTAGAAAACTTCTGAAAATTGATGTCAATAAGACTAGGAAGATATATGATTATCTTATAACTGAAGGTTTTATACAGAATGGATATACATAGATTAATTAAAATAAAGGTATACTTATTCTATTTGTAAATGTTTCAGTACCCTAAAGCCTTGTATTCATGGTAAACATTTGTTTAACAACATGGTTGCATTAACATGTTGCAGAGTTGCTGTCAACATATTGTGGGCAACATGTGTGTTGCAGAGTTGATCACGCCTTGTTGCAGAGTTGACGCCCGACAAGCGAGAACATCTGTTAATAAACAAACGTTGACATTTGTGGATGTATTTGCAACTGTTTATAAACATAGCGGTTATGTCGAACTGTGGAGTTTTTGACATTCTCCTCATGCAACAATTCAATGCGTATGGACCGCTTATATTGATTTAAACAAAGTTTCCAGCAATATTTTTGGCATTCACCAACAATGTTGATCAACTGTTGCTAAGCAAATGTTTACCATGAATATGAGGCTTAACTATGAGTTTATTATGCTATTTACTTTGCAATGATGGGTGAAAATGTATACAATGATCATTTTGAGCAACACATTAAACTCTTACTAAGGGCACAGCTTATTTCTAGAGTAAACTGTTCAAAGTTCATTTCAAATGTAAATTGCTTATCTTACAATCCCTACGTTTTCGAAAAAAGATACACCTACTATATGTAAATTTTTTTACTCACTATATGACTACTGAATCAAATACTCAGTTATTCAGTTATGTTAGTTTGACTTGTATTAATTACAAAAGATCAATCAGAGTGAATTCAAATGGAGAGCTTTTAGTAAATACAGTATAAACTACATCACTGTTCCTAGAATTATTTAAACACAGCTTGTTAATAATAAACATAAGCCACACCTACATAAGAAACATTACATTACTAAATATTTTGAGTACAATTGATGTCAATGTAGTTCATTTCAATGACCCGTATAATGTAAATTTTACTATGATTTGATCCACTTGTGGCCTTTAAGTTTATAACGCAATGTTTATATTCAAAAACTTGTGAAAATTTAGTATGAATCATGCACCAATTCTTAATTGCCACATTGATCTTCATTAATTTCGGGGTTATAATCCTCTTAATGTTATACAAAGTTTGTATGTATGTAGAAAGTAATGTTTTTTCATGGAACATACTATGTTTCATGAACTGCCTTGAAGTCAATTTAAATATGTGTAAGTAACCTTTACAAATGTAAAAGTAAGCATTTATTAAAATTAGTAATAACTTTGCTGTAAGAATACAAGTAAAAGCAATATAAAAACTGGATAATGTAAAATAAACATTTTTTATAATGATTTTGTTTAAATTTTTAGTGATATACTCTATCAAGTCAAATTATTTCATAGTTATTGTTAGAAAGAAGCCTTTCTCTTGTTTGTAAATTTATTTTAAGTACCCAATAAGCATGAAATCCACTGATGGGAAGTGGCTTTTAACATTCATGAACACATTCTGTGACCAACTTCATATGAAACAGGATTGTACTTAGTCAATCATAGATCTGTCTGATAGTGTATCCATTCCTACGACTAAGATGGTCACATCAAATAAGTCCTGCATAAAAGTTTCGAACACAAGTTATGCTTCATGCTAGAAACAGTTGTGGTATTTGCGCCACGCCGGTCAATATGTAAATTTACTGTTTTTCAAATTGCTATGAGTACAATATTGTATGGCATCTACTTACTTTGAATCCAAACTTCTGATACAGAAATATTGCTGGATTGGTTGGTGACACATGTAGTGTTACATCTTTATCAGGACAGGTCTGTAAAAGTAAAATTGCTTTAATACTACATCATTATGTACAAATATTAGATATCACATGGTCATGTCTGCCTTTTACTAATATTAACAATGATACCAAAAAATATGTTTGATGGTCTTCAAACATATTTTTAGTATCATTATACATTGACTTTCTTAAGCTTTTCACATCGGCTTAACCATCGGCATCGGCCAAAATGGGCCGAAGTTTTTACTAGCTAACGTCAAATTGAAGAAACTTGAACTCGTTTTTTAAGTTTTGTTCAAAATTCACATTTTTTTCAAATGTTATTTCTGGGAACTTATTGTAATCAGCTCTAGGAATTGTTTCTTATGGTTTTTAAACTTTCGGCTTCAGCCGAAGGTTGTGGCGACAGTTGAATAATCGGTTTAATTGGAGGAATAAAATTACACCTAATTTGTGACAGTTGTCAAATACCCTGCAATATGACGAGAAAAAAAGGTAGCTAAATTCAAATATTTACGGAGTTTAGCAGTTGTTCTCTACTAATCTGGCCCTACGTGGACTTGTACGTCGTTATTTTGTCCTAACAAAAAACCCTGATTTTATTAATATTTGGTTTGCTGGTTGTGGTTCCGCGTGTGCGTATGAAATGAAATGTCTTTATTTTGTATAGGCCCACGGGGGCACTTACAAATTTTATTGTACGCTTTACGGCAGAGTTTAATCTTAATCAATACTTTGAACATTCATTGACAAATTTCTGATTTCAATAGGAAGTATGGTTGATAGGTTGGCCCATGAGTAAAATGCGATCCCGAGAGTACATGCAGCAGATGGTAGCGCTCCGTCAGCGGGTTCACCGAGCGTACCTGCAGCAGATGGTAGCGCCCCGTCAGCCTCCACCGAGACTAGGAGTGAGGCCGAGCGTACCTGCAGCAGGTGGTAGAGCATGAAGGAGGCGAGGCGCGCGCGGCGCCAGGCGGGGCGCGCCAGCACGAAGGACACGTACGCGTCGCGCGCGCCCGCCACCAGGAACGCGCAGCCCACCGCCAGCCGCCCGTACGTCGCCACGCAGCTGTGCTCCGGCTGTTGCAGCGCCTCTGTCACTGGAGACCAGAAATTCATCACTAAGATATTGGATATAAACTTAAATCGACTACTACTCGAAAACTAGTTTCTCTGTAACTTATTTTCTTAATTAATATGTTGCACTATTTTCCTTAACCTGATTATTGCACTCTACCTTTCCTTTATTTTCCCTTAAACTCCGAACCGTGAGGTTGCCTGGAAGAAATCGCTGTTGAGCCATAAGGCCGCCTCTTGTATTTTTATTGTGATTTCACTGTATTGTTTTTCTCTTTTCTGGGTACAATAAAGTATATTATTATTATTATCGACTACTTAGTCGTAGCGGGCGACGATCCGTTAAAAGCTTAGTTGTAACCCTCTCTTCCCTATCCAGGTATCCCTAGAAGAATGTGGCACGTTTTATAACGATTGGTTTTATCGTCGAAGTTTTTTTAATAACTGTTGTTTTGTCGTTATTTCTAGTCCGTCGTTAAATTTTCTCAGCCCAAACGGTTAACTTGGACAAATATTATTAATGAATTTTACAAATTTATTACGAATGCGGCCTGCCAGTTACCTCAAATAACTAAGCTAAGCAATTATTAATTAATTGTTAATAGTGTCTCCTACAATTAACAATTGAATAAAAATTATTTGTACCATTAACAATTGATCAATTGTTGTGTTAATTATGTTTTGCTATAATTAAAACTTAATCTTCAATTTTAGTATTAGTTAACTTAAAGACTGACAATTAAAAATGACTAATAACCTAAGCCACGTGACCTATATTCGACAAGTTTTTACCCCCTTTCCACCCCTTGTAGTATATAAGTAGACTCCCCTCCTCTCTGTGACCAAGAGAGGTATGTCGAATATGATTTTTTTTATGTTGAAACTAAAACACTAAAACCTCCTCAGTAGCCTTCATCTGCGCTTGCAGAGGGCCGGGATCTCCAACGGAACGCACCGTACCCGCGCGACGCCCCTTACGGTTTCATTTCTAGAGGAGAGATGTCACTGTCCCGCTGCACTTACACTAACATTTATTTTTATTTATACAGACTTACGTCTATCCTTACAGGTAACACCCAATACGATAGCGTAGGCAATTTTTCTTTTTTTAATAACTTAACATTCTTTTCTATTATTATAACACATAATCATATATATTATTGTAAGACAATCTATCAAAAACAACTTTTGCAAATACAGTCAAGCGACATGAAATGACATGGCTATAAGAATAGCTCAACACACACACCGACACATTATTCCCATAAATACAAATCAAACATACACATACTAAACTTACCTTACCTTTTATAAACTTTTGCTAAATGATGTGAAATTCAATCCATTCATCATATCTGTATGTTTTAGCATGACTGCATTTGTAACATGTATTTGTGAACATACATTCCCTGTGTCCTGAGAAGGGCGTAAATGACTGCGACAGTTTTCAATCTATTGCCGTCGTTTACGAACAATTTATTACTGTAAATTTATTTCTATGTTCAATAAATCTTTAATCTTTAATAATAACATGCCATTATAATGAAATGGCTATAAGACATGCATAACCCACGATCGATTCCCGGCCAGAAGAACTGTGCGCACAGGTTGTTGAGCGCGGGGATGTGCTGCGGCCGCACGTACGAGTAGTCTATGGAGGCGCGCGGCGGAGGCTCGTAGTTTGGTATGTGTCTGGGAAATAAAATAAAACATAAAAAAAACTGCTTTCAGTTATTGTGTATGAAAAAGAAATAGCAAAACGATAAGTTACAACGACAATGCATATATTTTTTTTTCGCTATTGCTCTTTTTAATATTACAATTAGTGTAAACTATTTAGGTGATCAAAAATAAATAAACAATATACACAAACAACAAAGTAACAAATATACACATTCCCAAGCTATCGCCTTTATAATATTAGTTTGATAGTATGATTCGGAATGTAACAATAATAAATACAATTAGTTTATACTATTTAGGTGATCAAAAATAAATAAATAAATAGTGTAAGAATGATTTTATTTATTCTTATATATACAAAATATAATACTAGGCAAGTGACAATTGTTCCGTATTATAAAAGATAGCGCGTGCGTCGCGACCGGCCTACGACGGTGCGCGGAGAGAGAAGCGTAACGGAAGACGGCTCGGGACGGAATGAACAGCGGCCGACGTGGCCGTGTCGCTCGGCCGTTTCTCAAAGGAACGCCGCGTCGGAGGCATCGGCTTTCGGTGCGTTTGTGTTCGCGCCGACATCCTTTGTGGATGCCGCGCGGTGTGCCGAATGTACCGGACGAAGTATACTACAGCCTATAGATTGGCCACTGTCGACGACTATAGTGCGCTCATATCGAATTGGTCTTACATCCTCCCCCTCTAATCCGGACAAAGCGCCCACGCAAACGGATTAGCAATACCTCTTTGGCCTACCCCGTTTTCGCTTCTCTTTCAGAGGCGCTTGGATGTCACCTACAAATGGAGTCAGCTGTGAGGCGTGGTAACGCCCTACCGATTCATCATCCCTTACCTTGCCTAAAATGTATGTCGTCGGACTGGCAATTTCTTTAATCTTATATGGTCCATCCCTCCTGGGAATAAACTTAGGAGTCTGGCCCCGGCATGTGTCATTGGCTCCTTGGGTTTTAAGTAATACCAAGTCACCTACCGCATAATCTGGAGCAGGTCGTCGTGCCCTATCAGCGCATCGCTTTTGCGCGATCTGAGCCTTTTCGTTGATATCTCTGGCATCCAGAAGCGCTGTAGATAGTTTTCTAAAATATGGCGTAAGAATTGTATTTGCATTATCGCTCTCCACTATCGCTCTCATATCGCCAAGAACGTCGGCGGGAGCGCGTAACTCGCGCCCAAATGTAAGATACGCCGGTGAGCATCCTGTACTACTTGTCATTGCGGAATTCATCGCAAATCTGATAGCAGACAAGTGTGTGTCCCAAGTGCTGTGGTTGTGACCGACGAGAATGGCTAGTTGTGGTTTCAGATCACGGTTCTTTCTTTCTACCGGATTCGCATCTGGATGGTATTTCGGAGATAGGGATTGTGAGATACCGAAAGTGTGGCAGGCTTGTTGCATCACCTCACTAACAAATTGAACGCCGTTATCGGAGATCATGCGTCTGGGCACGCCATATCTGAGGAAAATTTCAGATATTAGGACTTTCGCACATTCTGGGCCGGTAGCGCTCTTTAATGCGAATAGTTCTACCCATCTGCTGCAAATATCTTCAACAATCAGTATCCATCTGTTGCCGTCTGGCGTCTCGGGTAGTGGACCGAAAAGGTCAACGGCTACGACCTCAAAACGGCGTGCCGTTGCGGGGGTTTGCAAGAGACCCGCTGGCTTTCTCGTGTCTACCTTATAGCGTTGGCAGGGGATACATTTCCGGATGTGTTCGGTCACGTACTGTCTCATTCCTGGCCAGTAAAACTTTGAACTTATCCGTTGAAGAGTGCGCTCCACTCCAAAATGTCCTGCAGTCGGTGCGTCATGATAATCCAGCAAAATCCTTTCTCGTTCATGAGCAGGGACTACTAAGCAGGCAGTCTCCTCGTCATCAACTTCAGGTCCATACCTGTATAATACACCGTCAGACATGATAAATCCCCTATCGGCCCAGACCCTCCCCCTAAATGGCTCGTCGGGTTTCTCCAATTCTTCAATTATTTTCCGGAGCTCGGGGTCCTTGAGCTGATTTTCACGAGTATCGTGTATGTTCCTCATTGGGAAATCAACTTCTGCATAACAAAGATCGCAGCTTCCCTCCTCTTCGCATGGGGGTCGCGAGAGCGTGTCGGCTATTGCATTTGACTTACCCGGTGTATACTCGATCCGTAGATTGTACTCTTGTAGCGTCAATGCCCACCTAGCAAGACGGCCGCTGGGAGTCTTGATGCTCATAAGCCAGCGCAAGGGTTGGTGATCAGATTTAATGACCACTTCGGATCCTTCTATATAACCGCGGTATTTCGTTACTGCCCACACTACGGCCAGAGCTTCTCGTTCTGTAGTCGTATAATTTTTCTCGGCGGCGTTAAGCAAACGGCTTGCGTACTCAATGGGGCGTTCGTCGGAGCCCTCCCCCTGCATTAACACTGCTCCAAGACAATAACCGCTACAGTCCGTTCTCAAGGTAAATGGTTTCGATTCATCTGCCTGACGCAAGATCGGCGCTGATACCAGAAGCTCCTTGATACGATCAAATGCGTTTTGTTGTATAGAAGACCAGTTCCAAGCGCTGTTTTTCTTGAGTAGGTTAGTCAACGGTCTGGCTACTTCTGCGTAATTAGGGATAAAACGACGAAACCAACTTGACGTTTGTAGAAACGTTTTAAGGTGTTTGGTGTTCTTTGGTGCAGTCATGGAGGAGATAGCGGACGTTTTATCCGGGTCTGCTTGTAATCCGCCTGGCACAATAACATGGCCTAGGAATTTAACTGAATCGCGTGCAAAGTGACTCTTTTCCCGATTAATCCGAAGGTTGAATAACTCTAATCGGTCGAAGACCTTCTCCAGGTCCTGCAGATGTTTTGGAAATGTCTCGGATAGGATTATCAGATCATCCAGATATGCTAGAATAGATACATCTGAGAGGCTACTACCAGATTTAAACCTATCGATAAGCCTCTGGAAGGTCGCACCGGAGTTTCTTAGACCCATGGGCATCCTCTTAAACCTAAAAGTTCCTAAGGGTGTCACAAAGGCAGTCTTATCGCGGTCTTATTTTCGCACTCTCACCTGGAAATATCCGGATCGAAGATCGCAGGTGGTCATAAAGCTAGTTGTCTTGGCGGCGTGGAGTATGTCTTCCATCCTGGGCAGGGGGTATCGGTCAGGCTCTGTGACTGCGTTCAGTTTGCGGTAATCTATACAAAGTCGGACTCCGCCGTCCTTCTTCGATACTAACACTACGTTAGCCGCCCAGGGGGATTCACATTCCTCGATCACGTCTGCGTCAAGAAGGTCTTTTAATTCTTGCTCTAGGAGTGCTTTCTTGTTTTGCGATAGTCGGTAGGGTGGAGACGATATGGGTTCCTGCCTGCTACCTACCTTTATGCTATGCTCCGCGTACTCACTCGGCGGGCCTTCTGTAGCGAAACGATCTGCTTTCCTTATAAGCAAATCATTTAGTTGAGCTCTTTGTTCAGCCGTCAACTTTGTTCCTTCATCATCACGGAGAGTAAATTTAGCCGTGTCGACCTGCATCAGCTCGGTGTCTTTGGGTAAAGCTAAGTCGTATGAAACTACAAAGGGAAATTTTTTCAACGGTGCGTCGGAGAAGCTCCACGCAGCTTTCGGCAGATCTAATAAGATATTTCCTTTGACTAAAAAGTCTCTCCCCAAAAGTGTTCTCGTGTCTGCTCCGGGGAACACTACGAACGAGGTTCGTATAGTACGACCCATTATAATGACGTCAGTCTCACATTCCTTCAAAGTACGTACCTGCTGGGATCCGTCAGCGAGGCCTACTGTGCGGCGTGTCTCCTTAAATTCAACTCCTGAATCTTCCAACAATTCCTGCAGCATAGAACTTGCTATGGAGTGCGTGGCGCCGGTATCTAAAATCGCGGCACCCTTATAACCAGCAATCTCCACTACAACCGTCGAACGTGTGCTATCTACGTCGGCAATATGTGCAGTGTGAAAATTCATTGTACTACTACTAGTGCTAGCGCCCTTACACTTACCACATTTGGATCGTACCACTCCCAGCTGACCACATCCGTAACAACGCAACTCTGATGTCTCCGTGCTAGGGGTATGCTCATCCGGTTTAGAGGGTTTATTTTTACGTTTGCGGCACTCTTCATATGTATGACCGTAAATTCTACAATATGCGCATTTAGATGAATTACGGGGTTTCGGCGCATGAGCGCTTGAATAAGAAGAAGCTGTTGTAGACAGAGGGGTACGCGTCGTGTTCACAACGTTCGATGTACGTAAATTAGAATTTTCGGTAGAAAAATTATTTCCCGCGGTAACGATAGGGTTAGGTAAAGCTACATTCGCAACGGAAGGGTTAACATAATTACGCGATAAAGTTGATTTATTAGGAATTAATTCGCTTACCTCAGCCAATGCCTCTTCCGCCAACCTTACCTTTTCTAACAATTGATCGAGATCGCAAACCGAATCGCGCGGCACTCGCTCTCTGATTTTACATTTTAGCAAACCGTATATAATGTCCAATTTAATTGATACATTAACATTGTAAGGCAATTTAGCTAGCAATGCACGTATTTTCGTAATAAACACATCACCACGTTCGTTATCACTTTGTTCCGCACTAAACACTTCCCGGAAAATCTTATACGCGGGTCGCGGCGCGCCGTACATGCCCCGGAGTCGACTCAGGGCTTCGCTCCACGACGTCACGTCGCACTTGACACCTTGCCACCAGACGGCGGCGTCGCCGGTCAGCAACATGGGGAGTCCTCTTAACGCGTGGTCGTCGCTCACGCAGGTGCACTCCTTATACACTTGAATGGCATCGATGAATGCCTCCAGGATGTCGTTGGTTTTGTTGTTGACGGCGCCGTCGAAGCGCGCTGTGCATTTTGCAAAGTTACCAGGTCGCGATGTGGCGAACGATGATGGCGTTGCTTGCATAGGTGTGCTCATTCCATCCGTCGGTGCTGAGCCTCTAAATGATGACATCATACTTTCAATTAAAAGGCGGTTTGTTGCTGCCTGGCTACTCGTAATTGTAGCTACGAGGTTTGAAAGCTGCTCCTGTGATATGGTCAATGCGCCTCCCGGTGCTCCTGCTTCGTCGTTGCTATCGTCTTCGTTTCTCCTGCCTTTTCCTTTCCGTAGCGGCATCTTTACGGCTGGGCGGTTAAAACGGCGATGCGACGTCACAATATATGGAGACCGCTGATGGGTATTGATCAGAATATAACTCTGGAGACCACCACTGGTACCACTACTTTATTAAAGTACCGGTTACGGGCGAAGTTTATAACGCGTAGATCACGTGCCACTAGTTGGGCGTCATTGTAAGAATAGTTTTATTTATTCTTATATATACAAAATATAATACTAGGCAAGTGACAATTGTTCCGTATTATAAAAGATAGCGCGTGCGTCGCGACCGGCCTACGACGGTGCGCGGAGAGAGAAGCGTAACGGAAGACGGCTCGGGACGGAATGAACAGCGGCCGACGTGTGTCCGTCAGGATGGCCGGTCGCTACCCATATTTTACATCGAAATAGTTACTAAGAGTTGCTACCTAGTTGCTACCAGTTGCTACCAATCTTAAAATAATTGCTACCTTCGTATTTAAAAAAATAAACTGCTTTTTAAGGTGACCGGCCATTCTGACGTCAGGATGGCCGGTCACCATTCCAGTTAGAACAATCTGCGCAAATGATTGGAGTTTTTTTTTTACCAAGAGTTGCTACCAAATTGCTACCTTTTTTATACATCGTAATTGACCTCATAGCTGTTAAGGATAAAAAGATATTACAGATTTAATATTAAACGCCTGTACAACTAAATTAGCAAATCCGAAGTTAAATACAATATTCGTATTTTACACAGGCGCCACTTGCACTTTATATTTATGTAACGGAGGTTTCTTAGCGGAGGCCGAAGCGGATGCGGAGGTTTAACATAGGCGGAGATGAAATTTTAAGTAGAAAAAAAGAATAGCATTGATTTATTACAGTAATAGATATAAACCAAAAATAATTCAAACAGATACATTGTACAGTTCTTAGCAAAAATTGAGTAATTACTAATAATAATAAAAAATTACAAACATTTTTTTATGGCATAACAGCTTTGCGGCCTTCCAAACGTTTAATGTAGTCGGTGAGATTCCTCTATAGCCGGGGAGTAGAATACGGCCTGCTCTGCTTGTCGTAACAGGCGACTTTTGGGGTTGGGTTTGGCTAGAGTGGGAGCTCAAACCGACCAGACAGCTATACCGAAAAGACGGCGGCATGTGTGGTTTCATGTCGTCGTAGAAACCGTATGGTGCAGGGGGATGGTGACACGTCCCCAAGAGATGTGCCAGGTGGCACCAGTGCGTTCCTATGTGGACCCCGGGGACCCCTGCAAGCACTGAGGAAAGCCACCGAGGAGGTTTGAGTGGGTAAAAATCCCACATAACCCGGAGTCTTTCCCAAAGCTTTGGTACACCTTTTGAAGGTTGCATTCCCTCACAAAAAAAAGTTCAACCAGCTGCACTAAATAGTAGTTCATCTGGCACTGAACTTCACGACACCAACAAGTAAATGCGAACTATTTAGTTAACGTTCTAATTTATATGGCATCTTATATCTCAGGATAAAATCCAGTTGAATCAGTTTTTTTATACTATTCATTAATTCATAATTTTCATATAACAAGGTTTCTTTTGATGCTTATTAACTAAATAGTTCGCATTTACTTGTTGGTGTCGTGAAGTTCAGTGCCAGATGAACTACTATTTAGTGCAGCTGGTTGAACTTTTTTTGTGAGGGAATGCAACCTTCAAAAGGTGTACCAAAGTTTTGGGAAAGACTCCGGGTTATGTGGGATTTTTACCCACTCAAACCTCCTCGGTGGCTTTCCTCAGTGCTTGCAGGGGTCCCCGGGGTCCACATAGGAACGCACTGGTGCCACCTGGCACATCTCTTGGGGACGTGTCACCATCCCCCTGCACCATACGGTTTCTACGACGACATGAAACCACACATGCCGCCGTCTTTTCGGTATAGCTGTCTGGTCGGTTTGAGCTCCCACTCTAGCCAAACCCAATCCCAAAAGTCGCCTGTTACGACAAGCAGAGCAGGCCGTATTCTACTCCCCGGCTATAGAGGAATCTCACCGACTACATTAAACGTTTGGAAGGCCGCAAAGCTGTTATGCCATAAAAAAATGTTTGTAATTTTTTATTATTATTAGTAATTACTCAATTTTTGCTAAGAACTGTACAATGTATCTGTTTGAATTATTTTTGGTTTATATCTATTACTGTAATAAATCAATGCTATTCTTTTTTTCTACTTAAAATTTCATCTCCGCCTATGTTAAACCTCCGCATCCGCTTCGGCCTCCGCTAAGAAACCTCCGTTACATAAATATAAAGTGCAAGTGGCGCCTGTGTAAAATACGAATATTGTATTTAACTTCGGATTTGCTAATTTAGTTGTACAGGCGTTTAATATTAAAGCTGTAATATCTTTTTATCCTTAACAGCTATGAGGTCAATTACGATGTATAAAAAAGGTAGCAATTTGGTAGCAACTCTTGGTAAAAAAAAAACTCCAATCATTTGCGCAGATTGTTCTAACTGGAATGGTGACCGGCCATCCTGACGTCAGAATGGCCGGTCACCTTAAAAAGCAGTTTATTTTTTTAAATACGAAGGTAGCAATTATTTTAAGATTGGTAGCAACTGGTAGCAACTAGGTAGCAACTCTTAGTAACTATTTCGATGTAAAATATGGGTAGTGACCGGCCATCCTGACGGACACGCCGACGTGGCCGTGTCGCTCGGCCGTTTCTCAAAGGAACGCCGCGTCGGAGGCATCGGCTTTCGGTGCGTTTGTGTTCGCGCCGACATCCTTTGTGGATGCCGCGCGGTGTGCCGAATGTACCGGACGAAGTATACTACAGCCTATAGATTGGCCACTGTCGACGACTATAGTGCGCTCATATCGAATTGGTCTTACAATAGTATAAACTAATTGTATTTACTATTGTTACATTCCGAATCATACTATTAAACTAATATTATAAAGGCGATAGCTTGGGAATGTGTATATTTGTTACTTCTAATGTCATGTCTAAACCACTGGAGCAATTTTCATAAAATCTGGTAGGGAGTTAGCTGACACTTTGGATTAACATATAGGCTATTTTCTACTGTGGAAAAATATCTTATTCCCACGGTACAATCGATGCATTGATTTTTTTAAACGCAGGCGAAGCTGCGGAGTTCAGCTAGTATCAAACAAATCAATGTATATTCTGCCTGTTTAAAAATGGATAATATAACGTAATCATCGTGGGGTCACTCTTCCTATAGATAACCACCGACTCGAAGAGAATCCTGCATGTTATACATCCTATATGAATCCTACATATGTTAATAACTCTCCTGCCCTAGTCTCTCAAAGCCATGCCTTCCCAAGCTCTCATGCCGTGTAAATCACATATCCCCACCTGTTGGTCTTCCTGAGCAGCTCGTCCATGAGTTGCAGCCAGAGCGGCTGCGTGTCGCGGTCGCGGCGGATGTAGGGCTTCAGCACCGCGCCCGAGTACGGGGAGCGCAGCGGCGCGGCCTCCACGTGGGACAGGAGGACCGTGCCGAGGCTCGCCTCCGGGATCGTGCCAGACAGGCTGTCCATTAAGTACTGGACACACAATTTTGATTTAAATCCAGACTGTTTTAATCAATTTTTACAACTCAAAAATTAAAAACGATAAATTATAAATCATTTTTACGACACTTATTCTAAACATTATCTTATAAAAGTATAAAAAAAATACCTACTAAAGATAAATAAAGGTAAAGGTGGTAGAACTAGTGCAGTTCGACCGGGGAACTACCGCCGCCACACCTATTTCTAGCGTTTTGATGGAAGGGTGTGGTTGCCAGCACACTTTTATATGAGGCGACCATCATAGTCCTCGGGAGTAGCAACGCATCTGTGATTGTGACTTCAGATAGAACTCTTGTTGTGTACGATGTTCTGTATGTATGAACTCAAGTTGATTACAGCTGTCCATGAGCGGCAGTGATCACTTACCATCAGGTGGACTGCATGCTCGTTTACTACTTTAGTCAGATCAAAAAAATTGGTTGAAATTTCATTTTGGTAATCTTTCAATCAAAATGTCTCTATGGTTATTTCATAATTAGTGTAATTATAAATTCAAGAAGCCTTTTATTTTACTAAGCAACATCGGTATTTTAATAAGAAACCCCGTATTTTTTTATATTTTTTTATTTGGCCGTTGTAAATGATGTATATGGAATTATTTGGTACAAAATAAATAAATGTTGCCCTACTACTATTTGCATCAGTAAACTCACAGATCGCTGGAACCTGTCGAGAACTCTCTCCACGCTGGCCACCACCTTGGGCACCTCCATCACGTATCCGCCCAGCACTTTCACTGTTCTGAAACGTACATATTATGTGTTTAATATTTGAAAGACATACATATAAACATGTTATTTTTAAAGCTTTATTCTTAATTGCAAAATAAGACGATTGCAAAAGGTAAGTTACAAAGGTAGGTTATAACCGCGACTTCTCTCGTTTCGGTCACGTCTAAAACGGCAATGAGCCCTCTATGTGTCTATGTCATAAAATGTGTGTACCAACTTCCAGCAAAACCCCGACAGGTAGATTTGAGTAATAGAGTAAATTCACATACATCCTCACAAACTGTGGTATCACTACATAGTATAAAACAAAGATACTTCCCGCTGTCTGTCTCTATGTATGCTTAAATCTTTAAAACCACGCTACGGATTTTAATACAGTTTTTTTTAACAGATAGAGTGATTCAAGAGGAAGGTTTTTACGTATAATAAATGCATAATATAGTGGAGGACGGAACGAAGTTCGCCGGGTCAACTAGTTTATAATATATGTATGTATGTTATATAAGTTGCACGGCCAAACTGCGGTAGCGGGGAGAAACCGTTGTCAACCGCAGTTTGGCCGTGAGCACGATCCATGCAACTGGGTCGAAATATCGGCAAAAAGAATTCTATAAGAATTCATAAACCGCATATCGTGAGTACCCGTTAAGTATTATAATGTATCAATTCCGCGATAATACTAGTCTAAAATCATAAGTTGCATAGATGGTAGGGAAATTTGGTGGTCGTCGTCACAACCTATGCAGCGGGGTTGAAAACCGTAGCAAAAAATCAAAACCGCGTAACGTTACATATTAAAATAAAATGTATAAATGCCATGATATTATTAGCCTAAAATCCCATATTACTTGTCCAGATCGAATATCGGCAAGTGTTTATGCCGCTTGAGCCTGCGCAACGCAAGTTTCGCCCGCAGCCTGCACAGGTACGCCTTCCGTTCCGGGTCGCGCATCTTCGATATCAAGTTGTCCACTTGTTTCAGCAGCTGTATCTCCTCGTATTCCGTCAGCTCGACTATGTCCTTGGGCGGTTTGATCTCTTTTTGCACCCACGGTAAGTCCACCGAGTTGAGCTGCGTCGAGAATTGTGTTTCGCGTCTCACTACCTGTAAAAGTATAATGGTGCTGCTACACTGCTGTTTAAAATGTTTACTAACGTTAGTACATATTTGTTATGAAACATGATCACAATGTTTTCATGTTAGATAATGTTAGTAAACATTTTTAAACTATTTAACAAATTATAACAAAATAAAACATATGTTATCATTGAGTGTTTGGCGCATCCAGAAATTGCGTTTTTTTCTTTTTTTAAACAAAAAATAAAAGCTAATCCAATGGCCAAAACTTCTTCCATTTTCGTGTAGACTCGTGCCTCGGAAAGTAAGTTCAAACTGCAAGCGAGATGATTTTTCAAATGTCGTAATTATTCTTAAACAATTTCCATCAGTGTAGAACATTTAACAATGCTTAACACAATGTAACAAATCCTAATATTTGTTAGTAAATGTATTATTGTTAGAAAATGATTGCAAACATTTTTAAACAGCACCATAAGGGTAATTTGTGAATACATATAACATATAATGATGCTCTATGTATAGAGCTGATAAATAAATGAATCCGCTATTTTAATGTGCTTATGTGAGAACAATTACAAATTAAAAGTAACAATATTTTCTTCTTACGCTACCACTGGTTCGTAACACGATCAACTGACAAGATGACTGCTTGTTTGCTTCTACCGTATTAACCTTCCATATATTGTTTTTTTATCTGATTGAAGTTGCAAACGAGCATGCACTCCACTTGATGGTAAATGGTCACTGCCGCCCACGGACATCCTGTACGCAGCTTCAAATAGAACATGGTTTCTATTTGAAGTCAATCACAGTTACGTTGCTACTCCCGAGGACTAAGAGGGTCGCCTCATATAAAAGTGTGCCGGCAACCACACCTATCCATCGTAACGCAAAAAAATGCTTCACGCTAGAAATGTGTGGCGGTGGTACTTCCCCGGTCGAACTACACTGGTTCTACTTCTACCATCTGCAAAACATATAACAAAAATCACTCACAGCCTCAGTTTTCTTGACCTTCGCGGGCACTTCGTCCTTCACTTTGACGCCGTACACGGGACTCTTGCCCACGACGTCGTCGAAGGGCGGCTCCAGCAACGTGTGCGAGCTCCGCGAGTCGGAGTCGTCGCCGGGCGGCGCGTCGGTGTGCGTTGTCCTATCGCTGGATGAGTCGTTTGTGTCTATCTGCGAAATAAAGAAACATCCAAGTAAAATTTAAAGTTCTAACACACGAAAATCTTGGACTTTTGAAGTTATACTTCTTGGCGCGTTAGGTAATAATGATTTGAGTAATTTTTTTACGATGCGCACGCACACCGTTACGAATATCCGACACCCTGAAGTTAGCTACAGCCAACATTTTAGTTATACGATGCGCGCGCACACCGCCACGAAAAACCAACACCCTGAAGTTAGTTATAGTCCACAATTTAGGTTTCCTATTGTAAGTGTCGTTTATTCTACAAACGTAGAATAAGACGAAAGATACCATTTTTTGAAAGATACAAAAGATACAAAAGATTTTTTTTACGCCAAAGAAGTATAATTTCTAACGCGTGTGCGTAATTACACACATACTTTCTTTTTTTCTAAAAAAATTGAAGTGATATTTCAAATGCGTTTGTATTCTATTGCATTGTATTATCTTTTGTAGCCACAGTTAAATAACTGGAGAAATAAGAAACAAAAGAACAAAAACAAATGGTTGGTAAATAATTTATTAACATATTGTAATCTTAATACGTAATAAAAACACAGCGTGAAATTATTTTTTCTGTTCTGATCAGGTATTTTTGTCTTTGCGAGCCGATGGCACCCACGTCACAGAAAAAAATCTGTATGCGCGGCTATAAGTGCATAGAAAACGTTAATTTCATATAAATACTAGCTGTCCCGACAAACTTTGTTTTGCTATATAAAAAATAAAATAAAATGTAGTATACTATATAAAAAGTAATAAAATAAAGGGTTGTTCACCCTTAAGGGGTATGAAAAATAGATGTTGGCCGATTCTCAGACCTACTGAATAAGCATATAAAATTTGGTAAAAATCGGTCAAGCCCTTTCGGAGGAGTATGGCAACAAAAACTGTGACACGAGAATTTTTTATATTAGATTGTAGTTAACTTCAGGCACAACTCACCGGCGCGTTCGACTGAAAGGGGAAGTCGTAGCCGGAGAAGAAGCTATCCATGTCGGGATACGAGTCCTTGGCCGCCAGACACGCGTACGATTCATCCAGTATCATGCACTCTGGCTCACTCCTGGAGATCATTTTAACCATGTTTAATATTTAAATGTGTAAGAGCCTTAAGAATTTGGGGACACTATCAGCATCACAAATATTCTTCTCTTATAACGGTAGTGTTAACCGCTGCTGTGTTCTGGTTTGAACTGATGTGTAAAGCAATGTCACTTATACGAGGCATTCTAACTTAGTCCTCTGGATAGTAAAGCAAGGTACGTAAATCCATTCGTCATCTTTCAGGGATGTCAAAATTTTATAAATAGGACCTAAGCCCTCTCATCTGAAATGAGTTACTTAAATCCAACCGTCACTTTTATGGGAACGATCAAATTACAGATTTATTTGTTATCGAACCTTCGTCTAAGTTTCCATCCTACCTCTTGATCATGTCCATGGGCAACTATGGGCAATTTAATTTCGCCACACCCGTAAAACAGAACTGTCGGTTGGACATAATTAAATTCAAATTCAAATTAAAATTGTTTATTTGTCATTAGATATAGGTATAATCAAGATGGTTAACATAATATACACAGGTCCATTATATCTAGTCATGTTCTGACATACAAATATTATAATCAATTAATTACACATATTATATCACATGTATTATTAAGAAGAGAATACAAATTTTAAAAAATGCAATGGATATATTAAATTAAAAAATGTCACTATTTATATTCAATTTTATATAATTTTGTGCACAAATTACTATTAGGTCCCATTAAATTATATTACATACAGTGTCATTTATTTCTTAGTCATTTATTATTTTCAGTCCAATTAAGATATTCATTTACGGAATAGAACGATTTATTAATTAGCCATGATTTAAGTCGGGGTTAAAATACATATTTTACATTTTGGCTTGAACCCAAAATCACCCAGAACCCAGAACTATCCCTCCCCTCTCCAAATCCACCTCTGTTTATAGCAATATAGTTACTTTGGTTCAAACTCTGATGCAGCTTTCCCCGTTTGCTCCTCTGCTGTTTCCTGGTGTTCATTCTCTGGAACTGCCTCTGTTTCTTGTGTTTCGGAAAGCAACCTGGCTTTTTTCGTCTCAGGTTCACTTTCGGGATAGGTTTCATTTTCATTTGGCAACGGTGCATCATTTTCCACTACTACATAATCCATGAAACCTGGAACAGCGACAAGATTTTATATATTTAGTGCAAGACGTAATATTATTAGTTACTTAATTAAATTATAAAAGCTTATGAAAGTACTTTATTTATTTATTTAATATATTTATAAAATAATTAAATTATAAAAGCTTATGAAAGTACTTTATTTATTTATTTAATATATTTATAAAATGATCAGAGAATCGCTGGTTCATCTTGGTAGCTTATGAATGTCCCTGGAACCATTGTTTTCATAGTATTTTTTTTTTATATTCGTTTGTATTATCGCAGTATAATTTTAGTGACCACTTCCAAATGTTACCTACTTCAGGTATGTTCTTCTGCCCGAAATTACTACAGTTACAACCTGTCCCTTGTTTTAAAACCATTGCCAACCGCTTCATTATACTAATAACTGTATATAAAAATAGTTTGTAAAAATATAAAATATGCATTTTTAGGCAAGGCAAGAGCCTTTAAAGTATTGAAATGTATTGGAAGTATTTATAAGTATTTAACAACAGTTTGTATATATTTTTTTATTATATATTATGTTTTTGAAAATGTACACTTATTTATTGCAATCTTATCAGAACATAGTATAAAACAAAGTCGCTTCTCGCTGCCTGTCCCTATGTATGCTTAGATCTTAAAAACTACGCTAAGGATTTTAATGCAGTATTTTTAAATAGATAGAGTGATTCAAGAGGAAGGTTTTTATGTATAATCTAGTAGAGGAACACTGATAATTTTAGAATTTCGACTTTTAGGCGGAATGAAGTTCGCCGGGTCAATTAGTTTCTTTATATATAAATCAGCTTACCCATCTTTCTGATTTTCTGGTAAAACAATGTCTTGTCTAAGCCGTGGGAGACGCGAGGCCGAGCCTTCTGCTTGTCTTTAGAAGTTTCGGTGACTGCAACAAAATATTTTCTTTAAAGCCATGCATTGCTAGTTCTGAGAAGTAACATGGCTATCAGATATATAAGTGACACTTAGAATGAACGATAATTAGATGTAAAAAAATTATACGTAAAATATCTTTTGAAGGGGTATATATATATACAGGGTGTAAATGACAGCGTACCGAAAACTTAAATGGTAGATTTGTGACACTAAATGAACTAAAAATAACTCATCAATTTTCCTCGGAAATTATTGGTTCCCAAGTTGGTCATTTTTGAGCGCGCAATGTACATCGAACAACCCGCGTACCGATCGCCGATCGCTTATTGTATTATAAGTAGTTATTCCCCGCACGCATCTAACAACAAATCGCTTATTCTATTTTATTAACTTAGTACCTACCTAGACTAAGACCCGTGCCGATTGCGCAATACTCGAGCTGCGGTGCGTGTACCTAAGCGCGGATTTAGACGCACGGCTTCCAAAACATTACCCACCACACGTGCTCTCAACATTCTTCCGGCAACTTCCTGCTGCGGTACAATCGGCTGATTATCCAACACTCGTTGGTACGCCCGAGTAATCACACGACTGTCCGTTGGATGGCGAGCATAAGGGTACCTCTGGATGTACAGATGCAGAGCTTGCTGTGCATTCCCACGTGCTTCACCATAACACATTAGCATTTCCCCGTATTCACGAGCACTGAACTGCATTTTGCAAAAACTAAATAACAATAAAAACACTAAAAACACAAAACTAAAGCAATAACAAGTAATAATAAATAACAGTTCACACACGACACGACTAACACGAAACCGAAATTTGCAGAGCATCCGTCTTCCGCAAGCGAAAATCACGAACTGTGACAATTTTTCAAATTTTAAATAATATCCGAACTATCAAAGAAAACCGCCAATACGCCGCTCCGTGACGAGTTACTACTAAGCGAGTGCATTACACAGATTCAATTAAATTCAGATATGACACAACCTTTAACTTAAAACTGACAATTCAATTACTTTTACTTGTCCACTCGTTGTTTTGTAATTTTTATAAAATACCAAATTAGGTACATTATAAACATTATTCATGTTAGTTCAAATTAGACTGGTTTACTTCAAGATTCTAAATACTTTAAACACATAAAAGCAAATTAAAATTTCATAAAATAACAACATACAACATAAAAAAAACGAAAGTATAAAAAGCTATTATAATATCAATCAATAACTATTGATATTCTTATCACAGAAATTAACTCATCATCTCGAGTACATGACCTACGGAGAACAAGTACTTTATTAGCCACATTGAGCTATCTTTTTATTGTTTATTCTGTGTGCGACGTTAATCCCGCCTTTCGGCAAAGGACTGAAGAGCCGCACCGCGCTGTATGTGTGAGTGTACTGTGTATGTGGAATAGAATTTTGCATGATACTTATGTACCTACATCATTTCTTTAATGATGTTTCCCTTATGTTTGCTTCTGAAACAAATACGTTAAAATGTTAATCATTATTTGTGATTTATTTTTATTTGCCCTAAATAAATGAAGAAGTTTTCAATCATTTGGTACACAAAAATAAACAAAAGAATAGGTATTTAGTATTTTTCCGAATAATGTTTTCAGTTATTATTTGCGTTAAAATGTTTGAATTAGGTATTGAATGTTTTTTGGAAACTTGGTTCCTAAATTGGTGGAAGTCGGTGCGGCGGAGCGCGGGGCGGCCGCCGCACGGCCTCAGCCGCGCGGCGTCATTGACCGGACGTCGAACAGCTGATAGCGCATTCATTATACATTGCTAGTTTTCGTGAAAAACACTATAATGAGTGTTTTTCTTTTAAATTCATGTTGCATTATGCAGTAGTATTGAAATACTACCAAAATTTGTAAAAAAAGTGCATAAAAAAATGGAAAATCCGAGGAAAATCCGATGAAAAATTCCAACGCCATAAGCACCAGAATCGTGTCAGGAATCCATATTTTTAATATTCGGTACGCTGTCATTTACACCCTGTATATATCTTCTGAATAGAGCATGGAAGTGTGTAGCTGTATGTATGAATCTTAAGAATAAAAAAAATGCCTTCCGATTTTTACGAGTTATTTGGAGATATTTACAACCAATAGCACTTGTAAAATAATATCTGACTAATAAAATTAGAAAACTTCAAATGTAAAAAATAAAATGCAATAAAATATTAACATACCGGTCTGACGTGCAATGGGTCTCGGATTCGATTCCCGGCCAGACAGGTATCTGAATGATGAGTTTAGATTCTTGTTCTGGGTCTGGGTGTTTGTGTAAACGTGTTGTGTGTGTCCATATTACCCACGACACATGCCACACACAGCTATGAGTGTAGAAAGTGTGTGTGTGTATTTGTATTAATCTTTATAATCAGTGGTACATATATGTTTTTCAAAATAGTTTTCTTTAATAACACTATTTCACAAAATGATTTATTGGAGTTTACTCCTTCAGAATCGATTTGCATATATAAGGACCCGGTATGAGAAAAATGTGAGGAGTAAAATCTACTGATGAATGACCTCGTTACGTTTTTTTATTGAGTATAACGCCATCTAGTTAAAACTTTATTTCATCAATATGCGTGGATGGTATGCATAGGTTTCGTGATTATGTTTTACCAAAATCTCAATGGTATTTAAGATAGTAAATCGTAATATGTAAATACGTACAATATTAATATGTAAATATGTACTTTATATTAGGTTTAATTTTTCGAAATGAACCATGTATTGGTATTATTTATATCTTTAGTGTGGGAGTATGGCGCCATTTATTTTAAATGCGAGTAAACTCCAGTCGTGCGTCAGAGCTGATATACACACTCTTTTCATTTTATAAATACAGAGAAACGGTACATACTCAAGTGAGCGGCGAGTGCTGGAGAGAATTTATGCTGAAGCTTCCACCAGCCAGGCTCCCCGAGCACTATTGACCCAGAGCGGAACACCAGATAGCGGTATACTGACAGAGTTCCCGCTATCGTCCCCATCCAGTTTTTCTTCTGTTTACTGTTAGGAATGGAACAACAAGGTTTGATTTCCAGACATGCACCACATATTTTTCTTAAATATATTCATATTAGAAATTAAGAAAACATTATAAGGAAATTTGTATATCTGTAAGTACTCTAAAAATAAAAAAAAAACACTGTTATGTGTTGTCAATCAATTAGGACTTGACCAGCATAATTGACTATGGCTTAAACTCACATTTTGAGCAAAGACCCTGCCTAGCAGTGGGTCAAAAAAGGGTTGACAGCACCACAAAAAGTTTCAAACTGTCCTAAACAGAAAACTGCCCTTTGAAGGTGGTAGACCCAGTGTAGTTTGACCGGGGAAGTACCACCGCCGCCAACCAACCATGGAAGGGTGTGGTTATCAGTACACTTTTATATGAGGCGACCATCATAGTCCTCGGGAGTAGTAACACATCTGTGATTGACTTCAGATAGAACCTATGTTGTTGTGCATGCTCATTTGCTACTGCAGTCAAATAAAAAATAAAAACCTTCTTTAAAAAAATATTTAACTACTTACAACTTATCCCCAAACAGCAAATTCCAGTTTCTATCAATGAAGGATCCGATGTGAGTCTTGTAGTGAAAGAACCCTTGGTGACTGATGCCCATTAAATGTGTATTAAGGTGGTATAATGTCAGCAGGAGAACAGTCACCCTGGAACAATGATATTTAAATAGGTATATTACAGTAATAACCTGAACTTATGCAATAGGTGGGACTCACTAACAGCTGTGAAAATTCGACATTTGCGTAAGCTGTGGTATTAGAAATATGTAACACAAAATAAATTGTAGTTGTTATCGTAGTACATGGTCTTACTATTCCACACTATTATTTAGAGTTTTACTATTCCACACTATTATTTGATATCGTAATAGGGATAGTGAAACCGTAATGGGATAGTAAAACTATATAATTGATAATGAAGAGATTGTGTGACACAGGTGGCACTCAATAAAATATGAATTGAATATATTCGAAAATCAGGGTGGCGTCAATCGAAGTGTTACTGTACAATGTCACAGTAGGTACCGCTAAGCTTACACACTGAAGACTGCATAATCATCTCATTTGCAGACTCAACAATTTAACTCCAACAAATAAATAGGTAAGTAGTCAATTGAATAAGGGTTCAGAATTGGTTAAGCGGTGCCCCTCCACCACAACATTCAATTTTAATGAGCAAATGTTATATTTCTATAATTAAATTATAGATGTAACTCGCTTGAATTTTATGGCTTTTCTATGTATACTATTTTACAAATTTTAAATGTTTGTTCACCCATTATTATCCCATTGGGGTTTTTTTTATATTTGATTTAATCTATCTGTTTGTTCCTTGCTCCGTGAATAACCGAGCAGGTAGCACGGAATAGGGAATGGCAACCATAACACTAGAAGTATGGAGGTCATAAGTAAAAAATGTATATTCATCAAAACAATTGTTTTAGCCGATTTTACTGTTGAAATCAATTATTTCTCACAGTTCTACTATTATACATGGATTTATGTGCACAACTAGCATAGAGTATTCTTAGTCTTTCATAAAAAAGATTATTGTAAAATACCGTACAAACGAAAAATGTGTACCAAGGAATCCTGATGCGTTCGAAGCATTCCTCGCCGTTTCTGGAGCAGTTAGCGCATGTGAAGTCGAAAAACACGTCGCCAGCAAAGTCGCCCGGCGTTCCCTGCCGCCTCAAACATGATAGATGCACTAAACTCTTACAAGACAAGCACGTAAGACCTGGTTTCTCTTGCTTGTGCTCCGCTTCGTAACAGTATTTACACAGGGACTCCATCATGTTCCGGATAATGTAATCGTGTATAAATTTCAGTTCAGTTTTTCAATTCCACAAACCTATTAAGATAAACAAGCCGCCAACTTATAACCTCAAAATTCAAATATATCAAACACAAACAACAAACAATAGTCAAAATGTCAAGATAAAGTCAAATCAAAAGTACGAGCAGGGTTACCAAGTCTCAAAAATGTATCCCCCTGAAGCCTTCATAAAAAACTCGTAAAATCCCCACAATGAAATAAGAATTGTTATTCTTAGAGGCAATTTCTCGTATTTCTTGAATCAGGTCGTAGGTTTTCTCTGACGCCGAAAAAAAAAGGTTTTCGCGTATAGTGCATGACCTTTTTTTGAACTTGGGAACCCTGAGTACGAGTTACGAAATGTCAAATGTCAGTCCTCAGTCTCAATTTTGAATGTTAAGCAAGAAGCGCCAAGAACAAACCGGTCATACAGCCCTACACTTTAAATTTACACCTACACTTAAATTTTCATTTAATTAAATATTTTATAACACCGGCGCTAGCGAACATATAAATATCTAAATGCTTTGATCTAATTTGACATTTTCATACCTCATTGATGGGTTTTTAGCTAGCGTCTTCGTCTTGTCGATTAGCATTGGAAAGTTATCAAAATATCATTTTCTCTGTACAAATTTTTGCAAGGTGCTATTAATTCACCTGCATAATATTTTAGGAGTTAATTGTAAACCAGTCCTGTTTCTGCTTATCAAGTTTAGCTATTTATAAGTCTAGGATTTTGATAGAGTATCGGAGTTCTAAATAATTGCAAAATGAAACACTCTGTTAAAATAGTATAAAAAACTTTATTATCATAACGATTACATTTAAGGCTTAGATTTATTATATTCTCTGAATTCCCTGATCCATTTGTCTATGTTTTGCTTGTGGATGTCCCTGGCCATCCTCACGGTGGGAGGGTCGAGCGGGTTGCTCGGCATGAGGTCCAGATGGTGTGCGGTGTCGATGATCACAACTGCTACCACTGTGCTGCTGATGCTGTTTAGGATGCCACCTGCAAGGACAGATTTTATTTACATGTCTTTAGATCGGCAGAGCGATTTCGTAGAGTAATAAGTTATTGCCATCTACATAAAAATATTTACTTTTGAGCTAACTATACTTTTTGCATGTATTCGCTTATCAATCATATCTTCTTCTATGGAGAAAGAATAAAATATATAGGTAAGATTGTGTATTTGTGTCAAAAAATCGTTAACATTGTTAAAAGTAATGAATTCACTTTGAGAGAGAAGCCAAACAAGGTAGGACAATGGTATAACATTTTAATATGTAAGGGGTAACCACGACGTGACGGGACGTGTATGATTTATTTTTTCTCTGCGGATATCGCCCCAGATTCATGGATCATTTCAATTTTAATTATTTAGCTAAACAAGGAAGTATAACCTCCTATCGTATTTATCGTTACATATCATAACTAGCAAATCGGCGATAGTACCTATAAGTCTAATATGATTGAGATAAATTGATTGAATTTTGAAGGCGGCAGAACCAGTGTAGTTCGACCGGGGAAGTACCATCGCCACACCTATTTCTAGCGTGAAGCATTTCTTGCGTTTCGATCGAAGGGTGTGGCGGCACACTTTCACATGAGGCGACCGTCATAGTCCTCGGGAGTAGGAACGCATCTGTGATTGACTTCAGATGGACCTCATGTTCTGTATGAAGTTGATTACAGATGTCGCAGGGCGGCAGTGACCACTTACCATCAGGTGGACTGCATGCTAGATTGCTACTTCAGTCATATAAAAAAAACCTCACCTCCAGCCCAAGGGTCTAAGAGTCCGTTGCTGAAGACAATGTTAGAAGCAGCACGCAGGCGCTCTCCGCCGTATTCGATGCGCGCGGCGTTCTTCCGCGGGTACACGTTGTACTTCTTGTGGCAGTCCTCAGAGAATCTGGTGAAGTTCCACTCAGCCGGTTCGAACATGTCGTCCTTGCCAGTTGTGCACATCGGCATTATCATTTCTGTGCATGTCTGGATAACCAAGTGAAAGATTACAACTTTACAAAATTTTTTTCGAATTATGTTTCTTTTACCTCAAAAATACATTAAGCTTTATTATCAGTGTTACCTTGATGCTATTAACGTTAAAGGACGTCGACGGTGCGGTGTTCGGATCCTCTAATCAAGTCCTGTAAAGCCTTTGGCATTTTCACCCGGTGGTAAAACCAGTGTAGTTCCACTGGGGAGGCCCGCCGGTAAATTTGTTTCTCGCGTGAGGCAGTTCTTACGTTTCGGTGAAAGAGCGTGGTTGTTGGCTCACTTTTATATGAGGCGACCATCTTAGTACTCTGGCGTTGCAATGCATCTGTGATTGACTTCAGATAGAACTCCTTTTCCGGTGGCGGCGGCGGGCGGCAGTGGCTTACCATTAGTTGGTCTGCATGCTCGTTTGCTATTTCAATCACCAAAAATAGATACTACTACTACCTACTAGGTAATTTGTATGTAATCCCTGTTAAAATAGCATATTGCATTGTGATCCTGGCTTATCCTGAACACCGACCCATTCCCGACAATGGTTTTTACATCACTAATACATACATACCTGGAAATCCCAACCTGAAGCATCAAGATTGCCATAGTCGCCACCTTTCTTATAATTTACACATGCGCCCTTGCCCTTGTAGTTAATGAAGGTGTCTAATACTTTGCCAACTCCCTGGAAACATAAATAAGACACAAATTGCATCAGAAACGAAAATCTACTTGTTTTATGACGTTAGATATGATTGTGTTATAGAAAAAAGTTAATTTAAGAAAATATTTTCAAAAATAACCCGAATCAATGGACTAAAAAAAGACAAACTAGGTAGGTAATCAAATCCATCATTTTGTGTCAAACATTTCGCGACATTTTCTAGATTGGATTTATTTAGATTTAGGCCTTTGATTTCCAGTTTCTGATTGCAGATGTAAACTTTTGGTATATTGCGTTTTTACATAATGTATCCCCTATACGGAAAATAAAATATACAAATGTATTCCGCTATTTTGTTTCGGCAGTCATTTTGGATTAACTGCAATATTGATCCTTTTATAATTTTGCATTGTCATCAGAACTCCTCAAATTTTAGCTCAATCGGACACTGAAAAGTGTCCATATGTATACATATAAACATTTTTAATTATTTTTTATCGGTAATAGTTTTCAGTTAAAATGAAACGTTTTAACATAGCTTTAAAGTACCTACAATATAGGACCGATATATTCTGTCACAGTAGTCTAACTCTGCCGTGTTCTTGAATTTTATACCTACAGACGCGCTGGACGAGAGTTCGCGTTAGGACTACCCGCCTAAAGTATTTTAATACATCTGTATACTTGACTTTTTTTCTTACTTATTATGTATTTTATTCAGTAGATTAAGGTAAAAAACAACGCGTTCTTTTAATATTTAAGGGACTTAATAATAAATCGTACACAAATATTAGTTCACACTGAATAATATTTTACCAACTAAAATAAAAATTATTAACACTGGACGTGTTTATGCACAATTAAAGTAATCAAAAACAGCTTATTATAGTTTACAACTGCTCTTCGCTACATTATTATTTAATTATAAAGATCCACTGCTTAAAAAACGTCACATAGCCCGCTCGCCACTACGGCACATTTGCTAGCTGTTGGGTACCGAGTGCATACCGTAATCGTGGCGCGTAGGTACAACCTGCGTTTCGTGCGTTTGTAAGAAGTTAGAATACTGTAGATACTAGTACTGTGATTCTGTGGTAGATTCTTTTAACTTAAAAGTCTGTAGGCTGTTTTTGTATAGCTTCGTGGACGATCACGCAATTTAAAAAGAAATTTACTTTACACTAGTATACAACTATCCTTCTAACCTCTATCAACTTCTGTCCAGTCAAGGTCTGGTTGAGATATTGGCAGACAGATCTGACAGGCTGGGCCGGGAGGTCCATCAGAAAGTCTGACGGGTAAGGGTAGTTGACCATGGCGAGGACCTCATACATGTTCTTTAAGTACTCCAGTAGTAAACTGATGTCTGATGGTGATTTTACGGGATCACATAGATTCCATTTTTTTTGCAGCCAATCACTATTATTTTGGGCGCCGAGGAAGGTTCTGAAAGTGAAATATTTTGAGTTATTACTAAACATTGGTTTGATTTTTCATACTGCACGAAAACACTGAACTTAATTAAATACTGAATAGATAATCTAACAAATAATGAAACTTCTCTTACTTAAGATTATTAGTGTTAGTGTGTTAAACAATTAATACCCTTTTATCTATAAAAAAGAAGCTCAGGAAGCTTAATTCATCATTTAGATATTTCTCTTATCAGGGACCAAACCGTTAATCAGTGGACTCTGAATTTTTATGACCTACAAGTATGAGAGGTCCATGTTAATTGTGTTATTTTAGGTTAATATTATCGCGGTTTTCATACATTCAAATATGCTACGGGTACTTACGATATGCGGATTTTGAATTATTTTCGACGTGACTACAATCCATGTAACTAGGTCGAAGTATCGGCAAAATGAATTCTAAAACCGCATATCGTGAGTTCCGTTACAAATAAAAAAATCTCAGCGTGTTCATTTGTACCTTAACACACTCCACGAATTTTTGATATTTTCCACGCATTTGTCGTTGGCTATTCTGAAGCTGGAGGTGACGATCCTGTGGAAAACCTCGCACGGCACCATGTCGGGGAACATGTGGATTGGCGCTGATGCTGCGATGGCTCCGGCCACGATGTGGGGGTACTTCATGCGGAAGTACGCCGCCAGCATTCCACCGTAAGATCCTGGAAGGAAAATAGGGAATTTTCTGCCTAAACTATTGAGCCGATATATGACATTTGGAAACTTGTCAGAGGGATAGTTGAGTGCAAACCTTCTGTTAAGCTCTTCTGATTAGACATGGTTCTAGCGGAATCATCGTAAAAATATAGCGTAGGAGTCCCCAAAGTATTTACGTGTGATCTACACCTATTGAGAATAAATACAGCAGGTTAAAGTGACTAAGTTTCTAAAAATTACTATGTCTTGACATGGACACATAATCACATTGTATGAACTCGGTTAAACCAACATTATGAATTATACTACCTACCAATAGGTATGATACGTGCATACCATGTAATGAAGCGTGCCTTCAATATTAGGTACGAGTAGGTACAGTAGATGTATCAAGTGTTATGTCGTTTACCTAGTTACGGATATTTTCTTTATTTACAATTTTTTATTTTTTATAGATCTAAGTAACACGAACATTTAGTCCACCTGATGGTAAGTGGTCACTGTCGCCCATGGACACCTGCGAGCAATTTAATACAGAACAGTCAATGTAATTCATAAATTTCTTGTTCTTCATTCAAGTCATTTATATCATCATTTTATTCATATAAGCTAGGCTCTTACTACATCTTTTATTGAGAATAACTTCACACTATATATAGCTTGTCAACATTCTTCCAGCTTGGAGTTTTAAAAACCCGATAAATGTATTGTGAAGAAAATTAACCTCCAAAGGCGATGACCGGATAACTGGGGGGCGAGCTGTCGCCTTGCAGATGGTCCACCAGATCGGCGAAGTCGGCCAGGGCTTGCGCAGCCGTCAGGTAACCGATGTGCTCATTGTCCAAAGACTTATTTCCAAATGGCATGGATCCACCATAGTACCTGGAAAATGAAGAAATTAGTTCTCCTATCGTTCATATATTCAAATGTGTTCAGCACATCACTACATAGTATAAAACAAAGTCGCTTCCCGCTGTCTGTCCCTATGTATGCTTAGATCTTTAAAACTAGGCTACGGATTTTAATGCAGTATTTTTAATAGATATAGGCAGGTTTATATGTAAAATACGAAGTTCGCCGGGTCAGATAGTAGTTTATAATTCTATGGACGAATAAAAGCAGCCCTTAAACCATAAGTATACCTAAATTTTGTAGACCATAATATTGATATTAATATTAATATTTATTTTACCATATATTTTGTACCACATTTCAACTCGCTATATTACTTGTACTTAAATACAACTAAATACAACTACAAATATAAAGAGAGACGTCAACATTCATTTGCTACATACCTATTTGAATCTATGTAACCATGCTAATAGTATTGAATAAGTATAAGTACCTACCTACTTAATATTATATACACACATAAAATCATAAATAATAATAACCAATAGAGTATCACCATATAATAAAATGTAACAAGAATATAAAAGTAGTTAACATTATTTCCTTGTTTGCCTGTTACGTCCATGTAAAGTCGTAGGTAGGTACTTCATTATATATTTTATTTTTATTCATCTTTATAGAATCGGGACTAAAGTAAAACGAGGTTTCATATTGGCTTAATGAAATAGATTTGCTAGTATTTTGAATTTTAAAATGAAAATTTGGATGAATTAACTACAATCATAACTGTGAAGTGAGAAGCCAGAAGAACAAGGTACTCAGTGTAAGTTTTTTTTTATCTAACTGAAGGAGCAAACGAGCATGAAGTCCACCTGATGGTAAGTGGCCACTGCCGCCCATGGACATCTGTAATCAACTACATACAGAACATGGGTTCCATCTGCAGTCAACCACAGATGCGTTGCTACTCCCGAGGACTATGATGGCCGCCTCCTGCGATAGTGTGCCGGCAACCACACCCTTCCATCGAAATGCAAGAAATGCTTCACGCTAGTAATAGGTGTGGCGGTGGTACTTCCCTGGTCGAACTACACTGATTCTACCAAGTGTAGGTAGGTGTTTTTTCTTCAAATTTCAGGCATCTGGAGTTTTCATAGAAAATTGCAGCGTGAATTCACAGCTACCAGGGGCGATAATGACCAACTTATTGTCAGAATTAGTCAAGTCCTAAGCATAAGTTGATGACTGTTTCGCGTGTCCTTCATAGAACAAATGTTTATTGGTAGTTAGCTATATAAGTACCTATGCTTAATTAAAGGGAATATTTTTCTTCTTCATGGTACCTACACCGAACGTAGTGACTATGAAAAATTTGTGACTTTTAAAAGAAAATAGTATAATAGAGCATTACGTTTCCTTCGCCTCTAAGAGATAGTAGTGTATTCTGATATGGACTTATCATCAAATAAATAAAATGTCTGGGTTTCGAAATCTGAACCCTAAATGTGGGGGCCTTCAAAGCACTCGATAAGTAGACTATAACCAGCTATAACTGTCCGCTCGCATAATACAAGTAGGTATATGATTGTAGTGAAATGTTGTAAATAAAAAAACTTATACCTATAAATAATAAAACAATTGGACATACATACAAATATACCTGCATAAGCGAAAAACATTACCCTTCTTACGCAATCGGGTATAAAAAAAACAAAAACAATTGCCTAACTAAAAAGGTGAAAGATAATTAGATACTTATAAAACGAGCTAAAAGTGGCGACGAGCGTAAGCGTGGAAAAACACTAACCTCCGTCTAATGCAGTCAGGTATAGATGATGGTTACCCACCTGTGTTCTGCGAAGACCACCTTAGCGCGGTACTGAGCAGCAATATCCCACATAAAGCCAGTGTTTTTCGCGAATAACTCTATTTGGCCCTGAAATTTTTTACACATTTGTTTAAATATTTCTTATTTTTAATAGACAATAAAGTAAACATTCCAATATTTATTACTTTACGTGGTAAGTTGTAAATAACACATAAAATTAATATCATCATAGTATCATCAACCCATTATTGTCCCATTGCTGGGCACGGGTCTTCTCACGGAGTGAGAATGTTAGGTCATAGTCCATCGCGCTGGCCAAGTGCGAATTGGTGGCTTATTTACCTATTTATTTATTATATTTATGATGAAATATTTGTTTTGTTTCTTTATTGTTTAAATTCAAGTTATTTTTTAAAATAGATCATAGGTTAAGTACAATTGTAGAAAGTAAAACGAAGTGGATCTGAAACTTCGTGTAGGAAAAATGATTTATTTGGAGAAAGCCTTGATCGGAACATCATTTAATAATTACTCTACATTTTCATCGGGAAGGTACTACCGCCATACGATTTTCTAGCATTTTTTTATATGATTGAAATAGCAAACGAGCATGCAGTCCACTTGATGGTAAAAGGTCATTGCTGCCCATGGACATCATGGTTCCATCTGAAGTCAATCACAGACGCGTTGCTACTCCTGAGAACTCTGATGGTTGCCTCAAAGTGTGCCAGCTTGCTGGTTAGCAAGTTCTTATATTGGAATATTGCTAGCTTCCAAACAATGTTCTAAAGATTCCTCCCTATAATCAGAAAATAATCTAGATCTGAGTCACAAGTCTAACAATGTTGCAGCTACTTGCTTAATTAAGAAACTTGATTAACATGATGTCACTGTGGATGTTCGTTTATTAATTCTAGCACATTATTATAAGAATCATTGATGTATACATAAGCTGAGTACATGGAATAATCTGGTACATAAAATTAGCACGCTGGGTAAGTACTATTGTAATAATTTTGTAATAATTGTATGTTGTATTGTTTTTTTTCTGACTGTAGTAGCAATCGAGCATGCAGTTCACCTGATTGTAAGTGTACACTGCCGCCCATGGACATATGTAATCAACTTCATACAGAACATGAGTTCCATCTGAAGTCAATCACAGATGCGTTGCTACTCCCGAGGACTATGATGGTCGCCATGTGAAAGTGTGCCACCAACCACTTTCTATGGAAATGCAAGAAATGCTTCACGCTAGAAATAGGTGTGGCGGTGGTACTTCCCCGGTCGAACTACACTGGTTCTACCACCTTGAAATTGAAAATAATAAAAATTTGGCATTAATTATTATTTATTAGTTATTAAAAAGATTGGATAAGTTTTTTTTTATTTTAGTTTGGTTAGCGTGACTGATCATAGTTAACCGTTTTGACTCTGAGAGAGCTATATGTGCAATAGCTTGGTAGATCACTTCTTGAATGACTTCTGAGACATTACGTGTGACCCAAGAAGTATCTCCGTACACATCTGTGGCCAACCTCAAGCAGTATTCTATTTTTATCTGGAACTCACATGAGGCTCTAAGAAGGAAGAAGGAGGGCTCATTACATTTTTCAAAAACTCAACGAGAATAAGCTAAGAATACAAGAAGCTAAAGGAATAATTATGGATTCGATTCCAAGATAATTTCGTTCTGAATCCATTTTAAATGATAATAATTAACGACGAGTTTTCCATTTTCTATATAAGTATGATCCAAACAGCATTTGGAGAATTCGAATTAATAAAGATGCAACTATATCTACGTTTACTCTACAATTACCAATATGATACTCTACGATTACCAATCTATCTAAATTTAATCTAATTAATTTAATCTACAATTAAAATATAAGTCGACGTTCGAAACCGTTGGATTCAGAGGACACAGGATCGGTTGGACCGGCCATTTAGGGGAGGCCTACGTCCAACAGTTGACATCAAAATGCTGATGGATGGATGATTCCGAACAATCATCACTTTAAAATTCGTGAAATCCAAACACCAATCAATATTAACTAAACAGCATCAATTTAGGAATAATCAAGATGATTAAAATAAATGTGGTTAATTTTAATTATTCAAATTCAAAACAATACGTGTACCTGCTTTTATTAATGTGTTTTTAATAACTAATAATTTTATTAAAAATATGTTTCTATAAATACGTATTTAGTAGCGGCTCGCATAAAATTTATAATTTTGAACGAGGCTCGTATTAGTAAGGAGTTGGCTGCCCCTGGCATGTATAGAATAATTTGGTAACACATTCTACGTAGGTCCATAATATCGTAGTGGACAGCCGTCTGTGATCAAAGACATTCAGATTGTTTGCATGTGGGGGTTATTTACCTCCTCGAGATAACTTTTAGTGATCTTAACTTCAGTATCACATTCTGATAGCGTTGCGTATCTCTAAGAAAATGACCATATCTAGTTCTAACTGGATAGTAAGTAGGTATTTACCCTACTTACAAAGCGTATATAGCTTTAATTTATGAACTTACTCCTTGATATTCAGGGATGCACCTAATACTAGGCCCGCAAATTTAACAGTGATCATGTAAATATAAAGTATATTTAGTTGACATCAGAATTGATAATAATAGGTTGAAATTAAACCTCTTTACACTGCATAGGGTCACTTACAAATTGGCCATCATTCAACCCAATTATCCCATCCCATTAAGACACTAATAACATTTGTAGACCAAGTTTGACACAAAAAATCAGATGTTTATTAGTCTGAAGAATAGGTATTCACATTATCTATACTACTCTACCATACTTCGCCGATAAACTGTCCTATTCCAGCCAGTCAATTGTCTATAAGGATATGAGGATAAGGTTTTGAATTCTAGATCAGCTCGGTGTAAGATTTCCCATCAACAACTGTGGACATACCGTTACCGTGACTTATTGTTTAGCGTGTACCTACTAAGCACGGAAACACTTATTTCTTATAAATAGGTATGTATAAAGGCCCATGATTGTGGTTCAAATTTCTTACTTGTTATGACACATTGTTTTCCTGAATTATTATTTTCAATTATTATATATACCTAAGTAGCTGTACCGAATGCATAAAGATTTAGGAATAATTTGTAGTAATATTTTAATTCATAAATTTTTAAAAACTTTAGAACACTAGGTACGTTGAATAACACTTTAAGGTTGTATGTCTTTCCAGCATTTTATTTTGTGTTAAGCTAAAGAAAAACAGAGAAAAATATTTAATAGACTTACTGTAGAGTAGCTTGTCTATTCTACCCGTGAAGCTCTATGCTTGATTGCTTTATTTATGAACGCTGCCACTTATTATAAAGTGCTGTTTTAATATGAGGATTATTTTTAATTTAAAATTTTACAGTTTATGGCAGTTGTAAGTAATTCATATCAAATTAAGATATTTTATTGATTTGCAAACAGATGCTAATATGTAATTACATACACAACTCTATTCATATTTCTTGCTTATCGTCAAGCCAATATTACTCGTCTCTGTGTGACAAGGGTTAAGACTTTAAAGTATCGGTCACTCGCATTCATTTAAAGATTGAAATGTCAAATTGCCTTTTAGTCTACCTGATAGTAAGTGACTACTACCGTCCGTGGACATCTGTGGGCAACTCTATACAGAACCAGCTTCTATCTGATATCAATCAAATATGTGTCAATCCGGAAGACTAAAGATTGTCGCCTCATATAATTATTGCCGGCAACTATAATTTGTTCAACCATCAAAACGCAATAACTGCTTCACTGTAGAAATAGGTAAGGCGGTGGTGCCTCTTTTTTTTATAGTTAGACCTAACGATAAGGCTGACGGGCCACCTGATGGAAAGCAGTCACCGTCGCCTATGGACCATTGCAACACCCGAGGAGTCACCAATGCATCGCCGGCTTCGGAGGAAAGCTCTTTTACACCTTTCTTGAAGAACCCCATGTCATAGCGCCCTGGGAATACCTCAAAAGGAAGCTCATTCCTCATCTTGCACGTCCGCGGCAGAAACGAGCGCGCAAACCGAACAGTGTTCCCTGGTCGAACCCTACAAGTTCTACCCTTGTAAGTAGGTACTCGCAAAAACTCTATAGATATCAAAAACATACCTCATTCCCAGTGTAGAAGAATATGGGGCCACCACCCCTGTCCCAGTTGTCATCATTCACCAGGTACTTGATTTTGAAGGTTTCGTTCCTTTGGTACCCGAAGTGATCCAGCGGGACCTCAAACCACTTAGTTTCATAGTTATATTCCGCGAGCACACTACTGAGAAACAATATAGTAAGATATCTCCACATGGTAAACACGTCCACTCCGCTCGGAGTTCGAAGTGATAATGAGCAGAGAAAAGATACCGGCAATTTAAAAGTGTTAGCCGTTACGTCAAATGTACAGTTACGAACAAAAGTGTTAGATGATAACCTTAGATAAGTTATGGTCAAAAATCCGGGTAGGCATTTGATCAGAGTAGAAGAGCTTGCCAGGCAAATTATAGTTTTTTTAACACATTGTTTTAACACATTGAAGTAGCAAACGAGCATGTAGCCCACCTGATGGTACTTAATTACTGCCGACGAGGACTGGACATCTTTAAGTAAGTAATAGAACTGGGGTTGCATCAGAAGCCGATCATAAGGACTAAGATTGTCGCTTTATGTATAAGCACCCAGCAAGCACATCCTGTGGCATAACTATACCGTTTGAGGCCCGTGGCAAATTCATCGGATGAGTCCACGGTATAATAATATAATAAATGTGGGAAGTTGGGATTCTCTTCTGATCGGGGGCCCTTTCCCCCTGTGCCGACTTGCCACCCTGTAGGTATGCCACATCCTCTCACTGTAACGCAAGAACTATTATACGCTAGAAATGAAGGATGCAGTGGTACCTCTCCGATCGAATTACACTGGGACTACCACCTACCACCTTGAAGTTATGTAGGAACATACTCAATGCTATTAGGTTTATCGTGTATATATCGTCGGTTGTTTCAAAGGCAGTAGAACTTTTTATGCGTCCACTCTGGAAGCATCACCGTGATGCCTATATCTACCTACTAACAGTACTGTTTAACGCTGGGGCGTTCTATCTGAGTCTTCAGGGCTAACCACGCATGAGGCTTTTTTTTTGTTTTCGAGGGGGAAACCTTCAAAAGGTACCCGACGCTGTGGGAGCGACGCAGGGTTATGTGGGATTTTTACCGCACTAAAATCCCCCTTGTTGCCGTCCTCGGCGCTAAAAAGAGGACTCCGGGAACTCGGTCCGACCGCAACCGGAACCCTCTGAGCGCGTTGCCCCATCAGGCTCCTCCCAGATGGGCGGCTGGGCCCACCGCTCCGTCTAGTCTTTACGAGGGTATGCGTCCACATATACCGCCGTCATTCCCGGGATTGTCTGACCGAACTGTTCGAGCTCCCATTCTAGCCGCCTGCAACCCCGGAAGCCCCTTTTAGTCGCCTCTTACGACAGGCAGGGGATGCCGTAGCCCTATTCTGATCCCGGAACTACAGGGACGACGCATCTGTGGCTAGGCTCAGGTAAAACTCTTATCATATCGGGGCTTGATTACAGATGTTCATGGGCCGCAGAGGCCACTTACCATAAAACGAACTGCATGTTGTTTGCTCCTATATTAAAGAAAAGAGTTTTGGTGACAGAAAAGTTGTTGGTACAACTTCGGTGGCAACACCCCTTCATTTTGTTTACATAATAACAAAAGTTTTAAACACTACTGTGTTATAGTTTAAATTCCTATTTGAGACTGAATAAAGATGTCGGTGGGCGGCAGTGGCCATTACGAGTACAGTCAGGTGAACTGCACGGTCGTTTGCTACTTCCGTGTTATAAAAACGATTCATTGAACTTACGGTAAGTAGCTCAATTCAATTCCGAATTATTTAACAACTGAATCATTTCCATAGAACAGTTGTTAAAATATTATCATAATCCAGTTAACCAGCCTTTTTTTCTTAGTTAGTTTAGTGATGTCAAGACGCTATGAGTCACTACTTATATGCCCTATAAAAATATCTATTTAATTATAATATAAACGGGAAATTGCAAATAATATAGGTAAATGCAATATTTTATTTATTAGTTCGTAATTCTGTCATCGTAAAATGCAGTTTTTTGCAATATAATATAGATTATAAGTATAGATTTATGCTCTGGGTATTCTGGGTCTGGATGTTTGTGTATTCGTCTTATGTGTGTCCATGGTACCCACGAAACAGTAGAAAATCCTAGAAATTGTGTTAAAAAACACGAAGGCTCTACTTCCTTCGTGTATCGAGTGCAACTTTATCCTAATTTTACTTGCCTATTTCACAAGAAAAATATATTATGCAATAAGCATCTTGACCTCTTATCTAAAGCGTAGTTGTACTCGTCAGTACTGGGCACTTATCAGTACTGTTTGACCCCAGCCAGTGCCAGGATGTCGGCACTTATTGTAATGACGTGCCACAGTGATCTGGAGCGTTTCGTACGATGCACAATACATGGATTGACTCATCTGACAAGTTGCAAATGGCAACGCAGAATAACAAAGTATGATTGTTTTTTGCACAAATTGAAAAACACTGTGTTCGAGTCTGGTGCTATCAATGTTATTTCTGTTTTTTCCTCGTGCCTTATAGTTTGCTAGGTGGTGGAACCACGTCCCTGTAGCCTCGGGGTCAGAATAGAGCTATGGTATCCCCTGCCTGTCGTAAGAGGCGACTAAAAGGGGCTTCCGGGCTTGCAGACGGCTAGAGTGGGAGCTCGAACCGTTCGGTCAGGCAATCCCAGGAAGGACGGCGGTATGTGTGGTCGCATACCGTCGTAAAAACTAGACGGAGCGGTGGGCCCAGTCGCCCATCTAGGAGGAGCCCGATGGGGCAGCGCGCTCGGAGGATTCCGGTTGAAGTCGTTTCGAGATCCCGGAGTCCTCTTTTTCAGCGCCGAGGACGGCCACCGGGGGGGTTTTAGTGCGGTAAAAATCCCACATAACCCTGCGTCGCTCCCACGGCGTCGGGTACCTTTGGAAGGTTTCCCCCTCGAAAACAAAAAAAAAAAGGTGGTGTAACCAGTGCTGCTTGACTGGGGAGGTACCACCACTACACCCATTTCTTGCGTTTCGGACTAAGGGTGTGGTTGCCGGCTCACTCTTATATGAGGCGACAATCTCAGTCTTCGTGAATAGCAACACATCTGCGAATGACTTTAGATAGAAACCCTGTGTTCTATGAAGTTACTTACAGATGTCGCAGGGCGGCAATGGCCACTTACCATCAGGTGGACTGCATGCACGTACGTTACTTTAATGAGATAAAAAAATGCAGTATTTGTTGAGCTGTTACGTTCTACTTTTTTGCCGCTCTAGAACGCATTTAATGCCAGACCACGAAATATTTACTTCAAGTATCATTCGCTTATTGCTCCAAGCATCAGAATTCGATCTTATTAGGCCACGAAATAGTTCAAATTGTACCAAAATTTTCTGTTAATTCTTTAACCCTTACGCCTGTAGCGCATACTCATTGTTTCGTGGCCTTTGGTTAGAGTACTATCAGAGTTTGGTCACACATTCGTATAGCGCTTTACACAGTTTTTATAAGGAAGAATTTAATATGACACTGGTGCCGCAATCGGACCAAGAACTGTTGTTCCACATTAAAATAAAGTTTTTCTTTTCTAACTGAAGTAGCAAATGAGCATGCAGCCCACCTAATGGTAAGTGGTCACTGCTGCTCATGGACATCTATAATCAACTTCATACAGAACATGGGTTCCATCTGAAGTCAATCACAGATGCATTGCTACTCCCGAGGACTATGATGGTCGCCTCATGTTAAGTGTGCCGGCAACCACACCTTTTTAACGAAACGCAAGAAATGCTTCTCGCTAGAAATAGGTGCAGCGGTGGTACTTCTACGGTCGAACTACACTGGTTCTACCACTACGCAATATCCAAAGTGAATATCCGACATTATAATACATACCTACTTATGTAATTAAACATATACCACTTTTATATTACTTTTACATTATTTGTATTATATGTACCCTGCGCGCATTGCTACGCCATAGCAAAAAAAAATACGCCAGAAACTTTTAATAAAGAATATGAAGATAATATATTATTATCTATTCGTTTTGCTTATAATATGCGATTGTAAATCAAAACACTTTAGAAAGTAGGTAAACATCTTTATTTACTTTTCTAATTACGAGTAGATAACGAACATTAAACTTTCATGTTTATTAAAGATTATTCTATTTTATATAAATATTATTATATAACTCGGGTACTCTATAACGTTACAATTTATTCGCTTAGTTTCCCTTTAGCTGTATACGATTAAGATAATGTCCAATTAAAACGTATTCATATAATTATGCTAGTATTATTCCTGGAGCGCTATAACATAGGGTTCTTCGAGAAAAGAGCTCTCCTTCACAGCCGGCGATGCGTTGGCGACTTCTCTGGTGTTGCAGATGTCCATAGGCGACGGTGACTACTTTCCATCAGGTAGCCCGTCTGCCTTATCTTTAGGTTAAATTATAAAAAAAGTATTAGATATAAAATTTAATTATCCGTATAAAATTTAATACTAATAACAGTTAATATCTGTTATTTACATAGTTATGGGCATGTTCATTAATTTCTGTAAATTTAGGGGAGGGAAAGTATGTTATCCAATCACATGTAGGGATGGGTTTTAACTTAAAAGAAATCTGGTTAAAAACTAAGATGTGTTTCCCTCCAAACTTTGAATATCTTATTAGAGAGAGATTGTCACGACAATTTGAGAGAGAGATTGTTACACAAAACCAGCCCACGTAACTAACAGGTCCTCTAATAAAGTGGAGAAATATGTAGTTTTTTATATAGTCTTAATCATGTATTTTATATACAATGAGTATTTTATAGCTTGTTATCTTAAGAGGACTGTGGTGATAGTAGTCTTATCTGCTTCCAAATATCAGTGTTAATGTAATCGTGTGTCAAAGGTGTAGTAAAGGCCAGTACAGCTGAATACTAGCACATAAAATGTACGGGCTTAATATTCAAGAGAAAATAATTTGATAATGTAAAATGATTTATTGTTGACGTCATGTTCCGCTCCAGTGGTAGTTGAAAATATATTGAAACTTACAATTTGTAAGTGCGCCCATAGGCCTTTAACATTTCATTTTATTTTATTTAAATAGACCTATGTAACTAGTTTATTGCCATAATTTTTAAATAGTGCTGCCAACATAATTTTCATGAGGCTTAAGGCTATAGACTTAAGTTTAAGTTTAGGTCCTTAGCATCAGGTGCCAATGTATGTTTACTACGTTAATTATGTAAAATCGAAGACAAGAGGTAGAAAAGGTTTTGTGTCGGTTCAGCAGAACCACCAGTCCAATCATCTCCATATCCTACAAGTGTTGTCCTTGGAGGCGGTGATGATGGCGTCCCCGGAGTACGAGTACGCGCAGGAGAAGATCTCGCCCTGATGTCCTGACAGCACCTGCCAAAAATTAATACGCTTTCGCTTTCTACACTCATAGCCCCACACTAGGATTTTTTCCTGTGTCTTGGGTACCATGGACACATAGTAGACGTATACACAAATACCCAGATCCAGAAAATGAATCTAAACTCATCATTCAGATACCTGTCTGGCCGGGAATGGAACACGGGACCCATTGCGCGTCAGACCGGTATGGTAACCGCTACGCCACGCGGGTCGTCGAATATGTATTTTACTACTTGTAGTCATGTACATTTGACCATTCTACTTTAGAAAACACAGGATTATTATCGCAAGGTGAAAATTTGTGACTTGATACGAAAATTGAATTTTAATGGAAATAAGAAAATAGGGTAGTAAGTACAAAAATTTATACCTAATAAATTTGAGTGAACAGTCGTCACTAATAAATGATTGTGCAATTTTGCCGACACGAAGTAGACACTTTATTTCAGGCATATCTTATAGAGTAAGTATAAGTAGAGGTCACGAAGAGCAATACAATGCTTAGACTGAAGTACTCAAGATAACGCTCGTATCTCTCATCAACCCATTATTGGCCCACTGCTGGGCACGGGCCTCTCAGAATGAGAGAGGTTAGGTCATAGTCCACCGCGCTGGCCAAGTGCGGATTGGTGGACTGCACACACCTCCGAGAACTTTTTTTTTTTTAAGAACTCTCGGGTGTGTAGGTTTCCTCACGATGTTTTCCTTCACCGAAAAGCAGTGATAATTAATTTCTAATACGCACATAAATCAGTGGTGCGTGCCTGGGTTTGAACCTCGGACCTCCCGATCGAGAGGGCAAGTTTCAACCATTAGGCTATCACTGGCTCGTATCTAGCCTTCGTAATTTAGTACAGACGAAGTAATTTTCTATAGATATAAAGTTTATAATAATGATTTAGACAATAAAGCTGATGGGTCATCTGACATGAACAAATATGGACCATATTCCGTAAACATTAACTTTCGCTGTACAGCAAGGTACCGTCATCAGTATTTTGCCAACAGTATTATAATTATTATTTTAGTATACAAATGTATAATTAAAGTGTTCATTTAAAGTTATTTTGCAATTATTACTGATGAAATAAATATAGTAATCTTAATAAAAAAAAAAAATATATTATAATTGCCAGTTACATTCTTCCTCAACTGAGAAGATCCGGCTAAGACATGGTATAATTCATCTATCTAAACCCTCTTACGCACTAGCGTTTAACCGCTTTTCCAGTTTAATATGAAACCGCCCAAAAATTTTAAACCGCCGTCGTTGAAATTTTGGGGCGGTTTCATATTAAACTGGAAAAGCGGCTAACCGCGCGCTCTGCCGCGCCCGCGGTTATCCGCAAGTGCGTAAGAGGGCTTACACATATGCCCAATTAATACTTCTTATGCTGTTTCCATAAATAAAAATGCTTATTTAACGTGAAATAAAAATACCTTATCTCACCTGAATGCAATTTCCAGTGTTAGTGTTCCAAACTCTAGCGCTCCTGTCCGCTGATGCTGTGAGGAGGCACCCTCCGGCTGGACTGAAGCACACCTGGGGAAAGCAGGGGTAAGTTTATCGAAATATGTTTCCATTGATATCTGTGAACTTGAAATAATTTTGAATCCTTCTCAATGGCGGTAGAATGAGAAAAGCTTGATCGATGAGATATGTACCTCGGCTACACCTAACATAAGGCTTTCGTGGGCGGAAGAATAGAGTATATAGCAATATATTGCCTTCAGTTTCATTAGTTTATTTTTAATTAATTCAGTATCTCAGCTAATAAAATAGGCTTCCTAGGATTATTAAATATTTTTAAAAATTAATTAATCGGTAAAGATGAAGAAATGGCTGGTAACCATTGGATTCAGATGGCTCAGGACCGGATCAGGTTGAATTGGCGCAGATTAGGAGAGGCACCTGTCTAGCAGTAGACTCCGTATTCCGATCCGGTGGTAGTGTAAGAAAAAAAATGTAACTGACAATTTGTAAGTGCCCCCGTAGGCCTGTACAAAATAAAGACATTTCATTTCATTTCACGTATGAACGTCTTACCTTGGAGACCTCCTCCCTGTGGCCGCGCATGGTGGCCAGCTCCCGGAAGTCCGCGCGCACGTCGTACACACGCGCCGAGCAGTCGCTGGACGACGTCGCCATGCGCTGCCCCGCCCAGTCGAAGCAGATGTCCAGCACCTGATGAGATCGTGGAGAACCAGTGTAGTTCGAGCGGGGAAGTACCACCGCCACACCTATATCTAGCGTGAAGCATTTCTTGCGTTTCGATAGAAGGGTGTGGTTGCCGGCGCACTTTCACAAGAGGCGACCGTCATAGTCCTCGGGAGCAGCAACGCATCTGTGATTGACTTCAGATGGAACCCATGTTCTGTATGAATTTGATTACTGATGTCCATGGGCGGCAATGACCACTTACCATCAGGTGGTCTGCATGCCCGTTTGCTACTTCAGTCAGATAAAAAAAAGACATCATAATGACCGAGTCACAATGAGAAATATTAATAAATCTAAGCAATGACTCTTTTTAGTTAGGTATTGAGAGCTTTTAAATAGTAGTAATATATGTCTGTATATGTACATATATGTCTGTATATCTGACGACTTGCGTGACGGAGTGGTCACCATACCGCTCTAACACACAACGAGTTCTGAGTTGGATCACTACATATCTGAAATCTAAATAATTATTAATTTCTTTTCTGAGTCTGAGTGTATTCGTCTTAGTTTGTGTCCATGACTTCCACAACCATACAAAAAACAGTGTAGAGTTATGAGGCCAGAAAGTGTTTGTCATACAGGATTTTCATGTCAACTTGATTGGGAGTGACACAGGTTAAAATATTGACCGCGAATGGAAGTAGAGTTCCTAGGTAAAAACTGAATAAAAATCTCGAATGTGTGTATGTTCTTACCTTGTATGTTCTTATCTTCTTACCTTATTTTGTTACCTTCTCTATGTCTTCGGAACTGGCAACGTTTCCGTGACTGAACTCAGATTGTATCTTTATCCTGAATGAAGTTGCTTTTAAATATCTACTGTGTTTACAGATGTCCATGGGCTGCAGTGACCACTTACCATCAGGTGACTGCATGCACGTCCGCTACTTCAAGTACTTCAATTGCACTAATACTCCAGTAATATTCCCTAAGAATAATGATATTCACTTCATCAGTATGTCCAGCGACGGTGGCGAGGCAGGCGGTCCTCCGCGCGTCCCACAGCTTCGCGCTGCCGTCCAGCGAGGAGCTGCCCACCAGCGAGCTGTCCCAGTTGTACTGCACGTTCGATATCTCGCCGCTGTGGCCCTCGAACACTGACACACGGCTGAAGACAAGGCAAAGTAGATCAAAACATATAGAAATTATTAGTAGATAGGTGGTGAAACGAGTATGGTTCGACCTATGAGTTACCACTGCCAGAAGTATTATTCGAGCGTTAAGCTATTTTTGTGTTTTGCTGGAAGAGTGTAGTTGCCGGCCAGTGGCGGCATAAGGCATGGGCGGTGTGGGGCACCGCCTACGGCCTCGCGATGCAAAGGGCCTCGCGCCTCACAGACATAGGGCCTCCCAAGACTTGGTGTCAGGGCCCGGAGGGTCTACATTTCGCGACCTTTTTTACTTTGTGGTCGTCAAATTGCAGATCAAATTTAATCTATATACATTTGGTTTTTTTTGTCGTGAAATCGCAGATCGACTTTAATTTATTTACATTTGGTACCTTTTTTTTGGTCGACAAACTGCAATTCGACTTTAATCAAAGGGCCTCGCGAATTGTAGCTTAGCCACATTAAGTTTTGGTCTTGCGCGGCCATTATTGCCGGCTTACAATTAGGTACGTAATGCGATCATCTTAGCTCTTGTAACAGAAACTCATATGTCATTTACTGTAGGTAGAAGCACTATTTATATAAAGTTGTTTACAGATGTCCATGGACCGGTCCAGTGAACACTATCACATGGACTTCATGCTCGATTGTTACTTTAATGATTGATACCTAAACACGATTCTAATAATGTATGCGGTAATGATGCATGATAATCATTTTAAACTTAGGTAAGTTAAATTATTTTTTTCATTAATATAATATTTTTAAATACATTGGTATACTACTGGAAGTATGTACTTAAAAATATAATATAATCTTCTATTCCTTGTATTAAGTGTAGTACCTACTAAGGATCGTCCCTGTAGCTCCGGGATCAGAATAGGGCTACGGCATCCCCTGCCTGTCGTAAGAGGCGACAAAAAGGGGCTTCCGGGGTTGCAGACGCCTAGAGTGGGAGCTCGAACCGTTCGGTCAGGCAATCCCGGGAAGGATGGCGGTATGTGTGGTCGCATACCGTCGTAAAGACTAGACGGAGCGGTGGGCCCAGCCGCCCATCTGGGAGGAGCCCGATATGGCAACGCGCTCGGAGAATTCCGGTTGAAGTCGTTTCGAGATCCCGGAGTCCTCCTTTTTTAGCGCCGAGGACGGCCACCGGGGTGGTTTTAGTGCGGTAAAAATCCCACATAAACCTGCGTCGCTCCCACGGCGTCGGGTACCTTTTGAAGGTTTCCCCCTCGAAAACAAAAAAAAAATAATAAACAAAATAAAATAAAAAAGTACCTACTAAGGATATTCGGAGTTTTCGCCGTGGTAAAAGAGTAAGAGAAGAGAAACCTTAAAAGTTGCCAAGTTCTACAAAAATGTTTAAATTAACTACTACAGGAATGTTTAAATTACTAATATAATAAAATTTGTTTGTCACTGATATAAAAAATTTAATTCAGCAAGTTTTGCATCCGATTGCGTCATAAATTATTTTGTGTCAATGAAAAACACATTAGAAAATTTTAGAGCATTGACTTACTTATCTACAGATTTTTTATAATAATTTATGATAAGTGAATACTGCCTTCTATGGACACATCGACTCCAGAACGACTCGGATAAGTATGTCTAGGGAGACAAGTAGTAACGGTACCACACCCAATAGACAATATTACGCAGAAATAGTTGTGGTAGTAGTGTGTCCTACGTCAAACTACAATGTATTCTACTACCTTTTTTTTTGTACGAGGGCGGAACCTTCTGAAGGTACCCGACGCCGTGGGATCGACGCGGGGTTATGTGGGATTGTTACCGCACTAAAACACCCTCGGTGGCCGTCCTCAGCGCTGCGTGGGAGGACTCCGGGATCTCCAACGGAACATCCCGGATTCCTCCAAGTGCGATACCTAATTCAGGCACGTCCCTGGTTAAAGATACGCTCATAGCACCATCTGTGATTTACGGTGCCATGGCACCGTCCTTCTCGGGGTCGCTTGGCTGGACGGTTCGAGCTCCCACTCTAGCCGCCCGCAACTCCGAAAGCCTATTTTAGTCGCCTCTTACGACAGCCAGGGTATACCGTAGCCCTATTTTGGTCCCGGGACTACAAGGACAAAAGTGTTCTACCACCTACAAAATATAAGCGCCTTATCTTTTTTACAGAGCAAGTTTTATCTATGCGTTATTTACTATAAAATTTACGACGTAGCGAAAGTACTAAATAAATTTTACTAACTCCTTGACTCTAGTGTCCCACATGGAAATAGTGCCATCAAAAGACCCCGTGATGAGGCTTTGACCTTCGTTCGGGTCAAACTGAAGAGCGATTACTTCTGCTGTGTGGCCAGTATAGTTGTGAATTTCAGCTCCTATGTAGAGAAATTATAAAAAAGATATAACTTAGCCTTGTTATTCAAGGAGGTGTTGAAAAAAGTCATTTCAGGATTAAGACATATTTACTTATTGTTTATATATTGGAAACAATAACCACGCATGCCATTTAGCTGTGTACATCTGCTGCTGATGTAATACCTAAACGTGTATCTCTCAACCAAAAAGAGCTATAGATTTCAAGTGACAATTCCCAAATCATTATCATCTTAATCATTGATCTCTGGTTTTGTTGCTCTGATGATCACTTCATATTAGTTATCTCTACCTTATCACACCCACACCCAAAACAGCCTTAAACCACTGACGTAGGGCAGAAAAAGGTTTGTAATGGTGTTGTTACAGACGAGCCACGATTAACCACCATGCTTAAATCTTAACATTTTGCAAAGTTTATCCTTACAAAGTATTGCTCGTGAAGAAAATCCAGTCTCACCAGTCCTAGCGTCATACAACTTAGCGGTGGAGTCCATGGATCCAGTGGCCACGTGGTCCCCCTTGGCGCTGAACTGCGCAGCGACCACCTCGCCCGCGTGCCCCCAGAGAGTGGCCAGGCACTCCCCGGTTTGCGGCTCCCAGATCTTCGCGGACTTGTCGAAAGAGCCCGTTATAACGCGATCACTTGTGAAAACAGTATTATTTGAAGTAGCAAATAGGTACGCAGTTCACTCGATGGTAAGTGGTCACCGTTGCCCAAGGACATATGTGAACAATTTGATATAGAAGAAGGGTTCTGTCTGAACACAAATATGTTGCTACTATCGAGAACTGAGATGGTCTCAGATGAAAGTGAGAGGGCAACTCCACCCTTTCATCCATTAGAAATGTATGTGGTGGTCCTTCCCCGATCGAACCATACTTGTTACCACATTTAAATTATACGAGGATTTATATATTATAAGCTCTCTAGATGAAATGCAACGTCTTCCTGTTTATTCGTTGCTTTCTAAATCGAGCACGTCGGATAAAAAATAAATAATCATTATTTCACTATAAAAATCTTATTGCAGGTGTATGAAAGTTTTTCAGGTTTCATTAAAGATGAGCATAAATAAAAACTGTCATATCATATACTGCCATGTATGAATTGTCAATTGGCAAATACTGTAATTATAATAAAAACTGAAGTGAAGAATAAAAAGTGAAGATGAATGTGTGTTTATTCTCTTTCACGCACAAACTACAGATCGTATTTTGCTGAAATTTGGCATACAGATAGGTTACGACTTGGATTATTACATGGTATAAAACATGGTAAACGTAGTCAAAGGGGCGGAACTAAATAAGCTAAAACAGTCATAATTGTCTTAATTGACAAAATGTTTTTAAAGTATTATATACAGAAAAAGATATTTAATACTGACCACGCAGGAAAATTAAAGCCCACAGAGTACACAACATTCTGATGGCCAGACAGAGTCTTCATCTCCTTGCCCGACTCTACATCCCATACTTTGCACGTTCTGTCGTAGCTCCCCGAGAGACATCTGTAATTATAAATAATTTTAAACTAATCAAGTTTACTACACCTATAGCCCCACACACGGATTTTCCTTGTGTCGTGGGTTCTCTGGACTCACACATAAGCGAATACCACAGGAATTTAAATTCAGCATTTAGAAATCTGGATCGGCACTCATTTGCCGATATGACCGGAGCGGTGACCGTTCCACCACGAGGGTCTATAAACATACCTAATTGTTATATGTTTCTGTTAGACAGCATTAGTTGAGCATTTTTAATTTGATACGATTTTAATCACACAATTAAGCGGACCGTAAAAAATTCTAAAAAGATATAGAACAATCTATTATTCAATATTCATAGACCTCAAAATATATAATGTGAAGATAAATGCAATGTCGACGTTATTGCATAAATATACCTATTTCCACTTTTGTCAAAGGCGACATTGGTGAGCGGTAGCACATGTGTCTGCAGGGTCTTATATATGTAGAACCGCTTGCCCGTGGGACCCTCATGCTCGATGCGCCTCTTCAGGGTCATCAGGCACTGCTCCAGCTGCTCCCGGACCTCCTCGGTGATCAGCGCCTCGCTTTGGTATAGGCGGTTCGCGATTTCTTTTATATCTGAACTGTGGAAGAGAACAGGAATATAAATCAATGTACGAACGAGGAATTAAACAGCTAATAACTATGTAGGAACTGCAGCCTCCATCGAATCCTGGCCTACTTTGGACACATAGCAAGAAAACCTGACAATAACCTGGAGAAGCTAATAATAATGGGGAAATTACAAGGCAAGAGACCTAGGGGACAAAGCCCGAAGAGATGGTCGGATCAGGTATTCAAGCAATTAGATACCAGTATCACCCAAGCATTGCATTGCGCCACTAATCGTCAGAAATGGCGGAAACTCATAAAGGATAATACTGAGGAGGGGCATCGCGATGCTCAGCAATGAGTGAACGAACCGAGAAAGAGGATGTAGGAACTGGGAAAATGTCAGAATAATAATAACAGCTTCCATCTCTTTCGCCAAGACCTTGGTAAGTAGATATGTAGATGGTGAAGCAGTTTTAATGTAGCATAAAAATAAAGTGTAAGATCGAAATTGTAGCCTGAAATAGCAAATGAGCATGCAGTCCTGTCACAGCACTTTATCGCCTATAGACTAAGCAATTTCACAGAGAACCGGGGTTTAACCGGGTAAGTCGAGATGAAAGTCCTGAGAAATGAAGTGGTCGCCTCAAATAAATGTGAGTTTATCACATAACACCTGATTCCACTAGAAAAAGGCATGTAAACTCTTAAAATAATAAAATTGTAACTTCCTTTACTCAAATCAGCACTGATGATGGCATTCTAACTTGCGTTCCAATTTAAGCATATTCGTAACAAGAATTCTCGGTATATTTCACAAAAACGAAAATTTGTGGAGATGGTTGGAACAATCTAATACTTCATATTTGATCACTAATCATTTCTGACACGTGTATCGTCCATATCATTACAGTACTCTACCGCTCGTAGCCCGACTGGCACTTGACCAATTTTCAATATAAAACGAAGATTGCCTATTTCGTTTAAATGATAAGATCGGACATGCTATTACACGTTCTTTCGGAAGGCTGCAGTGTATGTTATTGTTATCAAGATGCTGCTACGGAAATCCAATGGCGAAAATATTGTAGGAAATGCAACCGAGGGAGCGAGGAGATAGTAGAACGTTATTTTAGTTCGATGAAAGGATATTTAGTGTCTGAAAGATTCTTCCCCACTTGCGTCAGAAGGAGGGTATTGTTTAATGGGTATGCATGTACATAGTCGATACAAAAGTCGAGAAAGCGAACTTGTAAAATCTCTAAAATACGAATTTAAATTATTTACATGGAATAAATTAAATTTATATAAGAATCCATCCATCCCCTTGAGCTGGTGGAATAGCCCCACTGCTGGAAATAGGACTCCCCTAAATGACGCCATTCCAACCGGTCATGTGCCTTCTGAATCCAACGGTTTCCACTTCAGGTCATCGGTCCACCTGGTGGGGGGGGGGACCTGTGCTCCTTTTTCATAGGCAAAATATAAGAATACTTTTTGTTTAAAATATGTATTACCGTAGTAGAGTCGGAGTAAGAAGTAGTCGGACCCCGGATTTATTAATTTACACAGAATTATTTATGCCTAAAAATAACGTATGATGTGTACTGTTATGTTCTGGTTTGTTGTCGTTGGGAAGAGGTATAAGACATTTCAACTTCGATGAAGGTGTACCAACTCATATATCGACAAACTAAGACAGTACCTTCCTTAGACATCTACAATTAATATTAGGGTTGATTATAGATGTCCAAGGACGGCAGCGGCCGTTTATATAGTAAACAGGATACTTGCTTGCTTCTTCTATAACATTTAAGTTGTTTATTGTGAAAGAGTAACGAATATCTTCCAATATATCACATATCGAAATATATTCGATACTCTTTCCCAAAAAAATGGTTGATAAAATGTGGCAGAAATGGGAATTATGCAATTTGTGGCCTGCAACTTATGACCAGGATTTATAAATACAATACACTTTACCATAGTAATTGTAACGTAAAAGTATACAAAGATTAGTAGGTAATCATCAGGATCGTCGGATATTTTGACAGAAGTAAATCGACTATCAAAGAATTGCACATTACATCATATAACTTTAAGATAAAAAGTTTAAATAGGTCATTACACAAACGTTTTGTAAAACAGCGTGTTACAAAATATTTGATAAAATATACGATAAGAACGTATGGCCTGAAATAAATTCATTTTCATTCTTATAAGAGAGAAAATGTACTTTAAGTATCACTGTAAAGTAATTAATATATGTGTACATAAGTATATTATGGGTACATATAATGTTAAGTTATACTATTAAAGGCCATTTCCATTTCCAACAAAAAAAAATGATTTATTACTTACATTATTAATATAATTATTATTATTACAATAACCAGATTTCTTCACTGAAACATGATATATTTTATAAGGTGCTACATGCGATAAAATTATATTATATTTTTCAGGTCCCTGTCGTGCTTTTTTTATAGTTGGACCTAACGATAAGACGGGCCTCCTGAAGGAAAGCAGTCACCGTCGCCTATGGACATCTGCAACACCAGAGGACTCGCCAATGCATCGCCGGCTTTGAAGGAGGGCTCTTTTTACACCATTCTTGAAGAGCCCCATGTCACAGCGCTCCGGGAATACCTCAGAAGGAAGCTTATTCCACATCTTGTACGTCCGCGGCAGGAACGAGCGCGCAAACCGAAAATCTGTTTAGGCTATAGAGCATGCCAAAAATGGATAAATTCGTCCATATATACACTCTAAAAACAATACCCTTTTGGCATAGTCGGATAAACCAGCTCATAATAAGTTAATTAATCGGAGATTAGCAGATACCATTCAGAAGTAAAGTAAATTAATTTTTTTTCAGAAAGTCTTACTTGCAATTTAAGTCTAGGAGGTCGATGTCCTTATTTTTTATGACACCTTTCTGGGAATACTCCAGCACGATCCCCGGGGGATGGTACCGCAGGTGGAACTTCAGCAACTTCATGTTCTTTCAATTGGAATCCATTGTAATTATACGGTTTTTTGTAAAGGCTTTCTAAAATTTACTGTCGGATTTTGTCAATAATGCGTTGCTATGACGACTCGTTTACAGATATTTTACTGAAAATCGCAACGATTACCTATCTGTCATTTGTCTGTGGAGTTATTTGATTTTAACAAACTTCTTGTTATTACTATGGTTCATTCCCCTTGTTACTACCAATCTTACTACTAGTAGTAAGACGGGGAATTTTATTACCGTTGTTACTACTGCTGCTGCTAGTAGTAGCACGGGGAATAAAAAGTTACCGTTCTTACTACTATCTTAAATCTCAAACGAAAAATCCATTTGGGCTCTGGGCTGTAGATTAAACCCAAGAAATGGACATTTATACACAGTCATATACTCGCAAAAAATATATTTTTTGATAGATAGAGTGATTCAAGAGGAATATTTTCATGTATAATGCCTGTTTAATTTTGTGGATAAACACTAATAATTTTAGATTTTTGGCTGTTAGGCGGAACGAAGTTCGCGGCCAACTAGTAACTAATATAAGAACTTAGCAAATTATATGCTGGCCTAAGGTCATCTATTATAACAACTCCAGATAAGACCAGACTCTCTTGAGGTTTGCCACACATGTGTGCTACGTCTAAGGATAATTTTTTAACGCCTCTGATAAATATGTTTCCCTTACCACAACCTTTTCTCTTTCAGAACAGTACGTAATGGCTTAATGTTATCTCTGAAAGTAATGACGCCAAGACATGAGTAGATTAAAATAATGCGTTAAAATATAATCACATGTTCTTGGTTCGCTTTCACTGAAATAAAATAATTAAATTGGCATAATTTTTACGATACATATAATACATTTTTACAATACAAAATTAATTTTCTAATAAATGAATTTGTCAACTGAGGTTGTGTCACGTTATGACCGACGTTTGTTAACATTTTCACAGCATCCCTACATGCATCTTGAAGCGGTCGCCGACCGTGAGCTATGGCGCTCTAATCACGACTATTACCAGTCAGCAAGTGGAACATGGCCCGGAGAGTACGTGGATCCACTTGCAATAAGTTTGCATCATTATAATACATCATTCATTACAATACGTTGTATGAGCATATGGTCTATTATAAAGATTCTGGTGACCTTCGATACAACCTTTGTTTTGTTTTAACAGTTTGACTGCCCATAAAAAGATGACACATCAGCCGGAGGCCAACTTTCAATTTCGTGTTATTTAGCTTTAATTATATGCAACAATAGTAGAAATAATGTTATCTTTTATTTTAATGTGAAATGGGGGTTAAAAAGGAGGGGGGGAAAACCTAACGCCTAGAGGCGTGACGGGCACCGACGAAGGAATTTCCATCTCAGGTGCCCATCACGCCCGAGGGCGTTGGTTAAATTTTAGGTAATAAAATATCGATTAAAATATAAAGAATGATTATTATTATAAAAATTGACACAAACTTAACAATTCAGTACAATGTAGGACATTTTACATGCAAAATCACAATTTTAGGAACTCTGATATAATAAAAAGCACAAAAATAAAATTACACTTGAGCATGAAATAAATCGAAGCACTCTACACAGAGTCCTGGCTTATCGTCGCATGCTAGACAGTGCCAGGTCGTGTCGGAACGTTTCTTTTGTTTGTAGCATTGACGGCAATGCTTCCGTTTGATTCTTCCATTTGAAGCCTTCTCCGTAATCCTAGTAATTGTGTGAATAGGATTTGCTCTACGTGGTATTTGTAAGGCATCAGAAGGTTTTTCGGGTAACAGTTTATCTATTACTGCTAAACGATAGTCATATAAACGCATTTTTGGTTTATTGGAGTACTTGTTGTACATTTTAGATGAATTAATAAAAAGCAATTGGAACGTATGAATTGCAATTTTAAGATACCATCGCACAGTTTTTCGTTCACATGGGTAAAACGATAGTAGTTGGTCTTGCCGATCAACACCCGACATAAATTCATTGTAACTGGCTATAGCACGGGGTTTCTCGTTTACTTGGCCACGTTTGTTTTTGACAGGAATTAGACAATTTGGGTGTTGCGTCGTAATGTATGTTACATCCCGTTTGTCTTTCCATTTTCCGACATGAATACCTTCATTGAAACGTGATATATTTTCTCCACGTTTCAGTTTTTTTTGCACCACCTCTTTGGGATTATCCTTCAGATTGGTTCGCAGAGTTCCCGTGCAATATGTCTTCTTTTTTAAAAGATTTTTGGCTAAGGTAACGCTATTATAGTAGTTATCCATGTATACTTCATGGCCCTTTCCTAAAAAGTCTTCTAACAAATGGAGTACTATTTTTTCAGCATGCCCCTTGCCAGCAACCTCCACGTCCTTACTTCCAGCGTACACTCGAAATTTCAGTATAAGGCCATCTGGTTCGGTCAACATATATAATTTTACACCGTATTTGTGCCTTTTATTTTTTATGTACTGTCTAAAGAGTAAGCGTCCCCGCCAAAGTATCATGCTTTCATCTAGCGATAATTGCCGTTTTGGGTAGTAGCAATCTGCCATCTTTTTATTAAAATAATCAATCACAAACCGAATTTTGTACAGAGGATCTTCGCTGCTGGTCTCTGAGGTAAAATGCAGGCATCGCATAATTATGAGAAACCTATTTCTACTCATTTGCTCGCTGAAAATCGGTATGGAGAACAACCGGTCTCTTTTCCAGTAATCTTGAACTCGTGTTAATTGTATTGTCCCCATATGAAATAACAGACCGAGAAATATTTTGAGCTCTTCCACGGTCAAGTCTTTCCAACGAGTAATCCTTGACTCCTCTTTTGTTTTTTCCGACAAGAACAATTTTGTAGCCCGTTCGTTAGACTGGTCACAAATATATTTCAAAAAGGCATCATCAAAAAAGAAATTAAAATATACAATTGGATCTCCATCACGTGGCCCACTGAAAACATTTTCTTCAGCAAAATCCAAGGATTCCAACTCACCAGTGGGAGTCCATAATGAGGTTGAACCGGAAGTCGATGGTCGTTCCGTTGCTTCTAAGTCTTGACGTGATAAAGGCGACTCTATTTCACTAATTTGTGTATCTTGAAAATCGGAGGGTGGCTGGAGAGTCTGCGGCTGATCATCATCTGAAGAAGACTCCTCTTCACCTTCAAATGCGAAGTCGTCGTCTGTGTCATCGTCTTCAAACAATAATTCCTCTATTTCTGCGTCATTCAGTTGATTATAATTGAGTTTATTGCGCGATCTTTTGGGCCTAGAAGGGCCAGCTTCACTCTCCATTTTGACAGAAAAAAACAACGAAATCCGGAAACCAACACTACAAACGTATTCGTTAAAGTGTCGCGTGCGATGCCCGTGCGCCACAACGCTTACAGTTGGAAGCCCGCGGCACAATGACTAATAGAACGCTGTATGAACCAATCACGCGCTGCGGCGTGACGGGCCTCAACCCCGCGCCCCGTTTCACGCCCCGCGGCGTAATGGGCAGTCAAGTTGTTAATTGGTGATTTGTTTACCATTTTAGTAACGAAACAATCATAAATATGAGCTAAGCGATATTTTTAAATCTCTAATAGGCACTGAAAAGAGATTTAATTGGTTTATGATTTCGGCATCTATACACTACGATATAATTGGTACCTAGGTCTTTGCCGTTGTGCCTGTAGTTCCGGAACTAGAATAGGGCTACGGCATCCCCTGCCTGTCATAAGAGCCGACTAAAAGGGGTTTCCGGAGTTGCGGGCGGCTAGTGTGGGAGGAAGATCGAGGAGGAAGTGTCGTAAAGATTAGTCGGAGCGGTGGGCCCAGCCGCCCAACTGGAAGGAGCCCGATGGAGGAACGCGCTCAGAGGATTCCGGTTGCATTCCTTTGGAGATCCCGGGATCCTCTTTGTAGCGCCGAGGACGACCACCGGGGAAGTTGCACAAGTGCGGTAAAAATCCCACATAACCCCGCGTCGCTCCTACGCCGTCGGGTAACTTTTGAAGGGTTCCTCCCTCGAGAAAAAACAAAAAAAAATGTCTTTGCCCTTTTTAAGTAATGTAATGATTCAAGACAACCCGCGTATGTATATGGTTGTCATTACGCCTTGACGTGTTAAAATTTGCACGTTATATTTTCATCCAAGTAGAGATTGGAAAGCAAAGTATTGAAAATTAATAAAATGGAATTATTTTTCACTTCTTATTTAGATTGTTGTCTGTAGACTAGATACTAGTGACTGTGGATAGAGGTTGTGCTGCTACAAAATTACAGGAGAATAGATTTACCGATCATGTTCAAAAGAATCCTTCAATCTTTCTATGTGGGCCAAGTTGAGTTTAAGGTTGCAGGACCGATGTCCTGATCGTCATTTGTCTGAGAGTGAAAAGTTTTGTCTTAGATTTATTTCTGTTATCTAGTCAGTAGCAGTAGCATACACAATTCAAAAAATCATTAAAATTCAAAGCATTTAAAAAAAATGTGTGCGTGTACTAGCGTACACTCGTAAGAAGTGAAACTTCTTTATGACGTTATTTTTCAAAAAATAATTTACTATATGCTACTTTACAGAAATTGGTTAAATAAAGTTTAATAAAAGGCTTTTATTAAACTTTATCTAATAATCTAATCTATAATAATTTATCTAATATCACGCGTGGTAGGGATAAGAAAAAGATGGCGCGTAACGGAAAAAAAAGATGGCGCGTAACGAAAAAATGTTACACTAAATTTTTTTCCAACCCCGATAAAGAAGTTTCACTTCAAAAATGTTTTTTTTTTTTGGGGGAGGGGTCCATCCGATGAATTTGCCATGGGCCTCGAACGGTAGTTACGCCAATTCTTATTTGTTCATTCTATATTGCTCATAAAAAATACACATTTGTACAAAATTTTCTAAAATCTGCTTAAGTTACTTCACAGATTAGAGTGGATGTGCATTATTCCACTAACCATGAATAATAACCATGTTCAGATAGAACCCATGTTCTTTATGAAGTTGATTATAGATGTCGATGGGCGGCGGTGACCACTTACCATCAGGTGGATTGCATGCTCGTTTGCTACTTCAGTCTGATAAAAAAAAATATAGATTCATGGTGTACATCCATCTCGTAATAGAAAACAATGAGGTCAAAGCATCATCTCGGGTAAAGACGCGGCCGAGGCCTAGCTAAGCCGTATCTAGATTTCGGAACAAAAGCCTCGACACTGCCCCAGATTCCCATCTTCTCAGCTTACTTGGGGCAAAATAGCTGCCATATACGGACTCTGTCTTACTGGTGAAATTTAGTGTGCGATTTTGCGATTATTTGTCGTTGATAAAAGTAACACGAACATAAATACAAAAAGGAGAAATAATTATTGGAAGAGTAGATAGGTACAAGGTATGGCGCTATGAATATGCATAATATTCTTAATTTATTCTTTAAATTCAGTTCTGCAGATAAAATCCTAAGAATTATAGAAAAGTATATTATCACTTAGTGTATGCACTATACTCGTATATAGGACACATAACTAGTCATAGATATTTTAAAAAACCTACACAAGCTTTCTACACTCATAGCCCCACAGTAGGATTTTTTTCCTGTGTCGTGGGTACCATGGACACACACAAAACAAATACACAAACACCCAGACTCAGAATAGGAATCTAAACTCATCATTCAGATACCTGTCTGGCTGGGAATCGAACCCGGGACCTATTGCGCATCAGACCGGTATGGTAACCTGTGCGCCACGCGAGTCGTCAGATATAAACATTATTGTAACATTTATAATAGTTTCATGGTAATAACAATATAATTAGAGTGTGGTGTCCTTAGAATTATATACAAAAATAGCTTAGCATTATACGTAAAAAAAAAACAAAATCACAACACTTATACATCTATGTACAATGCACCGAATTATACATACCACGTAAATAAAAAGGATAAATGGTCCTATATATATATTAAGCGTAATTGTAAGATTTCATTAATTGCCAACGTTGTCACCACCGCACACGACAGTGTGATGGTGATAGCGATGGCCTAACGTGGAGCTAAGAAATAAAAACTTATTGTTAAAAATAACCTCCTCCTTTTTGGAAGTCGGTTAAAAAGAAGACTATTGTGACAAAAGGCACGGACGATCAGTCTGTGGAGTTTTTGTGTTATAATAAAAAAAATAGTTTCATGGTGTAGTAACCCAAATATTGTAACTATGAAATGGACCTAAGCATGAGGTTTCTTTTCAGGTCTTAGCATATTGGCACCTGTGTGGGTTGAATACGGAAGCGCTTTTGCTAAGCGACCTTAAGAAAGACCGTCCGTTCATCGTGTATTGTGCTCTTTTTGAAAAAGTGTGTTATGCATTGCAGAAATTACCGTTTTTCAGCTTATAATGTTTTCTTTGTGACTAAGTACTTGATTGTCGTTTGAATTAGTAGGTGCCAACCCGTTATTGTCCCGCTGCTGAGCACGGGTCTTCTCTCAGAATGAGAGAGTTTTAGGCCATAGTCTAACATGCTGGCCAAGTGCAAATTTGTGGACTTCACACATTTCGAGAACTTTTTTTTTTAAGGAACTCTCGGGTACGCAAATTTCCTGACGGTGTTTTCCTTCACCGAAAACCAGTGATAATTAATTTCTAATACGCACATAATTTAGAATAATCAGTGGTGCGTGCCTGGGTTTGAACCTCGGACCTTCCGATCGAGAAGGCAAGTTTCAACCATTAAGCTATTGTTATTATAAGTGAAAAAGAGTTTATTGTTACCTTCTATTGAGATGAAAACGTTATTTTCTTCAACGGTCAATTTTATTGTTTTCTTTGGGGGGAGGGGGGGATTTAATTTGTTAGTCAAGTAAAGTGGTTTCGCTGTCAGTTGGAAACTTTAACTGGGGTACGCGGAGCCGAAAGTTTGAGAAGCATTGACTTAGAATAAAACATAGGATACCTACTGATTATGGTGGTAGATATGAGCCAAGCGGGTAAGACCGGAGGAATAGCCTAGCCTGCAAAGAGCGAAAATGGTAGAACTCCCCATGGTTCGTCTATGTAGGCACTAACGTTACACCTGCCATAAAACTGTAGTGACAACTGTAAAATATTTGTGATAATAATTATACGCAAATTCTAAATATCTACTAGTCACCCGTCTCAACGTTCGAAATTCGACCGTAATTTAAATTAATAAACTGAACTTCATATTGTCCAAAGTAGCACGAATATTTCTCAAATTCAAAAAGATTTGTAATAATTTTCAAGTTACTTTCGTTGCACCCGTTAAGGTAAAAAGATGTTTAATTATCTAAGCTGCATTTAAAAGCAATAGCGGGTATTTTGACAAAGTTATCTGTCATTTTTGATGTTATGTATTTTTATAGTAAGACATTGAATGTTCTGTTTCGTTTATTGTGTATATGTTTGTTTCAAATGCAAGGTAGTGTGTGTAATGTGTTTTACTTGATTTTATGTATGTTGTATGCATCACTTGAAAAAATATTAGTATTTCGTAACACTTCCTATGTCAACTATAACCGTGCGTAATTTCATACTCGTAATTTCGTCTGTGGCAAATATTTAAACCCGTTGTTTAATCACAAGTTTTTGCTTCACGTATTAATACATGTATAAAATTATAGATAGATAAAAGTTACGATAACGAGATTTCGAGGGGTATGAAATTTTGCACGGTTAAAGTTGTCGTAGAGAAGGATTACCTACGGAATGCTATTTTTTTTTTTTAAAAATGCATATAACATACATAAAATCAACTAAAATACATTACACACACTATCGTGCCTTTGTCGCAAACACAAATAATAAACGAAAGAAAACACAGAACGTCAAAAATGTCAGATATCTTTGTCTAAATACCCGTTATTTCTTTTAAATGCAGCTTTGTCAATTATCTTTTACCTTTCGGGTGTTTTAAAATGATTTGAAAATTAATAAAATTTAATTGAATTTGGGAAATGTTTTGGACAATATCACGTTTAGTTTTTGAATTGAATTATGGTCGAATGTCGTGACTAGTACTCATTAAAATTTATAAAATTTTATTTGCCGATTGTTTAAATTTTTGATTCTACACTCGATAACTCAAAATTGTGATGTTAAGCACATGTTACGTATTAATTACTCTTAATTTATTAACCACGCGCATTTTTTAGATTTCAACAATACTTCTAAACAAAGTAAAGTTATTGTGAGAATTTCTGCATGCCACTGCACAAAGGAGGCTTAATGTTTTTTGCGATGAAAATAAAGTAGGCTTGCAAGCGCTAGCCTATGTCATACGTCACAGCCGCGGCATTTCCGCCGGGGTGACCACGTTACGGGGAATTTGCTAGGATATATACATATGCACTTTTATTCATAAAAAGAAACTAATTTTGTGATATGTCAGTTTATCACCTATTTCGTTCGATTTATGGTATAAACTCGCGAAACATAAATTTTGACTTAGTTCTTTTTTGATTAAAGGTCCGATTAATAAAATGTTAAACGGAAGATATTACAAGAATGATTAGGTAAGTAAAGGTTGGTAGAGGAGTTTTCATGATGCTTTAATAGTGAAAGAGCTGGTAAGCTAACTAAGTAAGGACACCATATATATGTGGTATCTCTACTATTTTGTATAGAAGTACTATTTTGTATTTTATATAAATTAGGATATAAACGAAAAATTCTAAAATAAGGGTTGACAAGTAATCAAATTAAATAATTCTCTAAGCTTTTACACAATAAATACGAGCTAAATAGAAATAACACTCTTTTAGAATATTTATGATTTTATTGTTTAAAATGATATAAACAATGTAATCTATGAGTAAGATAATCATAAAACAGTTTACAACAACATATTTGTACAATAACATTTAAATTACAATAACATTGTAAGGTAGTTCTTACATTCGCATGTCACGGATCGATAGTTGATTTTATTACTGCCCTGCATTAGATTTCGTAAGTCGATTTTAATTAGTGAAGAAATGTACAAACGATGTATAATTTGAATGGTTATAAAGCATTCATCTGGAACAATTAAAAATGATTGATATGTATAATGAGGATAAGAATATGGTATAGGATGTTTAAAGAAACAAGAAAGAACTAATAAAAAATGTACGAATAACTTCGGTTTTGTTCAAAGTATTTTGTATTCGAATGACATATAAAAAAGGATAATGCTTCATGTAATAGTGAAATTAATAAAGCAAGTATAACTTATTTTTTTAGTGCAGGTAAAAGTCGTTAAAGTTTATGCAGTGACCATTTTCTCTACTTTTACCGTTTACAACCACTGAAGTCCCTTTTAGTAGCCTCCTACGACAGGGTATACTGTAGCCCTATTCTCGCCTCGGAACTACAGGGACTTCGAAATTTAACCTTTTTTTTTGTTCTCGAGGGGGAAACCTTCAAAAGGTACCCGACGCCGTGGGAGCGACGCAGGGTAATGTGGGATTTTTACCGCACTAAAACCCCCCCGGTGGCCTTCCTCGACGCTAAAAAATGCGGACTCCGGGATCTCGAAACGACTTCAACCGGAATCCTCCGTGCGTCGCCCCATCGGGCTCCTTTCAGGTGGGCGGCTGGGCGCACCGCTCTGTCTAGTGTTTATGACGGTATGCGACCACACATACCGCCGTCCTTCCCGGGCTTGCCTGACGGAACGGTTCGAGCTCCCACTCTAGCCGTCTGCAATCCCGGAAGCCCCTTTTAGTCGCTTCTTACGACAGGCAGGGTATACCGTAGCCCTATTCTAGCCCCGGAACTACAGGGACTTTGAAAGTTAACCTACAATCACTGTTACATGTAATTGTCGTTTCATGTATGGCACGAGTATGATTATCTTGGCTTGATGTGTTTTAAATACCTTCACGTAAAGCTGTTTTTAGAAATGTCACGTACCTTAAATACTAAGAATTTCTCCATACAATCTTATCAGAATTAATTTGTAATGTATCTACTATATACTTACATAAGTCAAATAGACTCTGTTATTTACAAACTAGAACACACAGTAATGAGATTTTAAGTGTTTCTGATATTTGACGATGAATACATGATATTTGAATTAAGTATACATATATATTTTTTGTTTTTTTGTAAAGTTGAAAGGAGTGTATAGCCGTTGAAAAAATAAATAAACGCGCAGATATAATCTGCCAAAAGTAAATAGTAATTAGAGGCAAAATAAGGAAATGAATACTTAGGTAATTACTTTTAAACATTTTTGACACATAGGTGAAGTTGTAAAAAAGTAGATACTGCTCCTTATCTCCTACATTTTGTCTTTTAATTTAAGAGAGTAAGAATATCACCATTTGCAAAGATCTCGTTTAACTAAAGTTTATATTATAGGTAACATTTAATTAAAAGCCTTTGCTTTAGTATATAACTATGCATATAATTATGGTTTTTTATAATATTTATACAAACAATGTAACTTAGAATTATTTAATAAGATAATGTCCTTAGATCTATTGCGCTATTGCTGATCAATATTTAATCAAACCTTGTATTGTTGTATAAGAGAGTAAATAAAATTATTTAAATGTGAAAAAAGACATTTTGCGTATTTACATTCAAAGCGAAATTGTATAAGATTTACCTTGACTTCTATTTTTTCGACTTTCAATAGAAAATAATTAATAAATTCGTTCATAAAATCCTTAGCTTTTTATGATTGTCTTGATATTTTGTTTATGGTTAGTATGAGTAGATTTGCCGTGGTTCCTATGCTTCAAAATATTCCAAATGCTTATAATGATTGTAAACTTAGCATAAATTAGAAAAAGCTGAGGTTAATAAAACTTAATTAAAATGAATACAGCTATTCGTCATAGCTGGCTGGGTACGCTAACCGCTAATTATGCAGTTTAATATCTAGCGGCGAGGTACAAAAATCCATAATTTCCCTACGCAGTTGGCGACCCTACATCCGGTCAAACAGGTTGCTACGGTCCTTGACCGGTTTGTAGGGATGGGGTGGTATTGTCGATATTATTGTGCAATCCCTTTTACTTTTATTTTTTAGTTATCAGTTAAAGATTTTTTATATAATTGCTTAAAATGTTGCATATTGATGGTCCAAAATTTGCGTAATAGCGTCTTACACCCTTTCCTTAGCATTCTGTTTTCCTTATAAAAGGGAATAAAAATACGTGCAGATAATAATAAATCATTTTAATATAAGGAATAATGTATATTAGTACTAATTAAATATTATTCATTATTTAAATAAATATTGAAATATTAAATAAATATTTTTTAAGCTCAAAAATGACCATTACGATTATCTTATCTGTTAAACTGATTAGAGTTTTTTTTTTAATAAGTTATTGCTCATTCTTTTTAGTGATTGGACTATGATATCGACATGCAGCAGCACTGCCTGCGTCTGCCTGAGTGCCTGCGCGCGCGCCAGTTTACCGCCGCGCAGGTAGAAAGGTGCACGTTTCGCGTGTAAACTCGATTCAAAATTCGAACAACGATCTAGCGCACGCGTCACTTTTACTTTTCCAATTATGTAACTGATGTGACATGGTTTTGTAATCTGTGGTATGTTTTTTAAACGCTGGTAATTTTTAAATCTGATTTAAACAAACGTTATTGCGCTAAACAGCCAAGTTCTAAAATATAAAGGTGTTGTGTTGAAATTATTTATTATCGGGTTTAATAAATGCGCGTGAAAAGTGAATTGAATATAAATAGTGCGTGAATTCGTTTATTGCCAACTACTGCAATTTAACCGGATTAACTGGATAGAATGAGCAAGTGACATTCGCAAGTGATAAGAGGTAACTTTTTAATTGACTATGAAACTTGAGACTGAGGCCGTATGATTCGCGGAGTAGGTTCTTATTTAATAAAGATTTCCAGTAGTGTCTAATGTTGTTGATATAAAAGTAAAGATAAAAATATATTATATTCTTACCAGTGAGATATTCATGTTAAATACTTCTTTAATTTAAGTTAACATTTTATCTTCCTTTCACTTATATAAATAATGCTATGTTAACCTAAGTATTAATTATCTCATTTACATATAGAGTATGTTAATCTTATCTCAAATCAGCTTGTATGTTTAAGATTATTTATCTTCTTACACGTTTTATAGAAAAGACCTTCGTTTTGTTATAAGATGGTTACCAATTAGTAAAATATAGAAGGTAATTTTATATGTGATAGATAACAACATTATTTAACTTTTGGACAAGAATTTAAAGAACATGTCTAATATTAAATACACGGTGTTGTTCCCACCTGCGGCTCCGGTCTTGTCTACCACAATTATGAGTATCTGTGTCTAGGACATGTGTAAAATTCTATGCGTGTCTCAAAGTAGGCCTTTGGCCGAAACTATGAAATTGACCGGCAGTTTTGCGTGAAACAAAACACACAACCATTCTCACAAACTTTCGCATTTTTAATATTCATATGATTGTAATGTTTGACATATTGGCACATATTGGTAGATACTTATAGCTTGTGATTTTTAAAATAATGTGTTCAAAAAAGTTTGAGCATCCCAACGATGATAATTAGAATGTGAATTTTGAGATTCTATGAATTATGAATGATCGTGTGTTTGCTTACATCTGTTTCCGAACGTTCGTATGTTCCAATGAAAATAATCTTTCATTTGCATAATTTACTTTACATTGTTTTCTCGGGATTCTCCGGACGCAAAATAACTCATGCAAATTAAAATGTCTGTGTGGATTGTGTTTTTGTTGGTTTTGGATAATACCAGGTATATTTTAAATAGAAGAGTATGTGAAATGTAGTGGCGTATACTACCAGTTGTACGCGGTAGTAATGCTTGTCAACCCCAAAGCGGCAAAAGTAAACGTTAACTCTCTAAGCCAGCGTTACTCGAATTTTTAATTATAGGGGCCAACATACCTGGATCCGGGATCCCGGATCCCGGGTCGCAAGCAATGGCGTAGCGTGGGGATTTATGCCGCCCGGGACGGAACAAAGAGAAAAAAAGATCGCGAACTCTACTTACTCTAAATTATCGACCAAAAAAGGTCCCCGAATCTAATATGAAATTCAGTTGGGCCAATAAAAAGGGACTGGCGGGCCACATGCGGCCCGTGGGCCGCAGGTTGAGTATAGGTGCTCTAAACAAACAAATGTTAGATTTGATGAGGTCTGAAAATTTCTGCTGGATGGAAATTTTCCTAGAATCGAAAGTATTTAAACCATATTTTAAATGCTGGCCATGTGAGAGTAAGGAGGCTTGTATTTTTAACTCTCTCGATAGCTTGTTTCATGTTATAGAAGTAGCAAACGAGCATGCAGTCCAGCTGATTATATGTTGCCACTGCCGTCCATGAGCATATGTAATGAGCAACTTCAGAGAAGAACTGCTTCTACTTCTACTACCGTTAATTTACATTCTCCTATTAGAAGTTTCTGCTGTTCTGTCCTTTCTCAGCGTTACAACTTTTATATGTAAGAGATTTTACTAAATTCCAATCTAAATTACAATAGAATTTCACTATTTTTTGAAAAGTGGTGAAAGATCCGCATTTAGTTTTTTAGTGCTCTGGCGGTATCGATTGAAAATGAAAGTCTTATGTAAGCGTTGTGTAACGATCTTTTAGTTCAAACATTTTAACTCAGGAACATAATATATGTAACTCTGTGTTTAAGGATAAGAATTTTAAGATTTCCGTGTTCAATATAAGTTGTGTTTTTTTTTTACCCTCACGGGTGCAAAGTGGCCTCTTTGTGACAGTGACAAGAATGTACAAGATGGTCCTGCCGCGTACCTTTTTTTATCTGACTGAAGTAGCAAACGAGCATGCAGTCCACCTGATGGTAAGTGGTTACTGCCGCCGATGGACTGTAATCAATTATAATACTTAACGGGTACTCAGGATATGCGGTTTATAAATATGTTTATGAATATCTATAAGAATTCATAAACCGCATATCGTGAGTACCCGTTAAGTATTATAATGTATCAATTCTGCGATAATACTAGTCTAAAATCATATATCTGTAATCAACTTCATACAGAACATAGGTTCTATCTGAATTCAATCACAGATGCGTTGCTACTCCCGAGGGCTATGATGGTCGGCTCATATTAAAGTGTGCCGGCAACCACACCCTCTCATCGAAAAGAAATGCTTGACGCTAAAAATAGGTGTGGCAGTGGTACTTCGCCGGTCGAACTACATTGGTTCTACCACGTTCCTGCCGCGAACGTGCAATATGTGTCATGAACTTCCTTCCTCCTGAGGTATTCCCGGAGCGCTATGACATGGGGCTCTTCAAGAAAGGTGCAAAAGAGTTCTCCTTCAAAGCCGGCGATGCATTGGCGTCTGGTGTTGCAAATGTCCATAGGCGACGGTGACTACTTTCTATCAGGTGTTTCTCTTATCGTTAGGCACCTACAACTATAAAAAAATTACTACTAAACCAAAGTTTGTTTTGAGGAAACATAATAAACTCATACTAAAAGTAAATCTTTGAGTAAGTATTTCAAATTTTCAAATTTATTTATTTTTGGAATAATATACATGCGTGTGTAACACTTTAGTAATTTTACAAATTTTACAATTCCAAACAAACAAGAGAACTTAAACTATAATCCGTGGCTGGGACCATCCTATTAAGCATTGTAGAAACGCCTGTAGCAGGAGGTCCCGCTCTTCCATAACATATAATATGTATTTATATAACTATGTAAATATAGTATTATTATTGAAGGAATATACAAATAAACAATTAACGAAAAAAGAAATTTGAGAGTGCGTGCTTATACGTATAAATGTATTGTGTGTGTGTGTGTGTGTGTGCGCGCGCGTGTGTGTGTGTGTGTGTCGAAGAGCTATGCTTGATTGTGTGAAAGTTACTTTAAATGAAAGCTTTCATTCAAATGGTAATTTTTGATTTTAAATTTTGTTCCTATTTCATGTGACTTAAAAGGGCTTCAGTGTCACTGTAGTTCAAAGTTTTAATCCATTCTAATAGACGTGTCTTTAAGTTTCTTGTAAGGAGATTATAGATGTTGAGTATTTTGTTAATTTTATTATATAGAAAGGCTGATTGAGAGTAATATTGACGTTGAGCAAATTCGGTTTTTGTAAATTGTAATTTAACAATCTTGTCTCTGCGCTTGCTACTTACTAATATGTTGTCGCTTATTAGAGTTTTATGAAACCTAATTAAGGTTGTTGTGATGCATAGTTGCCTCACAGTCATTAAATCACTTTGCTCATAAAGTTCTTTAGTAGGGAATTTATATGGTTTAAAGTGCATGACTTTCAATAAACAACGTTGTCCTCTTTCAAGGGTGAGGAATTTTGATTTGGCGGCTCCGCCCCAAATAGGAATACAATAGCTGATTACTGACTGTCCTAGTGAAATATAAATTTTATTTAGAAGCTTACGTGATGTAATGTGACGCAGTGTTTTAAAGATCCATGTTAATTTACGAATTCTGTCATTAACAAAATCAATATGATTGTATCACGAGAGTCGACTGTCAATTATTATACCCAAGTACTTAGTATTTGTTACCTTCTCCAATATAGCACAATCACAATCTTGTGTTGTATCAGTACACTGATGGATTTTTAATTTAAGATCATCTTTGGGTTTCCATCTGTTGTTTATACTGAAGCATATGTAGTTAGTCTTCGTGACGTTAAGGGTGAGAAGGTTTGTTTTTAACCAGCTAGCTACAGTGGATAATCCTGCTTCAGCAATGCTGAATACTGAATCCCATGTAGAACCAGAGAAGACTATTGCTGTATCATCAGCATATGATATTATTTGACCGCGTTCAATACTAAGCTTGGTGAGGTCATTTATATATATTAAAAATAGTGTTGGGCCAAGCACAGAGCCCTGCGGTACTCCAAACGATACTTCTGTGTCTGCACTTGTATTACCTGCAATTTTAACCCTTTGACTGCGCCCAAGCAAATAACTTTTAAATAGATCAAGGGGTGTACCTCTAATGCCAATGCTTTCAAGTTTGTGTATAAGAATGGGAAGAGAGACGGTGTCAAACGCTTTTTTAAGATCGAGAAATACTGTCAAACATTTCTTACCGTCATCTAATTGTTGGGAAATCGAAGTAGTAAGCGATAATACTGCATCTTCAGTTGACAGTCCACTTCTAAAGCCAAATTGAGAGTTAGATATAATTTTGAATTTGTTTAGGTAGCATATAAGACGTTTGTTTATTAATTTTTCTAATACTTTGGAGATGGATGATAGAACAGATATTGGTCGATAGTTATTTATATCCTCCCTCTTGCCATTCTTATAGACTGGTGTGACAAGTGACTTTTTAAGCGCTTCAGGAAACCTACCTTTTTTAAAACATGTATTTGCTAAATGACTAATTATGGGTGCCAGTGTTTCTTTAGATTGTTTAAGAAACATAGAAGGGATGTTGTCCCATCCCGGAGCACTTTTAGTTTTTAGGCTCATAATAATATTACTTATTTCTATTGGGTCTGTATCTAGCAAGACAAAGGATGAGCATTGTGATTTTTTATCAACGGTCAAATGTAAAGATTGGTCAAGAGGATGATTTGTTATTATATCTTGAGCAAGATTCTTGCCAACATTTGCAAAGAAACCATTTGCAAATTCTATTGATTCACTTTGGGATGGTTTAATATTTAATAATTCAAAATTTGATGTCTTAGATTTTTTAATGTGTGTTATAGTTTTAATCGACTTCCATAGTCTTTTAGGGTCTTTAGCTGAAAGGTTTAACTGTCTTCTTTCATATCTGCGCTTCAACTTTTTTAATAAATTATTGCAAAAATTTCGGTATCTTATATACGAAAGTTTTTAAATGTCGTTTTGAGGGTCTGATTTTAGTTTTAATTGCTAATAAGTATGTCTTCAACGTCAACCCATCATTGTCCCACTGCTGGGCACGGGTCTTCTCTCAGAATGAGAGAGTTTTAGGCCATAGTCCTCCGCGCTGACCAAGTCCCAATTGGTGGACTTCACACATCTCCGAGAACTTTTTTTTTAAGAACCCTCAGATGTGTAGGTTTCCTCACTATGTTTACCTACATCGAAAATCAGTGATAATTAATTCCTAATACGCACATTTTAGAAAAATCAGTGGTGTCTGCCAGCGTGCCTGGGTTTGAAGCTCGGATCTCCTGATCGAGACGGCAAGTTTCAACCATTAGACTATCACTGCTCTCTGCTGTCTTACACATCATGAAGACCAAATTACAACAGAAATAGATGTGGCGGTGGTGTCTCCGGAGTACAACCACAAAGTGTTCTACCACCTTCAATTGGTAATTACCGATGGGAGGTAGCTACTAACATCGCAATGACTTAAAAACCGACACAATTGGATCTTGAAACGGCTCTAAAAATACATTCATGAACGCAACAATTTACGTTGCAATTGAAAGACGTAAAAAGCCCTCGTTCTACTCTACTGCCCTTCCGTCTCCCACCAAGGTTGCCGTTATGGGTCAGGTGGTTTCTGTACATCCGTCGACGTAGATCCGTCGTTCTGAAATTCAACATAATTTATCCGATGATTATGTTGAATTTCAGAACGATTTTTATATTTTAGGACGAGGTTAAAACCTAGGCAAGGTTTAACCGTCATATAATTAATATTGTTCTTTGTAAATCACGTACGAATCGAACATCCGTAACTAATCCTTAGCAAGGAATGCTTGACACTTTCCCAGAAACTACTAAATTCGTGCATAACAAATATTTTTTTTTAACCGATTTTCAAGTCAATAACAATAATGTACTCGTATGTAACCGTTGTATAAAATGATTGATAAAACGATAAGTTTAATCGGTTAGCGATAAAACAATTTATGTCCGGTTACTAAAGTTAAAGTAAATAACATTTGCAATATAATTTGAAAATAACCGTAACGAGATATAGTATATGCGAGATATAGAAACGGAAATGTTTTGGGGAGATGACGTATACTCAGGCCGATCACAGATGGTTAATCCCTGTCGTCGAAGTATACAGTATACACCTGTAAAACCAGAACCAAGAGTTGATATTTAGGATACACTTTTGAAATTATACTTCTTTTTGCGCGTTAGGGAAAAATATTATTTTTTTTCGCTGCGCGCGCATGCCGTCACGGAAAACTGACACCCTGAAGTTAGCTGTAGTCAACATTTTAGTTTTTTTTATTGTTAGTGTCGTTTTTTGCTACAAACGTAATAAGGCAAAGGGTCAAATTTTTAAAAAGATTATAACAACAAAGAAGTGTAACGCGCGTACATAAGTACTCAAACTTGTTTTTTTTAATATATATTTTAAGATATTTTATCGTTATAAATAAAATAATCCAACTAAAATGGCTGTATGAGGCATGATTCTCAAAACACTTGATGTACCTAAGGGAAGACCTAATGTCAGTACAAAGGAGCTTCTGCTAGCTTTTGGTGCCCGAAAGTCTGGCCAAGTTTGGTAGACATGTCTCACTTGTTTTTCATGTCTAATGCCTATGATCATATGGTATCTTTTGTTTTTTGTTCTCGAGGGGGCAACCTTCAAAAGGTACCCGATTTTACAGGATTTTTGCCGCACTAAACCCTCTTTGGTGGCCGTGCTCGGCGCTACAAAGAGGACTCTGAGGAGAGGGATCTCCAAAGGAACGAAACCGGAGTCTGGGCCCACCGCTCCACCGGTCTTAACAACGGTATGCGGCCACGCATACCGCCGACCTTCCCGGGGTCGTCTGATCGAACGGTTCGCGCTCTCACTCTAGCCGCCCTTACGACAGGCAGAGGATACCGTAGCCCTATTCCGACCCCGGAACTACAGGGATGGATCATGTGGTATCTACTGTAAGGCAAGATACTGGAGCTAACTTTCATTACCATGTAAAAAAAAACATGATTGTAATAATATTAAAAAATGAATATAAATAAGAAAAAAAGACAAACCCGCTGAGTTTTTTGCCGGATCTTCTCAGTTGAGGTCGTATTCCGATCCGGTGGTAATGTAAGAAAAAAAATGTAACTGACTAATTTGTCAGTGCTCCCGCAGGCCTATATAAAATAAAGACATTTCATTTCATTTCATTTCATTACATTACATATATTCGCCATAACTGTGATCGTATACGCAACTCTTTCGTTAGGTACGTGAAACCATACACGCATGTCGAAGTAAAGCAGGCTTTTGACATTTTCTACTGCCTTGTTAGATCGTCAAGCCTCGTTACCGTCGTTGCAGTAACTGTTACGATTTGTCACGCCAATGCTACACGTACTGACACACTGACATACTACCGAATAGAATATCTTTGAATAAGCATGTTTCTATGGTAACTTAACTCAGGACTTACAGAAATGATTTTGAGCCAGTGGCGTAGGTGGAGGTGGAGGTGTAGGTGGAGGTTGGTGGTTTGGACCGCCCTATGAGGCGCATTTTAGAGACGGTAAAGGATTATGTTTTGTATTGTACAATGTATTTTTTCAGGAAACTCAACTTCCGTCCCGGGCGCTACATGTACGTAGCGGCAAATTATTTAGATTTGGCTATCTTTTTTTGTATTAAATTTGCAGAGACATAGGTGTCAAGGAATAAGTAGGATTCCTGACTTGCTGAAAAAAAAAATACGTGGATGGGCGGTAAATTGTATAATACCTACTTCGCTCCAAGCACTTTAAACCACGCTACGCCACTGTTTTGAGCACTTTAAAAATAGTATCAAATTGTTGAAGAAGAATCTGAACCAATTCGTGAAATGATTGTTTCCAGCATATAAGCATTACTTTCTACAATTTATGACGACCAGAGTGACGCTATATATCATATCGATCACACGCAGGTGCAGAGGGTTCCAGGTTCGATATCCAATCAGGCAGAAAAATGATGAATTTAAATTAAAAATCTGGTTTGTGGTTTGTATAAAAGTTTTTGTGGGCGCTAATGGTACCCACGTCACAATACTTGCGTGAAATTAAAAATGAGAGAGACTGATATAACTAGTTTTAACGTTGGACATTTATAAACATTACTGAGTAAAGACTAAATTAAACTTAGACAACAAGAAGTTCCATGCATGAAATTTCTACTTACCGTTTTCTTTCAGAGAAACAGTTATGTGCACAAAATCGCGACAATGCCCAGTTTTATGTCCAGCAATGACGTTGAAATTAATGTAAAAAGGAGGTTATACTTATATACATTTGTAATTACGCTATATATATATAAGAATACTTCTCAGAGGTGTGTGAAGTCTACCAATTCGCAATAGGCCAGCGTGGTCGTAACCTCTTACGAAAGGCCCCTGCCTTTCGTAAGAGGCGACTAAAAGGGGCTTCTGGGATTGAAGGTGGCTAGAGTGGTAGCTTGAACCGTCCAGCCAGACGATCTCGGGAAGGACGGTGGTATGTGTGGTTATATCGTCGTAAAGACTAGACGGAGCGGTGAGCCCACTCACCCACCTGGTAGGAGCGCGATGGGGCAACGCGCTTAGAGGATTCCGGTTGCGTTCGTTTGGAGATCCCAGAGTCCTCTTTTTAGTGCCGAAGACGGCCACATGGGGGAGTTTTAGTGCGGTAAAAATCCTACATAACCCTGCATCACTCCCACGGCATCGGATACCTTTTGAAGGTTTCCCCCTCGAAAAAAAAAGACCAGCGTGGTAGATTATGGCCTGAAACTCATTCTGAGAGAAGACCCGTGCCCAGCAGTGGGATAATATTGGGTTAACGACATGTATACTTAAACAGTGCGGTCAACGAACCGGTAATGATGATACAATTGCAACGATTTTGAAAGGTTTACTTATTGACACGGAATGAGGTGACGTCACTAATTAAATAGAAAGGCGGAGTATGCGCACGCGCAGCCGTCGGTTCCCATGGCTTTGTATTGTTATATATATTTGTAGTATTGTGTGCCGTTTTTGTATAGCATAGGAATGGCAAACGGAATTGTAATCTACCTTAATTAGTCACAGTAGACCATTATGCTTACTTTTATTTTATGCGACTTTCGTAGTTCCCGGGAGGAACAGCAACATATGTGTGATTGAAGTTGCCTTCAGATAGAATCTCCTGTCTAAGTGACTATATATGTCCATGGATAGCAGTAACCACTAACTTTGAGGCATCCACCTATAATAGTGGCTTGTTTGGTACTTCTAAATTAAATATATGTATATATATATTAACTAACTCCAAATAGGACTAAGCTTACCTGGGCGTACTATTTGTATAGATAATTTTTTATCTGATTGAAGTAGCAAACGAGCATGCAGTCCACCTGATGGTAGGTAAGTGGTCACTGCCACCCATGGACATCTGTAATCAACTTCATACAGAACATGGGTTCCATCTGAAGTCAATCACAGATTCGTTGCTACTCGCAAGGACTATGATGGTCGCTTCATATAGAAGTGCCGTGTATATTTGTATAGATTATCGCGGAATACTCCTGGTTCGTAGAAGTATCGTGTACATTCGTAATACTTTCGTTTAGTTTTACACTGACTCCAAATTGATAGAGAATATCCCCCAGGTTGATCATAAGTTCCATTCTACGCACTAAGAATTAATATGAAACTCCTCACCTTATCATACGAACAGCTAAGATATTGATATTTCTTTTTTTAATTTTTTTCCAAAAAGGTCAACAGTTTTACAGTCTTTTAGTGTCTTTTAGTTTTACACAATCTTTTAAATTTTCATCGTTTTACAGTTTTTAAAAGACAGTCAGACTTTATACTTTATGTACAATAAAAAAAAAAAAAACGAGGATATTTTGAAAATGTCATATCACGAGTCTGATTACGACGTACTTTATCAAAGTAATTATAGCAATAAAATTATCTCTACTATTTAATTGTATTTTAATTGTACAAACATTGTTTAATAACTATATTGCACTGACGTATCTTTATTGAATAAAAGCTTTAGATATTAGTGGCAAGGTAAGTACGTAAGTATGTTAATTAACATTTAATTAAGTATTAATTTAATGCCAGTGGTAATAGCCTAATGGTTAAAACTTGCCCTCTCAATCGGGAGGTCCGAGGTTCTACCACTGATTTATGTGCGTATTACAAATTAATTATCACTGCTTTTCGATGAAGGAAGACATCGTAAGGAAACCTACACACCCGGGAATTCTTTAAAAATTGTTCACGGAGGTGTGTGAAGTCCTCCAATCCGCACTTGGCCATCGCGGTGGACTACGGCCTAAAACTCTCTCATTCCGAGAGAAGACCCGTGCCCAGCAGTGGGTTAATAATGGGTTGACGATGAATTTAATGCCGGGTTCACATTACATTTTTCAAATATCTGTCTGGTCAGAATTCAAACTGGAACTGTACGTTAGTTCATAATGGTGACCATTCCACCACACGAATCAGTCTGTTGTGGTTTGAAAGGCTGTGACGAACTGACAATTAAACTGCACAGATAGGCAGCGTAGCAATACACGTAATTGATGTAGTTTGTAATTAACTTTGTAATTATATTAAAAAAATAGATATAAATATATCTGAAAGCTGGTGCTTACCTCGGTCAACAAATAAGTTTAGCAATTCAGCGGGGTAATGCTGCTAGTGTCTTGGGTACATTTCCACGGAGCAGCGATTTGGCTCGTTTATTCTATTTGTAATTGTAAATTTTAGTAACTAAAATAGTAAATTTAGATTGTATAATTATTGTAATGTTAACTATTAAATGTCTAAAGTTTGAATACAACTAATAAAAAGATATAAATAACAAAAAAGACTAACCCGCTGAGTTTCTTGCCGGATCTTCTCAGTTGAGGTCGTATTCCGATCCGGTGGTAGTGTAAGAAAAAAAATTAACTGAAAATTTGTAAGTGCCCCGTAGGTCTATACAAAATAAAGACATTTCATTTCATTGGAATCTAATGGTATAGAACCTCGTCTTCGTCGTAAGTAACACTAAATCTACTCTAACTGTGCCTACTTTTGTCGAGCCCTATAAGGTGACATCTAAAGTCTTTTAAACTTTATGCATACGTAAAAAAAACATAATTAAGTATATTACAAATCTTGTTTTTATTTTTAATATCATAAATCTATTATAATATTACTAATCTTGTTTTTTACTAATCATATTATACTTCATCATACTTATACTCTTATAACATTATAAAGGCGAAAGTTTGTGAGTGTGTATGTTTGTTACTTCTTCACGTCTATACGGCTGGAGCGATTTTCATAAAATTTGGTATGGAGTTAGCTGACACTCTGGATTAACATGTAGGGTAGTTTTTACTCTGGGAAAAAAAATTATTCCTACGGGACATATCGATATTTTTAACGCAGGCGAAGCTGCAGGGTTTAGCTAGTATGATAAATGCGAAAGTTTGCTAGGATATAGATACGTGTGATTGTTACCCTTTCTTGCAAAAACCACAGGTCAGATTTCGCTGAAAGGCACACTGATAGTTTATGACCTAGATTAAAACATAGGATACCTACTCATTTCTATAGTAGTCGTGGCCAAAGCGAGCGGTGTCACATTAAAAAAAACACGCTTTCTACACTGACACTAGGATTTTCTCCTGTGTAGTGGGTACCATGGACACACAAGACGAATACACAGACACCAGACACAAAACATGAATCTGAACTCATCATTCAGATACCTGTCTGGCCGGGAATCGAACCCGGGATCCATTGCGCGTCAGACCGGTATGGTAACCGCTCCGCCAAGCGGATCGTCAAACATATCTTAGTTTATTATAACACCTAATTGGTTTGTTTCAGTGTAAAATGTCGGAGGATGTGGGCGGGTGCGTGAACAAAGCCTTCGAAGGTCTGGACGATGGCTTCCAGACAATCGACCTGAGGAGTTCAAGGCGGGAAGATGGCCGCCGACTACCGGTAATATTATTTTTGAATAACGAATGTTTTTCTTTTATGCCAGATTTATTGGAACAGCCAAATCGTAAATATTGGTATAGTCTTCTTATTAACTACTATTATAAATTATACATAAGTCGTTTAGATTTATTAAATTTATATAATTAATAATTTCCCACTTATACTCAATTATGTATGTCATCATATACTAAACTAACGACCGTCATTATTTATTTTGAAAATTTACTTAATGGACAAAGTTTAATTACGATAAGTAATTATTATAAACACTAATATGTTTAAAGAATTACGTAAATATATTCATTTATGTATTTGATCTACTAATCTAATAAATAGTAAATAGATTTTTAAATATTGTTTTACGGCCTTGGCCTTCTTGCGTTTCAGACCAAGTCATTTGAATGAAGTAGCAACAGAACAAATATTATGGCAGAAGTTTATGATCAAAAATAAATTAAAAAAAATATGATGTAGTATTTTTTACCAATTTTACGTTTTATTTAGGAAAAAACGAAATAACTTTACAGAACAGACGATAATTTCTTTCATGAAATATGTAATCTTATTTTCTTTAGGATGTGTAAAGAAAAGAGAAAATACAGTTCTGCAATATACTGGCTGCTTCCATTACCTTGGCCCGCCTCTATTTCCCTTTAAGTCATAAATATGGCGCGCTTTAATTTCGTTCGAAAAGCAAATTAAAGTCACGTCAAGTTCCCGCACGTGCGCAGTGCTGGGCAGAATACAGATTAAAAACAGATTATTCATTAAAAAGTTTTGATAGTAAATATACACTTTCGGTCTAGTAGTAGTATTGATAAAACGTTATTTTAATATTTAATTATATTTTTTGTAATACTTTTCATTCATATTTAAATTACCTTGTAAAAATCCTGACTAATCATGAGCTGTGTGATTTACCTGAGGCAAGTCGCAATGTTATTCAAAAAAGATCTAACAAGTTAGAAATTTAAATTTATTTATGTTTGTATTTTCCAAATCAAGATTAATAAGCAATAAATACGCTCAAAATCCATTTTTTATTTCATATTCAATTGTTAAATGTTTAACAAACTGAAGCACGTCCATGTCGACAAATCAGATAAAGATGTAGCGACTAAGATGGTTACCGGTACCAGTTCCGAATAATTTTGAAAGTGGAACACTTTGCCGTAAAAACAAGGGCTGTAAATAAATTTCAGTAATTTATATTATTTTATTTGCGGATTTTTAATATAAAGCTAGGTTTAAGTATAGTCATGTTACATTTTAATAAGCGCGGGTGGTACAGCGGGCGCAGCTATTTATGAATACATGTGAATTAGGTATATTATTATGTGTATGATATATTTTCCTATTTTAAAAAGTAGTAAAGGTATTATAATGCATATATTATGTATATTTGCAATGGTCTTGTTACTAGTTTTCATTTGATACCCATATTGTTATGACATAAAAAAATCTTCGCTCCCCCTCTTTTTCTCTGACCGCAGGTACCATATTGAATAATTCTATTGTCTATGTCAATCTCCAAATTAAATCAATTCGAATGATATGTCTTATGTGATGATCTATTCCATTTGTTGCAAGCTATGGCCTGTGCCAAAAATACATACGCTCGAAAACATTGCCATCCTTCTGACACAGTCGGGTAACAGTACAAAATCGAATCCAACAGGAACATCTGTGATTCTTGAGTGTACTATGCCCTGGTTTGTTTATATACTGTTGCGGGATGTTCAAGCCCTCAGTATCCCGCGTGGGGTTGCCCGGCACACCCAAGTTAACGCCGCTCCTCCTCGTAAACTTTTCCCGATAACACGACGAACTTTGTATCGCAGTTTTTTGTTCTGTGGTCCTGATATGTTTTGAATTAAGAAGCTCTTTGGAATTGGAAACGGATTTTAAATATGGTATTTATTCTTTTTCCTTATCCGCAAACATGATTTGCATACTGCCAGGTGTGTACTTACACGTTTAATTTTAATATGATAAAAAAATAAGTTGCTTTCGTCACATAATAAGAATAGATAAATAGAAGGGGTTTCTTATTTTTTAAATTCTCCCTCATTATTTAAAAAAAGCTTCGACGATTTGACTGGTAGAGTTGGTAGCAAGTTATTATTTTAAGGAAATTACAGAGAGCATTTTAAGAAATGTCGCCCACGTGAGGGCAAGTGGTCACTGCCACCCAGTTTCTTTGCCTTAATACTTTATTCAAACTATAACAGAGAAAAGCTTAAGACTGTATCTTGCAAGCAGATTCACGAAAGTTTCCACCGCATTTTATAAAAAAATATCTAACATTAAAACTTCCGCGTATAATGAAAAGATCTGTGAGGGTAGATAAACATATTTATACTGGATATTTCGTGTTGCCTTTGACCTTAAGTTCATTGACATTTCATATTGACACTAATGGGGGTAATTTTCCCATGCCCATTATCATGAAAGAATTTCTATTATTATTCTGAAAATACAAGCGTACACATATGAATAAGGAAAAATCATTTCCATATTTAATTCGTGAAAAGTTCGTGTTATTTATTATGCAGAGAGTTTATTCTACCCATAATTTTATTTACTTTCTTATCAACTCTCATGTAAAGAACGTTTACCTAATAAATGATGAGGTTCCTTATTTGGTATATTGTTATCGTAAATCTGAAAAACTTTTCGGCATTTTATACCGATTACGATAATTACTTCGTACGACTATAAATGATGGCGAGTTTATTATGGGTCATTCTCCTTTTATGTTATTACTAGCTTACGCACGCGGCTCCGCTTAGTACCCAGAGCACACATCAGTGGCCAAGTCCAAGTACCTGTACCCTGATCTAGTTTATTATTAATCTTCAAAACAATCATTGGTTACTTCAATAAAGCCAATAATAAAAATCAATTAAACTTCAAATTAACACTTTAAAAACCTTGATTAAATTCTCATTTTTTCTAAACTTTTACATCAACATTTATTTTTAAACTTCTTATTCGTGAAAACATAAATTATGATTGTTTTAACGAAACGATATAAACTCATAGGTACTAAGGAGACTGATCCTATCTACGTTTCATTACAGAATGTTCATAAACGGTAGGTATCACTTATCAGGTGAAGGTAATGCTCGTTTGCTACTCTTCGATAAAATCTCGTACAATTTTGTTTTTAACATTTTCTTACTTTCTTTACCGTTAAAGCTTGTTAAGCTAAAATGATTTCGTCTCTGTAGTTCCGGGATCAGAATAGGGCTACGGCATCCCCTGCCTGTCGTAAGAGGCGACTAAAAGGGGCTTTCGGGGTTGCAGGCGGCTAGAGTGGGAGCTCGAACCTTTCGAACCGAGGACGGCCACCGGGGGGGGGTTTAGTGCGGTAAAAATCCCACATAACCCTGCGTCGCTCCCACGGCGTCGGGTACCTTTTGAAGGTTTCCCCCTCAAGAACAAAAAAAAAAGCTAAAATTTGACTTCGATAATGATTAGACTTCATTGTTTTCGCCGTGGTCGAGAAATTAATAACGCTATCAACGTCCCATGTATAATATTCCATGTTATCTACGTAAAACCATAGCCGTGGTGTTGTTATTGCATTAATGATGTTCGTGTGTGCGCTATCTGATTATACACGTACTGTAAATTATGTAATAAATACATAGTACCTAAAACAAGCTTTATATGTGCTATGAAGATAACATGCAGTTCATTTAGTACTAGCTGTTGCCCGCGACTTCGTCCGCGTTTCCGTTGTTTTTCGTAAAAAAAAGTAGCCTATGTCCTTCCTCACGGTTCAGTGGTTTTGATGTAACAAACAGATTAACTTTCGTATTTTAGTAGGGAAATATAATATGTCATATCTACAATACTGTTGAAAAATATCGCAATACGGAACCGCACAATATTATTGTTAATAGCTTTGCCCGCGACTCCGCCAGCGAGTAACTCCTTGTGTGTTATTGAGTTAATGTATTGGTAATATTGTTTAGATCACGTTCACATGAGGCTTAAGAACCTTTTTTATTTTTGTTTTCGAGGGGGAAACCTTCAAAAGGTACCCGACGCCGTGGGAGCGACGCAGAGTTATGTGGAATTTTTACCGCACTAAAACCCCCCCGGTGGCCGTCTTCGGTGCTATAAAGAGGAGTCGGGCTCCTCCCAGATGGGCGGATGGGCCCACCACCCAATCTAGTCTTTACGGCGGTATGCGACCACACATATCGCCACCTTCCCGGTATCGCCTGGCTGGACGGTTCAAGCTCCCACTCTAGCCGCCCGCAACCCCGGAAGCCCCTTTTAGTCGCCTCTTACGACAGGCAGGGATACCGTAGCCCTATTCCGATCCTGCCGAAGGCTTAAGTACCTACTTATATAACGAAAATACTTCAATGCAAAGCTTCCGGGTAAACTATGTTGAATGTTGATCCATCCGGCACGTGAACGTAAAGATTTTTGGAACTACTGACCCGGGAAAGAGCGACGTACAACTGACCATGCGAGAAACAACTGACACCGAGATCTACTCCAGCAACACGAAAAGTCTGCCCTTGAGCCTTATTAATTGTCATTGCATAACACACCGATACTGGGAATTGCGTTCTTTTAAATTGGAATGGAAAATTATTAGGTACTAAGGGAATTCTGGGAATAAAGACGGTTTCTCCTGCACCGCAACCTGTTAAAATTTGAGCCTCGATAATATTTTGTTGCAACCGGGTTACTTTTAGCCGAGTTCCATTGCAAAGTTGTGGTGGTCTTAAATTTCGGAGCAGAATAATCGGAATGCCAATTTTTAAACAAATTTCATGAGAAGGAAGTCCGGGCATATTTAAAGAATTTAAAAATTCTATCGGGTAGTTAGTGGCGTCTTGTTCATCGACCATTCTATTTATTGAACTATAAACTTTGCTTTCCCCTTGTATATTCGACAGTATTTTATTATTAATCTCAAATGCCTGGTCATTGCGAGGAGTTAAGATGGATCTTTCGCATAGCCAAGAATTGTCCCTATTTAATATATTTGTTACGTCACCGTGACACTGTTCACTGTTCACTGTTCACTGTTCACTGTTCACTGTTCACTGTTCACTGTTCACTGTTCACTGTTCATTTTTCATTTTTCATTTTTCATTTTTCATTTTTCATTTTTCATTTTTCATTTTTCATTTTTCATTTTTCATTTTTCATTTTTCATTTTTCATTTTTCATTTTTCATTTTCTTTTTCATTTTTCATTTTTCATTTTTCATTTTTTAAAATTTCATTTTTCATTTTTCATTTTTCAATTTTCAATTTTCAATTTTCAATTTTCAATTTTCAGCTTTCAATTTTCAATTTTCATTTTTCATTTTTCATTTTTCATTTTTCATTTTTCATTTTTCATTTTTCGTTTTTCATTTTTCATTTTTCATTTTTCATTTTTCATTTTTCATTTTTCATTTTTCATTTTTCATTTTTCATTTTTCATTTTTCATTTTTCATTTTTCATTTTTCATTTTTCATTTTTCATTTTTCATTTTTCATTTTTCATTTTTCATTTTTCATTTTTCATTTTTCATTTTTCATTTTTCATTTTTCATTTTTCATTTTTCATTTTTCATTTTTCATTTTTCATTTTTCATTTTTCATTTTTCATTTTTCATTTTTCATTTTTCATTTTTCATTTTTCATTTTTCATTTTTTCATTTTTCATTTTTCATTTTTCATTTTTCATTTTTCATTTTTCATTTTTCATTTTTCATTTTTCATTTTTCATTTTCGTACAGATAGATGACTGAGTTATAAACGTAAGAGTAGACAAATATAATCAGAAAGCTTTGAACTGCTAAGCTATCGGGAGTTACGCGTGTTATTGTGAGTCAACCATAAAAGATGGACATATGCTGTCGTACGATATTTTTTAGATAATTTTAAGGAAAATATTTCCCTCATACATGATTTCTGTGTAGCTTTAACCATTAAGGTTGCACACGCGACAGAAGCTTAAAAAAGTAACTTCTCCCGTTTTCCCAACATTTCCCTTTACTGCTCTGCTCCTATTGATTGTAGCGGGATGAAAAGTATACTATAACCAGCCCAGGAGTATAAAGAATAATCGTACCAAGTTTCGTTAAAATCCACTGAGTAGTTTTTGTTTCTATAACGGTTATACAGACAGACAGACAGACAGACAGACAGACAGACAAAAATTTTACTGATTGCATTTTTGGCATCAGTATCGATCCCTAATCACGCCCTGATAGTTATTTTGGAAAAATATTTCATGTACAGAATTGACCTCTCTACAACTTTATTATAAGTATAGATTATGTGGCCTAGGTTGTTTATTGACGATTCTAATTAAAACTTAGTCACCTTACCTTCTCTCAGAATGAGAGAGTTTTAGGCCATAGTCCACCGCGCTGGCCAAGTGCGAATTGGTGGACTTCACACACCTCCGAGAACTTTATTTTTAAAACTCTCGGGTGTGTAGGTTTCTCACGAAGTTTTGACGACCTAACCTACCTTAAGTCGATCAAAATACGTAACTACTCGTACATGTAATAGAGGACAGAACACAAATGAACATTATTTCTCTGTCTCACCCGAAACAGAATATTTGTACTTAATTTTGCTCTACGTTAGACATATTGCAGATTGACCTAAAATTCCACCGTAATTTAAATTAAAAAACTAAACTTCATATTGTCCAAAGTAGCACGAATATTTCTCTAATTCAAATAAATTGTAACGATTTTCAAGTTATTTTGAACGCATCCATTAAAGGTAAAAAGAGGTTTAATTAGCTAAACTGCGTTTAAAAGCAATCGCGGGTATTTTGACAAAGACATCTGTCATTTTTGACGTTATGTGTTTTTATAGTAAGACATTGATCGTCCTATTTTGTTTATTATGTATGTGTTTGTCTCAAATGCAAGGTAGTGTGTGTAATGTGTTTTTAGTTGATATTATGAACGTTTGCATTATTTGAAAAAAATACTAGCATTGCGCAATCTTTCTCTACATCAACCATAAACGTGCGTAATTTCATGTTCCTCCGCCTGTGGCAAGTATCTTAAATACTAAGTTTTAATGAATAAAGTTAATTTATAATTATAAAAATAAAATAACCCATTAACCCAATGGTGTTAGAGAACCAAGATTTCAATTCAAAAATAATATAGTAAGGACAAAACTAAGGCAACCACAGAGAAGAATGGACTCTTCTACTACAGGTTTTATATACTAATAAGAAGAGATCCCTATTATCGAGTATAAACCAACTTTGTTTGGATAAAAGATTTTTTGTAAACTATATTTTAAACTAAAAGGCAATTCCATATGTGACTGACTCTACATTTGACCCGAAATGTGACTTATTTTGCCTCATATTTTGTGTACTGCTATACCCACAGTGATAGTTTGTGTATGATTATATAGTTGAATCTTCAATTATCCCTGTGTAATATAAAATATCCATATAAAACTTTGTGAAGTATGACTTATTTACCAAAATGTAAATGTGACCGACACTACGTTCAAAAAGAACTCGTTTTTGAGAGTGTTTTTCAACTTCGAGAATCTTCCAATTTGCATGATTTAAAATTTTAAATTCTATCTGTGGCAGTTATATATGAAACAAATTATAGGAAAATATTAAAATTAAGAACCTTGGTATTGTTGAATCAAATTTATTCGAAAAACAAATCGTGACTGACACTATAGCCAAAAACGTGACTGACACTACCATCACTTTGGAATGCAAAATATTTGTAGTTTTCACAGAAAACTTAGAAAATAACACTACAGGGTACTACATAAAACCCTTCTAAACCATTTTAATGATATAAATAAGTTCAAAAAACATTTTTTAAGAACAATATACAATAAAAAAAAAATCATACCACATACACTTTAATATCAATAAGATGCCGTTCGTGCTTCACAAATTGCACATTTTGCTTAACAATTGTCGTATAATAACTAGTGAAACTGAAAACGCGTCCACAGCTAGCATCTAATTTTCATAGTACATACTTGCACAAACAAACATTTTGGTCCCTGTAGTTCCGGGACCACGATAGGGCTACGGTACACCCTGCCTGTCGTAAGTAACGACTAAAAGGGGCTTCCGAGATTGCGGGCGGTAAGAGTGGAAGCTCCAAACGTCGAGCTAAGTGACGTAAAAACCAGGACGGATAGTGAATACAAATGTTCACCAGGGAAGAGCCCAAAAGGCGCGTCGCGCTCTCCGAAACCTTCGGTTGTATTCCATTGGCGGCCCCAGAGTTCTCCACGTAGTGCTGAGGAGGGCCACCTCGGGGGTTTTAGTGAGTTAAAAGTCCCACATAATCCGGTGGTGCTCCCACGGCAATTATATCTATCTATAACTTTGATAAAAAAACGTGACTGACCCTACGTGTTTCGTGACCGACTCTACAGCGTGACTGACACTACGAACTCCTTTTAAATTTTCGAAGAATAATTAAAGAAATTTAGAAGTTTTTAAGGATGGCATTATGTAAGTTGTTTTGTCAAATAGGACACAAAAAAATATTAGTTATCTAGAATAAGTTTTACAAAAGATAGAGAGAAACTTTGGCTAATACTGTGACCGACACTACATCCCGACATTGTACATTATTTCGCTAAATATCTCTTATTGCTACAATTATTACAAACATTACCGACTGTTTATCGGTAATTCATCAGCAAGTGTAGCAATATATAGCATAACATTACAATAATACAAAAAACTTTCCCTTTATAAATGTATTTAAAAGTCCGTTGCAAACCGCCAAACAGTTAATATTCATGACGTCACCTTAAAAACTTCCGTATTGCCATAAATTAAAAAAAAAAATGTGTTGTCATCAATGAAACCTAAAAATACAATAGTTTTGCCAACACACGGAGTATTTTTCAATGTAAATTACTTCAATTTTTTTTTTCAGTCGCAGGACACTTTTACGTGGAATTGCAAAAAATTGAATAATGTTGAATTATGGGGTTATTCACGCAAAGCAAACTAGCAATAAATAAGTATGACCGCGAAGTTACGCAGTCAAATCAAACATACATCAATCACATTAAAACTTTTAAATTAAATCTAAATTCTAAATAACCGTCACTCTACTAAGCTTTCAACAATGAAATTGTTCTACGATAAAAAAGGCGCTTAACATAACCATTCATAACATAGTTGTTTATGTACTACATTTGTTATTACACCGATACCCCAGTGGTATTTCGGCCTTCCACTAAGGCCTGGATACGGATTCAAGGCACGCGCCTTTGATTTATTTGAAGTCACGTCCATCCTGCATTGAAATCTATTGTCACTCACATTGGAGATGAAGAAACACATCGTGAGAATACATGCATGCCCGAGATAAAATCAAAGTGTAATCGAATTCTATTTGCCTTATAAAATAATAGGTTGATCCCGCGGCTCCCATGTGTTAATTCAGATACGAATTTTGAGCCTCCTGTGTGCCAATTTTAAGTGAAATTAGTTCTGTACTTTTAGCGTGAAAGAGTAACGAACACATATAATTCTTATAAAATTTCGCATTTATTATATTAACATAATTGACTGAGTTATAACTTCTTCCTAATGTGATATTAGTATTGTCATATTAGGAGGAAATTTCAATGAACAAAATTTATTTTAGAATTTTAATAACAATGTGTAAAGCCGATACATTGATATATGCTATAAATTGGATTAATTAATCTATTTGCGCGGGTCCGCTGCAAATAAGTTGATGAAATGAAATGTCTTTATTTTGTATAGGCCTACGGGGGCACTTGTCTACCAATTCGTACTTGGCCAGCGCGGTGGACTATGGCCTAAACTCTCTCATACTGAGAGACAAGGCTCGGAACCGGTTTAAAAATACCGGTTAATTTCGGTTAAATACCGGTAAATATAATCGTTCTTTCATTTACCGGTTAAACAGGTGAACGGTTTATAATTAATCCAAATGATAAAGGTTACCGGTTACTTTTGTACAATCGGTTTGGTCACCCAAATTAACCGGTTAATTCCATAATTCCTATTTTAATAAACTGGAGTGAATCGGATAGATTCATGTTTTGAAATGTTTACGCCGAAACATCGCATCGGGCGCATACTATTATCATCCATTGTTGTTAGTTGGATTCAGAAGGCACATGACTGGTTGGAGTGGCGTCATTTAGGGGAGGCCTATGTCCAGCAGTGGACCTTAAAGGGCTGGTGGATGGATGGATGGATGGTTGTTAGTTTATTCGTATTGATTTGACGTGCCTCATAATGAACACTCACTATCACAAAGTTTTTAGACGCAATCGCACACGCTTCAATTTTGTATAACGTCGTCGTTCACCCTCTTTTATCTTTCAGTAACCATCTCATTATTTTTGTAAATACCTAAAAAGAATATTTAAATTTAAGTTAGGTAATTTACTACATGCCAAATAAAGGTGACTATTAACTAGAATAAGAATAATTTTGACAGGACAGTGGAAGTAAAATCTAATTTAATCATAATAATAATAGTCCATTCAAATGTTACATGAGCTTTGCATTTTTTAGAGAACGCTATTTTACTTTTGGGACTACTGTTGAGGCTCAATAGAAGCTTAACCACAAGTTTGTGGGGTCGCCACTGGTCGAAAAAAGGGTAAAAACACTTTTTTCGCGATATCTCGAAAACTATGCATCTTACAAAAAAAATGTTACGTCATAATTTGTAGCAAATTGTTTCGCCTACAGATATGTTTATATAACTTTTTGCCGTAATTTAATAATTAAAGAAGTTATAAGCAAAAAAGTAAGATTTTTTTTATATTTTCTTCTTTATTTTTCTACAACTTTTATATGTTTTACAAAAAAAAAGGAATACTTCAGACCCATCTTGTAGATGATCTTTTGAGGAAAATTATTCACTATATTTTTTTTATTTTATACATCTAAAACGCTGCTACAGCGCTCCAAAGTTAACCGGATTCTCATGATTTTTTTTATTGTAAATATATTCTTAGAAAATTTTTGTTAAATTCATATAACTCTGTAGGCGCGTTTTTTTCAGACTCTAACTCAAAGGTGGTAAGGAGAAGAGGAATGAATAAGTAACAAAAATCTGTGAGATGGGCAGCAGCATCTCCTTGCGTAATTCTTACCCCTACTGCGGTCACCAACTCGCTTGCTAGGCGCGGTGACGATCGGCAAAATCCCCAAAATGACAGGTGCAGAGAAACCGGCCCCCAGTCCCTAGCAGCCCCGCTATTCCATTCCGGGATACGGTAGCGGCCAAGGTAACGGCGGGGCAGGGGGTGCTAAGAATCTCCGGCAGAAATCCGTCTACCGCAATCGACGACTTCTGCACCTGGCAACATACAACACTGAGTACCGACGAGAAGATACAGGAGCTGGACGACGATATGCACAAGTTAAACTGGAGTGTTTTGGGATTGTCTGAAGTCCGAAGACAGGGAGAGGACACAATAATCCTAAAATCAGGCAACTTGTTCTATCACCGGGAGGGCGAACATCTGTCCCAGGGTGGTGACGGGTTCCTCGTCCACAAATCCCTCGTCAACAACGTGGTAATAGTCGAGTGTGAGTCCAAGGGTAGCGTATCTTATACTCAGAATATCTAAACGGTATTCACTGAAGGTCATACAGGTACATACATATATGCGCCGACTTCGACACACCCAGACTATGAGGTCGAGATAATGTATGAGGACGTAAGTAGAGCCATACATACCTCAAAGACGCACTTAACCGTTGTTAAGGGGGGATTTTAACGCCAGATTAGGCACACGGAATGATGGCGAGCGGAAGGTCGGACCCTTTGGAATTGGATAACGGAACCACCGAGGCCACTTACTTGCCAACTTTTTGGAGAGGGAAGACTTCTTTATGATGAACTCTTTCTTCAAGAATAGGGCGAAAGTGAACTTGGATAAGACAGACAAACGGCACATATTTAATGATGTCTCTGTGGTGTCTCTAGGTCTCGGGTTCTCTCAGAACGGTCTTCTGAGAACGGGTTCTCTCTACTCTCGGTCTTATGAGGGAGAGGCGAGAACTATGTGTGCAGTCTCAAACCTCAATGTCGAAATACAGACTGCTCAATAATCAGATCTCTCAGAGTAGGCGACGCGATTGGCGTGCTCATACACCTATCGCATAAAAGACGCTATTGAGCGAAAACCCAGGCTCAAGAGTGTTCGCCAGGGACCTGTGCGTTGGGCAGAGCCTGCTGACGAGGTTGGAGACAGACTCGAACACCATAGTTTCGTCTAAACCCGATGTTCTGGGAGAAATTAAAAAACACTACGGACAGGTGTAGAAATATGGCGGTCGACAAACGTGCCAAATTGACCCGAAACTATACTGAGGACCTCCCGGACGTCAGCCTGTACAAGATAAGAGAGGCTCTCAAACAGCTGAAAAACAACTAGGCACCGGGAGATCGGTGACCTCGGGAGACCTCCCCGGAAGAGAAGGCAATGGCGTAGTGGTGCTATTCTTCATGAAAACCCTTTTGGAGAACTACAGGCCCATTGCGCTTCTGATCTAATTAGGGATTCAGGCAAGGCGATGTCATATCACCGAAGCTGTTCACCGGTGCGTTGGAAGATTTGTTCAAGCTGATGGAGTGGAAAGGTCTTGGCATTAACATCAATGGCAAACACGTCACACACCTACAATTTGCCGATGATATAGTTATCTCGGCAGATTCGCTGACGGCCCTCAGCACTATGCTAGGCGACCTTAACAGTGCCTCACAACGGGTGGGTCTTAAGATGAACATTCACAAGACAAAAATGATGTCTAATGTCCATGTCACACCCGTACTGGTAGTTGTTGACGGCACTCCTCTCGAAGTTGTTGACGAGTATAATTGCCTGGGACAAACGGATGGGTAAGTCCAACTTTGAGAGGGAGGTCACTCGAAGAATCCAACTCGGCTGGGCTGCGTTCGGGAAATTACGTAATATCTTCTCGCCCACAATTCAATTTGTCAATAGTTAAGTTATTCAAGCAATGTGTGTTGCCAGTGATGGCCTACAGCGCTAAAACGTTTTCCTTCACTGTAGGCCTCATTCGGAGGCTCAGGGCTCCGCTAAACAAATATCGCTGGACGGCACTATGTCCTATATGAGCGCCGACTTCGGGACTATGTACTAAGTACTAAGTTAGTTCTTAACCAAAATTAATAGAAATTATTTTAGACTTTTAGTGACATTGAAGTCGGTAGATATTTTTTGTTAAAAAGTTTTTATTTCACGCTTTTTAGTGACTATGTAGTGATATTTGTATTTAAATAATGACATTTAAAACCCATATGGGTGCAAAGTTCTCATCAATATAAATGAATTCAGCCCAAACACAAGGTAGCTACTGTAAACCGTTGAAGAGTTCCTCAACTGTCTTTCGTCTTCATCATCAGACCAGACAGGTGTAACGTTTCCATCAATACAAATTAAACAAGCTCAAACACAAGGTAATTGCTGTAAATCGTTGAGGAGTTCCCTCGACTGTCTTTCGGCTTCATCATCAGATCGACTCCAGACCTTCATTATATTATAGTACTTTAAATTGTTTAATAGAAAAATTAACAAACGCACTAGTCACCCCTACGTTTTTGAAATATCCCCTCGATTTCTCCAGAATGACATCATCAGATCCTGGTTTCCTTATCATGGTACAATTCCTGGAATGTATCCTTTCCAACAAAAAAATAACCTTCAAAATCGGTTCATAAACGATGAAGTTATCCGCGAACAAACATAAAAAATATATATATACGGTCGAATTGAGAAACCTCCTTTTTTGAAGTCGGTTAAAAATTGAAGCGCGTGCGATTGCGTATAATTTGTGATAGTGAGCGCAGCGTCCAGAGCATGTCTAAAACGCGGTAGAATATTAATAAACTTGGTTTTAACCGGTTAATTATGGCAACCAAAACCTAAATTCGTGAAAAACCGGTACTTCGCATAAACCGGTAATAACCGGTTAGGTACAACCTTTAACCGATATTCATTTAGGTTTGGGGTCAATGACCGAAACCGGTTTAGAAATATAACCGGTTTCCGAGCCTTGCTGAGAGAAGACCCGTGCCCAGCAGTGGGACAATAATGGGTTGACGACGACGACGACGGGGGCACTTACAAAATTGTCAGTTACATTTTTTTAAACCATGGTAAAAATTATCCCATATTGTCAATCCAGGTCATAAATTATGTATCTGTGTGCCAAATTTTTGCGAAATCAAACCAGTAGTTCTTACGTGAAAAAGTAGGTAATATCTACAAACTACCTAAAATACATAACTAACATAACTTTCGCATTTATAATATTAATAAAAAATAATGGGTTAAAATCTTATCATGTATAAGTTATAGGCAGATATTTATTATAAAAAATATAAGTATACTTTAATTAAAAAATAACTTTAAAAAGGTATCGACTACATGGTGACACCTACTTGTATAATTCACTTTTTACGAACTCTACTTCTTGGAAATATCTTTAAGGTGAAATACAGGTTCCTTACAATATAACATAGCGACTAATGAGATAGCGCTTCGAGAAAAAGAAATGTTGGAGGAAAATAAAGTTAACGTACTGTGTAAATATTCGAAATCTTTACATGTGTGACAAATAATCTAGAGATTGTTAGAGCAAAATTGTTTTATTTTGTGTAGGTTTTTCTTTATTCGGACCTTGGAGTTATCGGGCAAAATACCCGTGGCTGTTGAACTGTTGATTATAAATGTTTAAAGTGAAGCCTATGCCAGGTTTAGTTTCATTTATTTGATATACTTATATGATTTTAATCTTTTTTATAGTTACTGAACGATATTTTGCGTTTTGTTACTTTTTAAATTTGAATGTGTAGTACAAAACAGACATTCGCGCGTCTTATTAATTTATTACATTTAGGGCGGCAAATCTTGTTAAAACAAGCACCCTTATAATGCCCCCATCATCAAGATCACTTTGACAGTAGTGTGCGACTAAGTAAATTTCTAGTTTAGTAGTATGACTTATAAACTACTAATTTATCCGATGAATAATTTTGTTTTGAGAATCTTCGGCGTTAAAACCTTAGGTACAGGTTTTATGCGTAAGAACTGGTTATAAATGAGGAAAGATTTTTTAGGTTGTTAAACTATACGTCAGTTCATTTTGAAACCCGCACCAACATAATTAATCGAAATTTTAAACGGCAAATTTTCAAAAAGAGTACTCGATAAATTTCATTTAAATATATTTTAAAGAATACTTCGCATACTTTCGTCATTTCTTTTAGTAGTTGGTTGTGAATACCAATAGATTTACAATATTAATATAGTGTTTATATATCACGCCGTTTCGCTGCTAATCAAATCGTTCTTTCCTGTACGAAAACTCGTATCATTTCACACCATTTAAGCGTGCTTGATTTAAAATTCCATCAAAGCTTAAAACTCAAAAGGCCAAAAGCGGGTCACAGGCCTTCAGCCTATCTCGACCATCAACCGTATCACAACTGAATGGCTACCGTTGAATGGGTCTATAAGAGAGGTATGTAATAGAGGCACAATGGTGGCTCAATACACCATTCAACTAATATCCTGTGCTTTGTAAACTGAATCGAGCTGTATCTTGTTTGGCTGTTGCCAAGGATAGTGATTTTTTACAATTTATTATAATCACTACATAGTATAAAACAAAGTCGCTTCTCGCTGTCTGTCCCTATGTATGCTTAGGTCTTTAAAACTACGCTACGGATTTTAATGCAGGTTTTTTAATAGATAGAGTGATGAGGAAGGTTTTTATGTATAAAATATATGCATAATATAGTGAAGGAACACTGATGATTTTATATTTTTGACTTTTAGGCGGAACGAAGTTCGCCGGGTCAACTAGTTCTGTAATAAAATTTAAGTAATAAACGTGCTTGTAGATTACGTAATGGTAAGTTTACGTTTTCGATTACGGGTATCCGTAATCAATTCCATTTCCATTCCATCAGCCCTTTTTGCTAAAAGTCATCGCGCGTAATAGGCGTGTTGATGTTGGCTTAGTAGTTGTTGATGATACAGGAAGACGCTGCGTCCAAACCCCGCTGAGACCATAAAAGATAGAAGATAAATTAACAAAAGAACATTTTAACGAAAAATATTCAGGTATGATAGGCGGAGAAGTGATAGCCTAATGGTTGAACCTAACTTGCCTCTCAATGGGGAAGTCCGAGGTTCAAGCCCAGGCACGGACTACTGATTTATTGATTTGTTTGCGTATAAGAAAATAATTATTACTGTTTTTCCACGAAGGAAAACATTGTGAGGAAACCTACACACCCGAGAGTTCTATAAAAAAAAGTTCTCAGATGTGTGTGAAATACACCAATTCGCATTTGGCCAGCGCGGTGGACTATGAACTAAAACTCTCTCATTCTGAGAGAAGAGCCGTTCCCAGCAGTATGACAATAATGGGTTGTACCCCATGGTAGACATATCCATAGTTTTTATATCAACCTTTTTTATAAAAATGACGTGCCTTCATTTTAAAAAAGTTTTGAACGCTTCTGAGTTAACACGGCGACCAGCCAGCCCTATTTTAAGCGCATGTCATTTTTGTTCATACAGTCTAAATTTCTATTTGAAGCGAGTTTTGTTGTTCATTCAATCCAAAAATAAACTATCCAAAATGGGAATGTGTCCAATTCGTAAAAAGTATGATTCAATTCCTTGCTCCAACAGGAACGCCCACCGTTCCCCGGTGTGTCCCGGCTCCGAGTTAAGCCCACCCACATCTTAATTATCCCTTGATACGAAGATACAATATGGCTTCCTACTTAGTCGTACTTTAAGATCATTCGATTCATATTTTATTTGCATGGATAGGGGTGGCTAACATTAAGAAATAAATAAAAAATAATATTTAATTATAATACCAGTAATATAATGTACTAAATTTTGTATATAAATTTTACAAAAATAGTCTTGCCTGTAAACAAAAAAAAGTCTTTAAACTTTTAAACGTCGGTTAACCGCTCAACCTAATACTTGCCATACGTGGTTGGTCTTGAAATGTGTTTTTAGATTACATATATTTTACTGTTCTAACTATGTAAAGATAATTTACTTAACCCTTAACTCATTTACAATTTTACAAAATCGTCACTAATGGACTTTAAGGTCTGTTAAAACAGTTTTGGTTTAGGAATGTTTTTTGTTTGACAAATCAGTTATCAGCACGAAAAAGTATCGGTCAAATATATTCAAGGCTATAATTGTGTAGCGGAAAAGAGAAAATAGTTTTTTTCGTCGCTACATTGGAAAAGATGCATATTTTCTTGTGAAATTATTTACATATCATTATACTAACAAAAACAAAAGGAATGTTTGTGAAAATTAATACACTGGAGTTTTTATAACCAATTTCTCTAAAAGAATTGGAAAATTTACATTTACGCATTATGTTTACGTGCGTAGGGGTATGTACTCGTATTATGTAAATACTAATAGTTTTTACGTATTAAATATAAATATATATTTTTGAATATACGTTCACTGCATATTGCGCAATCCTTCTCTACATCAACTATAATCGTGCGTAATTTCATACTCCTCCGCCTGCGGCATATCTTAAAAACGAATCACAAGTTTTTGCTTCACGTATTAATATATAGATATCATGATATGGAGCTTACGTGCAGACCCTATCTAAGAGACAGCCAATACTGAACGAACTTGGAGCATTAAATCTTAATTTAAATTGTAACAAAATTACTAGTTCCGGCGCAGTGTTGTTTAATTTAGTTTAGCTTTGGGCTCGTTCGACAAGGAGTTTAAATTGTAGCAACAAAGTCGCTTTATTTATAGTCTTACAAGGTTATGGACGAAATTGTCACTCCAATTAGCGTGGGCAGGAGGAACTTGGTATTTGTGAAATGATCTATTTTTTGGTGAATTGGTATCATGAGATGCTTATATTCTTTAAGGATTAAAGTATGTTTTAAGATATTAGAGTAACGAAAGAAGTTATCGATATGTGATATTGAAAATGTCAATCCGTAGCTATTATAATTATATGAACTATACAATAATTCACTTACAATTGTAAAATGATGACAATTTATTACCTCTGCTGCCGTCACTTATGGATCTTACAAAATTTTGTATGCAGTCATAATGCCATACATGCTTATTTCGGCTACTTATGGTTAACAAATACATACGATAGACGTACCCTAAACATAGTAGGACCGTTATACCTAATATAATTCTAAATTACCTAATATATTTTTTAAATAATATAGTGTGGAATGAACTTCTTTCTGAAGTATTCCCAAAACAATATGTCATCGGCTCTTCAAAAAAGAGAAAAGAAGCGCTCTTCCTTTAAGGCTGCTGGGGCATTGAGGACTCTGATGATCTTGCAAATGTCCATAGGCGACGTTGACTACTTTCCATCAGGTGTCTGCCATATCGTTAGGTCCAAGTGAAAAAAACAATACTGCACAAGTTTCTTATTTTAAATGAATTAACGTATTGTTGTCACAGCACGAACCGGACGCCGAGCTGGACTCGCAGGGGCGGCCAGCGGAGCCCCGCGCGCTGCGTTGCGGCTGGGGGGTGCTCCGGCCAACATGGCTGCAACGCTTCCGGACGGCTAAGTGGGCGCTCTTCTGGCTCTGCTGGGCCGGCGCTATACAGGGTGAGTGTTATTTAATGAATCATCACTATCGAGGATATCATCATCGTTTCATAAAATGATTTTGATGAATTTATCCTTGATATATTAATTAATTATTGCAAATGTATCATGTATCATATAAATATAATCGACTGACAATTAAATTAATTTTTATTAATATCAGCATAGTAACTCTTGACCTTTAAATCTAAGCTACCTTTAAAATGTACCACTTTCTATCATTTTACAACTTTTTAGAAACCTTATCCCATAATATTTTAGGATTAAGTATCTCTGAAACAAATTGATTCCCTAAGAAGTACCTTTGTTGTTTTTTTTTTATCGAGGGGGAAACCTTCAAAAGGTACCCAACGCCGTGGGAGCGCTGCAGGTTTATGTGGGATTCTTACCGCACTAAAACCCTTCCAGTGGCAGTCCTCGGCGTTACCGGGGATCTCCAAAGGAATGTAACCTGAGTCCTCTAAGCGTATTGCTCTATCGGGCTTCTCCCAGGTGAGCGGCTGGGCCCACCGCTCCGTCTGGTTTTTACGACGGTGTGCGACCACGTACACCGCTGTCCTCCCCGGAATTGCCTGGCTGGACGGTTTGAGCTCCCATTCTTGCTGCCCGCATCCCTGGAAGTCCTCTTTCAGTCGCCTCATACGACAGGCAGGGGATACCGTAGCCCTATTCTGACCCCGAACGACAGGGACGAATAAGTACCTACCCTGCCTAATACTTAAACCGTTACATTACGACGCTACAGAGCAATAGTCCCGACTGCGTAATAGTTGTACCCGACTGCGTAAGCAGGGTAATGTTTTTCAAGCGTACGTTTGTACGTTTGTATGTTTGTATGTATGTCCATTTGTTTTAAAGTGTCATTGCTTGGCATGGGCTTTCCCTACATTTGAGATGATGAGGCCTGAGATGTACTTCGCGTGGCTCTAATGTATATTGGAAGCGGTATTGTTTTCAAACACATTATTTTAACATATCACACGTAGTTAGCAGAGTCTTAAAAAGTCCTACAGCTCTCCAAAGGGAGAATCTTGTCCAACAGTGGCACGGTATTTCAAGCCATTTCTTTTCCGACGATACTCAGTCATCACGTCTTAAAATACAAATCACAACTTACCACCACGCCCGATACCACAACTTATCGTCAATTGCAAAATAATCAACATTTTTTACATGCAACTACATAATTAAAATGAAAATGAAATGCATGAATAATTTGAACATAACCAGTGTATTAGAATGATCTCATAAAAAATGGTAATAAAGTGTGTGAGTGGTATAAGTTGTTTGCGATCAACACGCCACCTTTCGGGTAGAGTTAGCTTGCGTTTCGTTTCAGTTGGAACTCACCGTATCGAAGGCTTGTTCACATATAGCGTTAACATGCCCATAAACCAATCTTACTACGTCGATCGATGTCATCGATTGAACTTATAACGGATCCGTCAATATAAATATTTTTTGCAAACTTATTGTTATAAGTAGCTGTGGTATATCTGTGGTAAAATCACTCTTGATCGCTTATTATCAATTGTCATTTCATCGGCCAGAATCCATTGAACAGCTACTACACCAATCGATCAATGTCGATCGTGGTCATCAGGTTGATGATTTTTATCCTTACAACTGCAATGACTAAGGGCCGGCACTCATATGACGGAGCGCAGCGCATGCCCGCGAAATTTTCTTAACGAATCACACACTAGCCGAAATTCGCGCTAATTACTGGGAGAATGCGCGCGGATGCGCGCGAATGCGCGCGGATGCGCGAGCATGCGCTTCCATGCTCCTCAGAAATAAATTGCTGTTATTTCATTTTGGATATTATTTCTAAAGGGACAATGACGATAATAGTTTGACAGCAAAAAATGCGCTGCGCTGCGCTCCGTCATATGAGTGCCGGCCCTAAGATATGGCTAGCTAAGTGCGCCAAACTAGTAAATGTGTGTATACATAATGTATAATATAATATTCACATAATCATTACAAATAGTGATTTAGTAAGTTCCCGTATAATTAGTACATATCAACGCCTATGACATTATTAACTGTTATAAAGCATTCATTGAAGTGTATACTATATGCCCAGTGAGAACGTAGCCTAACTTATTATCGTCGCATGCATATCGGGTATGTACGCAAGTAACACCTCAGCGGGATAAATTGAGCAGTAATCGAGTCTAATTGCACACAAATATTTATATTATGCCCGTAAATCTTTGTAAGGAAAGTTTATAGGCAACTCAAAAAGTAGATGAATTTTGCCAGAGTACCTTTACTTATTTAGGTACGCTACTGATCTGAGAAATGTTTTACAAATAATTCCCACAAATACTCAACTTACTTTGCTATTTCACAATTTATTGTGAGGTATCAGAATCTGAGTTCGCGAAACAGCATACTATATTTGTTATAATATATATCTACGAAAAAATAATATATGTATAGTCATTATGGCAAGCCTGAAATTTATTAGACAAGTTTCTTATACATATTTAATTACTGTGCCCCGCAGTGACAATGCGTTTAAAAAGTGTAACATACGCGAACTTTAAATTAAAATAACTTTTGATGAAGCAGATAAATATAATATGTTCAATTCTTTAAAAAAAACAGCATTGCTGGTCTCGTTTGATTGAAGATACAGTCAAACAGACATTTCTAAAAGATATAGAATGTCTATTGTTAATCCCAGTCTTCTAAACCATATTTTTTTCTAAATACACATTTAGATATTTAAAATTTATGATTTACACTATAATCACAAGTTTTTTTTACGTCAGAGCAAACACATTATAAATATCATCAAGAAGGTGTACCGCGCGGACTGCTCCATGCGCTGCTACAGATTTTAACAGAATTAAATCAATGAAGTCAGTCGATTTTGTTATTAATAGCCCAATTATATGGTTACCCGTTATTTAATATAACATGTAATTAAGAAACAAGGCATCTAATGGGCTAATTGCGATCGTGCTATCTGTTACCGGCTAGAAAATAATTGAATACTGTAATCGTATGTGTTGTTCGTGAGATCAAATCGGCTCTTTTAACGTTTACTAATTTACACTTGCTCTTATCTGTGCGTAATCTCAATGAATTTCTTAATTAGCAAATATTTACATTATATTATTTTTTTAATCTGCGTGGTTTTGTAAACGAACTGGCACGCAATAGTTTTCAGATTTGATTTTGGGGTAATTAAATCATTAATTTTGTATTTATGTTCTGAGTCTGGGTGTTTTCTGTGCGTCTTTCTCTCAGAAGACTATACGTCAATTTGGGAATGGGAATTTGAGATTTCTGCTCCGGGCGACGGCATTAGGGATGCCAAAATTAATTGTTGAACCAGGGTTTGATTTAGGTATTGTTTTTTTTTATCTGATTGAAGTAACAAACGAGTATTGAGTCCACTTGGTCACTGCTGCACATGTTATCTGTAACATGTAATCATCTGTAAGCAGCTTCATACAGAACATAGGTTTTATGTGAAGTTATTCACAGATGCATTGCTACTCCCGTGGACTGAGACGGTCGCCTCAAATAAAAGTATGTCGGCAACCACAACCTTCCATCGAAACGCAAGAAATGTTTCACTCTACAAATAGGTGTGGCGGTGGTACCTCCCCAGTCGAACTACACTAGTACTACCACCTGGTGAATGCAGAAAGTATTATTTATATAAGAGCAAGTAGCAACGCATATGTGATTGACTTCAAATGGAACCCATGTTTTGTATGAAGTTGATTACAGATGTCCATGGACGACAGTGACTACTTACCATCAGGTGGACTGCATGCTCGTTTTCTGCTTCAGTCAGATAAAAATAAACCTTGAGAAAGCTACGCATAGAAAAGAAATATCTATTATTTGGTAAACAAAAATGGCGCCTTAATCACGTGACTTCAAATTACAATTTGGGGACGCCTTGGGTATGTTTTTTCAAAGAAATTACCGGTACAAGTTTGTTAATAAGGGACCCAATGTGATCATTTGTTCTTATTAAACCGCACACAGCTTATTAACCCTCGAAGCTCGTAAAAGGCTAATTCGGAACAGAATGTGAATTCCAACGATAATATAATGAAATTACGGCATCTGATATTACGTGAAAATTCGTAGCTAGTATCATTCGCAGTGTAAGAACCAACCTTTGAATGTTAGTTGATGAATTTTTATTCTCGCTTAATATTTTTTACACTTTACTCGACTGAGAATTCGACTTGCCATGTTGTGTCTTGACGTGACGAAAATGTCTGTCTGGAATCGTACTACTCTCTCTCCTTCTGTGGTGTCGTAGAAGACATCTAAGCGGGCAAAATCCAGGAAATGGGTAGCAGCATCTTCCTGTGTATCATCACCACCCATTACGGGGACCACTAAACATTCCATGTACGGTGTATCGACACTAACAAAGAAGAGGCCTACGTCCTGAATCAAAAATCCAAAAATCCGTGGATGAAGGACGATACTTGTGGTTTGCAAATGAATTACACAAACTGAATTTTCGAATTAATGAGCGCATTAAAAATAGTTATGAATATCGTAAACAATTTGCGTTTGCAACGTTCTATGAAAATCTTAAATATATATAAAAGTGAATGTTTGTCTATAGAATCGTAAACTTCTATTTTGATTTGATTTGTGCATATCTTTAGCATAGTTGTTATTCATGAGCTCGCTAAGGTTTCTGATGTTTTTTTTTTTTTTTTGTGATGGCGTAGCAACACGGGCAGGGTACAGCTAGTATGTAGATGTCCAAGATGTGCGTCTACTTGGTCGTCTATTCTCTACTTGGTTCGGTGGGCAATGTTTTTAAACACTTCCTACACTATAAAAGGAGAGATTTGCCAAGCCGTGGGACTGCTTGAGACGATTAATATTTTACCCATTTATCTATTTGAAACTATTTTATCATTTTGTTCACATTTAATCACGATGTCCGTAGTGTAGTCTGAATAACCCAATGCCGTCTTTACCATAAGGGCACTCGGGCCCATGCCCTTGGCCCCCATCTTCAGAGGGCCCCGAAGGCCAACAATTTTTGTCACATTTAATATCAAAATATTATGGTCGGGCCCAATACACTTTTCTCGTTACACGAAAGTCTACGGGGCCCTTTTACAATGTAAAGAATGTAGGTACATCATAATTTCTTTACATTCCAAAAGGGCCCCGAATTCTTGTGTGCCCAATGGCCCCAGTATAGTCTAAGACGGCCCTAGAATAACCTAGTATAATATAATTACATACATCCTTAGTTTAATTGTTATTGATCTTTGACTTGCTTTCCGTGGCATATGTACCTACAATAATATGTAACATACAAAATGGTACCTACACCTTTGCGGTAATGTTTCCTCAAGGTGACCAAAAGTAGCAGGTGGTAGGATGACGTAATAAATGGAATTTTAATTTATTTCTTGCGTATTTGTTCATACTTTTTTGATTTATGTTTTCTTGTGACTTCTCTGCTTGATAAAAGATGGCGCTGCACGTAAACAATATTCAACCATTCATCCATTTTTATATGAGGCGACCATCCTAATACTCGGGAGTAGCAAGGCATCTGTGATTGACTTCAGATAGAATCAATGTTCTATATGAAGTCGGTTACAGATGTCAATGGGCGGTAGTGACCAATTACCATCAGGTGGACTGCATGCTCGTTTGTTACCCCTGTCAGATAAAAAAATCATTTTGCAGTCTACTGCTGGACATAGGCCTCCCCTAAATGGCGCCATCTAACCGGTCCTGTGTCCTCTGAATCTTACTCATTCAGATGGTATAGTCCATCTGAATGTTCATTTGCTACTTCAATCTACAGAAAAAAACCTGAAGATAATTTATTTAAGATGATAAAGAGTAGGTAAATCTTATTTTGTGTGTTTATAATTTTGATATTATCAAATAAGATGTATTTACCTGCTTTTTAAGCTGATTAAATTGAGATCTTCCCAGTAGGTTCGTATTCTAAGTATATGAAACCTTAGAGTGCATCAGTAGAATTATAAGCATATAATGTTCTTCTTTTTATAAGCGTGCGAATGGGAACCAAACCTAGTATTGTAAAAAACAAACTAAACCTTTCGGAGGGCAGCTAACAAGATTTGCAGAGCGATTTGCTCGCTAAATTAACTAGGATACTCCAAGTCACAAGCGAAGAGCGGATGGATTTTCATTACATTCCTTCAGAGAACTATATATGAACGGCACATTTTCACATGAGGCGACCATTTTAGTCCTCGGGAGTAGCAACGCATCTGTGATTGACTTCAGATGGAACCCATGTTCTGTACGAAGTAGATTACAGATGTCAATGGGTGGCAGTGGCCACTTAAAAATATATATATTTATCGAGTCATTTTTATTCAAAAACGTTTTCCTACTTTGCTATTTTTTTGTCAATCAATAATTAATATACCTATGGGTCCATGATACCCGTTTAGGCAAACATCTAGAAAAGTAATTTTCAATTATTTTCTAGCTCGGTACACCTTATCTTTATATATGTCTAGGTTACATAATCATTGTAAAGTTTTAAGTCTAGAAATCTTTGTTCAAGTTTAATTTACAACACCCCTAACTATTTGATAAAGTTTTTTATTAATTTTTGACGCTTCGAAATGAGAGAGAAAGTCGCGTTCCGCCTGCATCTTGCTCTGCACAGAATTGCGGTTGCTATTTCACAAGGAAAAAGGGCTAAAAGCACAACATAATTAAGTCTGAAAGTCTATTAATTTTTATGGAAGCTTCCGGACAATGTGCGGGAAGGAGTATTGTGTTTGCGAGTGCTATATTTGTTACCGTCTTGTTTGTTTGTGTTCGAGTTAATCGCTGGGTGCTCGGGATGGGTTCAAGCGTATATATATACAACTTAAGCATTAAAACACACCGATTCGCACTTGGCCAGCGCGGTGGACTACGGCCCATAACGCTCTCATTCTGAGAGAAGACCCGTGCCCAGCATTGGGACAATAATGGGTTGACTTAAAACTTTAAAACAACTTAGTGATGTACGATTATTCGCATTCGCATTCACGTATCTTCAAATATTAGCATTCGTTATGACACTAATACAACTACAATATAGATGACAAAAAGGTTTTACAACATTAATAATTTTGTACGTTTGCTTATTTCCTTCCTATCTTCTTGTTTATAAAAATGAATGTTTGTCTGTATGTCCTCTATAGAATCGTAAACTATCATTTGTTCATGCGATGATCTTTAGCGAAGTTGTTATTCACGAGCTTGCGAAGGTTTCTGGTGTATTTTTTTTGTGATGGCGTAGCAACGCAGGGTACAGCCAGTATGTAAATAAAATATTATTTCCAACTGCTCAATTAAGCCACTTTCAGTTAACGCGAGTTGAAACCATGAAACGATGGCTGGATTAACGTATCGGATTACTGTTATATTGGGATAAAATACATTGAAGTAAGGGAATTTTCATATTGTAAATATCGTTAAGACTGTAGAATACCTATGTTCAAACTAACTTAATTTTCTTTTTTGAATATGGGAGTAATAAACGAGCACGCAACCTGATGGGAAGTGGTGTATGATGGGATCTGTAGTGAACCCAGAAAAGATTTGTTTTTCCTGAGATTAGCCACAGATGTGTTGCTACCATTACGGACTAAGTTGAAACGTCTTGAATAAGCACCTCTGTCTCCCTTACCACACCTTTCAGACCAGAACACAAAAACGTTTCACACTGCTGTTATTAGAAACTGCTGTGGCGTCGTTTCGTCCAAAGTCAATTACAAAAAGGTCTATAGAATATTCGTTGTGGAAGTTATACGTCATGAAGTTACACGTAATAAACGAATAGTCTATAAATGATAAATTATATAAAACACGAATTTAATTCTTTTAACGATTCGAACGGGGACGCCATTACTTTTCATACTTTTATTTATAAGATTAAAGTAGGAAATGAGCTTGCAATCTCTAAGCTACTTCAAATACAAAGGAGGTGGAGAGCTGGTGGTGAACGGTGGAGTGACGGCTTCACAATAGAAATACGTTTGATGGTTATACGTCCTCCGTCAAATCATACTAGTTCACAACCTTTTTCCATACAGGTGTATATTTTATATAGTCTGACACTATTGATACGTTTCCAAATATTTGGTAATGTGATACTCACGAAACTGCGCTTAAAGCACCCGACCGGAACACATTAGAAAGACATTTTGTGGCTACAAAATAGTGATAGGTACATCGTATCACACCGACGTAAAAAAATGTTTTACTGTCAGCGCGTCTCGGTTTCATCTGCGTTTAAAAAATGTAATATTACAAGTAACATGACAGCAAGAGACATTAAACATACATGGGTATATTTTTGAAAAATCTAGACACCCGTCGCAACGGTCGTAATTCGACCGTAATTTAAATTTAAAAACTAAACTTCATAGTAGTCTAAACGTCCACAGTAGAACGAATATTTCTCTAATTTATTTATTTATTTATTTGAACACCAACATAATGTACACCAATTACAGCATAAACAGAAGATAACATTAGAAAGATAAGTGTCATTATAATCAAAGGTGTAGACTGCATGCACAGAAAGCGAATCTAAGCCAATGAGAAAAAAGGATCAAAATCAAAAAAAGGATCAAAAGAAAATCAAAAAAAAAGTAATAATTTTCAAATTGTTTTGAACGCACTCGTTAAAGCTAAAAAGATGTTAAATAATTAAGCTGCATTTAAAAGCAATAGCGGTATTTTCACAAAGCTAACTGACATTTGACGTTATGTGTTTTCATAGTAAGACATTGAATGCTTTATTTCGTTTATTAGGTACGTATGTTTGTGTCAAATGCAACGTAGTGAGTGTAATGTGTTTTAGTTGATGATATGTACGTTTTATGCATTATTTGAAAATGAAACAATCTTTCTCTGCATCAACTATAACCGAGCGTAATTTCATACTCCTCCGCCTGCGGCAAGTATCTTTAAACGAATGACAAGTTTTTGCTTCACGTCTTAATATAAAGAAATCAATTAATTAAATTGAAACAAAAAGATTTTGAAGGCCATTAACCACAATGAAGTTTTTAAAAGTTTTCAATTCTAAAACAGCATAATAAAGATAAAACTGTATATTTTGATAAGTTTCCAAATATTTCGTAAAATGATACTCACGAATCTGTGTTTGAAGCACCCAACCGGAACACATTAGAAAGACATTTTGTGGCTACAAAATAGTGAAACATCGTATCATATCGACATAAAAATGTTTCACTAGCTATGCGTCAGTTTTATCCGCGTTTAAAAAATGTTACATGACAAGTATCGCGACAGCAAGAGACATAAAACGTACATTATTAATTTTTTGAAAAATCTACTTTTGTTTGTACGTAAAACGATGTTAGAAAAATAAGGCCTCGCTTTAAATTGTGATAGTTTTAAAAGTAAAAGTTTTAGTAGTAAGTAAAAACGAAATTGTATCATGATCCAGATTAATTATGTATTTAATTCCTTCGCGAATCGAAGGAATCTGATTTTAAAAACAGGCACACACAAGTAGTCATAAATTCCAAGTTTTATAGAGGAGATTAATATAAGGTATTATTTATTCTCGATTTCGATTTGATTGATACTCGTAGGTATCGTAAAATATAAATAAATACAACAATAGGTATCATTTCTGTAGAATTATATTTTAGGAAAACTATTATGCTGTAAAGTAGATTACATTAAATTATAAAGTCAGGTAATTTACCCAATCATATAATACTACTATTAGTTTTCTTCTTTATTGTGAGGTCGATTTGCAGCCACCATTTTTCTAAAATGATGAGTATATTAGAAATTAATTGTCGTTGCTGTACGGCGATGGAAAACATCGTGAGTAAACTTACACAAGGATTGGGATAGGTTTCCTCACGTTTTCGTTTGAGGTCAGATAAAGCAAAAAAACTACAAGATAAAATCAAATTAATGATGCCTGTATAATTTTATCATGAGTATCACAAAATTAATTTGTACCTAATTTGAGGTTATGTGAAAAAATGTGAATACAGAAGTTGTAGATCTTTTTATACCTAAAACTTAGCTATTTAACTTTTTTTCATGGCACTTTTTCCGGAAATCGAGATAGACCATATTTCACCCTTAAAGCCTCCCCACATCGCACTTCCCGACTTCAGATCGCCCGTAATTTATTTTTCTTTTAATTTTTGTGACATTCCCTTCCTTTTCCAATAGGTTTCATCTTACTAATTTTTTTCACTATATAAAGCTATAGGCACTAACTAGTCTAATTCGTTGTGTAATATTTATATTAGTTAGTCATGCTCCAGTACCTTAGAAGAATATCCAAGCCAGCTAACTCTTTAACATCTACAGAAAGCTGGCAGCATCTCGGAGGAGCAGTTGGGCGTCTTGTAATTTCCCACGGGACGTGTCACGCGCCCGGAACCTCATGTCGCGCGGGACTACTCCATTTAAAATGCAATTCAGAAGTAATTTTAGACATAGTGTTTTCATATAAATCCATATGTATAGTATCCGTGAATAGACAAATTTTTAAGACTAATGATGAGACTAACATCTTCAAAACGAGTAAGGAGTTCGCCACTTTTCCAGCCAAACCCAACTATTGATGTTTACATCTATCGTAGTAATCGAAAGTGTAACATTTGCAAAATCATATATCACATAAACGGGTTTACTAAATGTTTTTTTCTAATCTCTGCTTTAATCTCATAGATTACTGCATAGTGACTTGGGGTGGTTCGGCTAAAACACATATGTTAGAGGTTGAGAGAGTCCAGCGTATTATACTAAAAGTAGGGGCGGGTCTCCCTTACCACCACCCCACCGCTGATTTATATAAGCTATGGGATATATTATCAGTACGTCAAACATTCATTATGTCTACTGTGCTCAGGCAACATTCTCAGTTAATTTATGACCCAGAACTTGCAAAACATAAACGACGGAAAGGAACTGTAGCCCCCACCCAATCATTCCACAAGTCCCGTTCACGTAATTTCTTCTGTTTCCTTGGTCCTTTCCTCTACAAATTATTAAACAATAAACTAAATATTTACCCATGCAACTCTCATAACTGCAAGATAACTGTTGCCAATTACCTCAAAACCCTTACCTATCAAGAAACTGAAAATTTACTGCATCCGATAAAATAGTCCTTCCTTTTACTGCCTTAACTTCTGTGTCGCGCCTATACATTCCCTCTCACATTTACCTCCACACATATACACACCCACATACACTAACTCACACCCATACACACACACTCACTTATAATTTAATTTAAAAAAAGTTCTCTTCACGCTAATATTTATAAATCTTTTAGTATTACCTAAGTAACTTTAGTTTCTATGGTTAACAGTATGTATAAAATTTATTCTGAAATCTTTCCGCGGGAGGGCACTGGTGACCTGTAACTCAGGTTTCTACCTACTTCAGGCACCAGTCTCTCACAACGTAAGGTCGAAAGATACTTTTATGCCACTTTTGTTACATATCTATAGCTTAAGTCCTTATTGTGAGAGAAAATAAATAAATGTTATTATTATTATTATTAATAACATAACAGTAAAAAAAAACGCTTCTTCTCATGGGAAGTCCGATGCTACGAAACTAACCGGTGGTGGGGGGCCGGCCTAAGCTCCCACCATCTGAATATGTCGCACCTATGTCGTCTGTATGGGTTTAACAATGGAAATGAATAATAAAATAAACAATTCTCCCCTATGAAGAATTACTGGCGAACTCTCAAATGTGCTGATTTCCTCACAACATTTTCCTTCGCTATAAGCTATAAGGGCACTAATTATTTTCTATTTAAATGGCACCACAATTTGGTGGCCTTTAATTCATACTATAACTGCTTAATAAACTAAATGTAATTCAAGGGTTGATAATATAAATTTTAATTGAACTTAAAATTTTCTTGAAATAATTGGCAAGGGTAATATACTCTTAGTTGGTAATTATGTAACTGGTCCCTCGTAAATTCATAAATATGCCATTGCCGTTTTATTAAAGCCATTGTTTCCAAACAGCATCCATTTCCAAGGCTCGGCGCGGCGAGAAACTCTATATTTTTATATTAACCTCGTACTGTACGCCGTTCAAAATCCATTAGCTATGTGCAACCATTGTGTGCGTGGATTTATGGCTCTGGAAGTGCACAAAAATTAAACAAATTTTGAACTTCAACTATAATTCAATGAATAGAGTAAGTTACGCACACATAGAGCACTCATGTGTTCCATTTTTAACCGACTTCCAAAAAGGAGGAGGTTATCAATTCGTCTGTATTTTTATTTTTTTTTTTTTTTTTTTTTATATTTGTTACCTCATTTCTCCGGACTGGGTGAACCGATTTAGATGATTTTTTTTTTATTTGAAAGGTAGTGCGTGTCATAGGGTCCCATTTTTTTTTAGTATTTTTTTGACTAGGGCATCCATAAGAAAAACGCATAAGTCTTAAATTTGCATTTTCAATGTACGCGATAAATGTATGAATAACTCAATATCCCGCCAACCGATTTTGATGATTCTTTTTTTATTAGAAAGGATGTACTCCAGGGGTAGTCTGATAAGAGTTTGATAAGGTTCTAATCATAGGATCTTCAACTTTTTGGAGCAAAATAATAAAATTAGTGATAGTCGGCCGAACCTTAGCTGGAGAAGTCCAATTGAGTAAAATATAGAATAAAATTACTATGTAGGTATTTACTATGAAAAATTTGACCTTCAACTCTTCAATCCTGATGATGCAGGGGTACTGCTAGCCTGAACTATAAAAGTTGGTCGTTTGATGTTTGCGAATATATAATGAAATTGTTAAGCAAATTCATGGGACAAAAATTTGACCTTCAACTCCTCAACCCTGATGATGCAGGGGTACTTAAAGCCAAAACCATAGGAATAAGCCATTTGGTGCTTACGTATATGTTATAAGATTACTGAGCAAAAACATAAGATGAAAAATTTGACCTTCAACTCCTCAACCCTGATGATGGAGGGGTACTTCAATCCTAAACCATAGAAGTTGGCAATTTGGTGCTTACGGTTATGTAAAGAAAATACTAAGCAAAAATATAAAATCAAAAATTTGACCTTCAACTCCTCAACCCTGATGATGAAGGGGTACTTCAATCCTAAACCATAGGAGTTGGCAATTTGGTGCTTACGGTTATGTAAAAATAATACTAAGCAGAGGCACAAAATTAAAATTTTGACCTTCAATTCCTCGACCCTGATGATGAAGGGGTACTTCAATTCTAAACCATAGGAGTTGGCAATTTGGTGCTTACGGGTATGTAAAAATAATACCAAACAGAGGCACAAAATTAAAATTTTGACCTTCAACTCCTAAACCCTGATGATGCAGGGTACTGCAAGCCTGAGCCATAGAAGTTAGCCACCTGGTACTAACGTATATGTTATAAGATTACTAAGCAACAATATAAGATGAAAAATTTGACCTTCAACTCCTCAACCCTGATGATGGAGGGGTACTTCCAGAGGGGGCGCCCTGTTTGTATGAATTGTAAAAGTGTTTTATGTTTAATTTTTGTGAATATGTAGATGCACAAAGCAAACTTAGAGGCTTTATTTAAATACAAACATAAAAATATAGTCACTAAAAAGTGTAAAATAAAAACTTTTTAACAAAAAATATCTACCGACTTCCATGTCACAAAAAAGTAAAAAATAATTTAAATATATTTTGGTCTAGAACATACTCAGTACTTAGTACATAGTTCTGAAGTCGGTGCTCATATAGGACGTAGTTACCGTCGTCCAGCGAAATATGTCGAGCACCGACTTCAGGACTATGTACTAAGTACTGAGTATGTTCTAGACCAAAATATATTTAAATTATTTTTTACTTTTTTGTGACATGGAAGTCGGTAGATATTTTTTGTTAAAAAGTTTTTATTAATCGACTTCTCAAAGGAAAAGATTTTGAAATTCGAATGCCTTTAAAACGATTCATGTAATTGGGTCAAAATATTTGCAAAAAGAAATTCGAATATACATTTTAAAATCCATCAATTACGCAACAATATTAGTTTATCTAACCATGTTATCGTCAGGTTTTTTTTCAACTACTCGAATTAATAATTAAGCACTATTAGCAAAATATTAGACTTCTCCGTTATATCAAACAATGCAGTGTCATTCAGCACTGTTGCTCTGCCTGAATAATAACAACCCCCAAAGCGCAAATAATAATAAATAAATTAAAATAATAATATTTAAAAGTATTCAATTTTAAAACATTATAAAAAGGATGGGACTGTATATTAAATTAATTTTGAACAGTTCATTCAACTGTCGAAACAAAACAGCGATATGTTAATTATTGTGCTGTTCATGTCTCATCTAGCTTAGTTGTATACACGTAAAGTTGCACCATAAATCTGAGTTAAGTCGCTGGCAGGAATTATGGTTTCCAACAGGTGTATACGACTCGCGCTTTACAGTGTTTTTATTGAAACCCTACACATAGTTTTACACTGTATACGGCCTTTATGAGCTGTGTTCTACCTGGCATGCAAAAGAGTCTAAGTTCGATCCACAACAAATCAATAAATCAAATAAATGAAAGCTTTATTATATACGTTGTTTGTCGGTTAGGCGCTCTTATTAGAATTAAAATTAAAGCACCTCATAAGCTTCAAAGCACCGGTGTATATTTTATTAAGAGACAAAAGATCCATCATAGGAAAGTGGATTAGGGGACGCAGTAATAAATGATATGGCCCGAACACCTAGCAATGAAGCAATAAGGCAAAAATTAAATTCGCCGCCCGCCCTACAAATCACGGGCTTATAAAATTAAACGCCGCTGCGCTGCCGGTATGCGATAGCCTGCTAAGGCCTGTTGTCCACTTATATTATATTTAAAACAAAAATGTTAATATGATTTTAGACTAGTATTATCGCGGAATTGATACATTTTAATAATTAACGGGTAATCACGATATGCGGTTTTTGAATTCTTTAAGAATTCTTTTAGTTTATGTAAATGACAAAAAGTGCAAAGTGTCGTGCGTAAAGATACAGTTAGTGTAGTGTGTCGTGTATGTATGTAGGTTCTACTGTGTCCTGATTTGAAAATTGTGGCAAGGTAGAGCAAAACAAAGCGTTCCACCTAATCGTGCGTGATAGCAATTTATGGCTATCCTTAAATACAACTTCCGTTTTACTTAGAAATTATAAGAGGTGTTAGATATATATAAATGGGTATTTTTGAAGTGAAACTTCTTTAGGCGCATGAGGGTAAAATTTTTACAGATGAAACGTCACGCCGGTATGCAACGGAAGTGTCGGAAAAGAGAGAGAGAGTGATCGAGACCGATTGAGAGAGAGTAAGACAGGCCGAACGTAGCATGAGCAACTAGCCGTGGAGTGAGAGTAGGGAGCAAGCGAGTGAGAAAGATTGAGAGAAAAAGTGAGACAGAGCGAACGTCGTATCACGCCTTTTTCCCTTCCTCATAATCTTGGAAATTTAAAGTTTTAGATTTGTATAAATATAAACAAGATTTATAAATTAGTTCGCTAAAGAAGTTTCACTTCTGACATGTGTACTTTGTACGCACGCATGTTTTTATTTTTATATATTAAAAATCATGAGACAGGTAATACACATTAAGGGAACACAGATGAATACAATGTAAATTAAAAAAAAAGAGTGAGAAGAGGTGTCAAAATTAAGCTTAGACAAATTAAACTAATAACACATTTATGATTTAAATAATCATGGGTGTTTCGCTATACAATATTAGTAATATTTAATTTTATTTGAAATTAGGCGTTACGACGCTACATAAATTGCCTATGTTCTAAATCAAACATGAATGTACCATTGTCACAAGGCAAAAAAAATGAATATATAGCTTAAATTTGTCTCTGGATATCAGACTCATCCGTTGTTTATGGTTTGGGCGCGGGAATTTACATTTATTGCGCTGGCTTTTAATGAGGTGGTATTGTGTGACACAACCTTTTTGAACTTATTGGTACAGTACAATTGGAGTTTACTGGCAACATTAATCTTCTTGCATGTGTGAAACTAAATGTACCAGTAAGCATCTTGCACCGGTCGAATGAACATCTAGCTCCACGCTAAAATTAAATAAAAATCAGAAATCCGCGCAAACGACACCAACTTCTTGCACAAGTGAAACAATAGTGAGTGATTCGCCAGGATACGTGTGCGCAAAACTCCATCTTAAAGGACCGCCGAGCAGCAGACCCTGGACTTTGCAGGGCTTTATTCAGGTAACGCCCCAAAAACATAAATAAACAAAAACCATCTCGCGTAGACCTTATCGAGACCAATCAAACGACACCCGTATCTCCCGGAAATTCCAATTCTACACGGAGATACGACCGCCGCAAAGCACCAAGAAGCACGTGGTGAAACTCGACCACGCGGTCTGGAAAATAACCTCGCGCGCACGTGGTTAGTCTCGCAGGCACGCGGCCACATCTGCTCGTGCTCCGGAATCGCCTCCAAGACCTTGCCCACACCTACGTAGGACGCCGCAACGACCAGCATCACTCACCAACGTCAAGAAAAGGTAGACCCCGAGGGAACCCCAAAACGGGAAGACCAACACCCCCAGTGCTTGGGCTCTCCCGAATCAGCTCCACGAGGTCCTTCCACCCCCTTGCATCCCCCCCCCCGAGATCAACCCCCCTGAAAAAAAATAAAAAAAAAAAACCTCCCTGCTAGTGATACCCCCCTGGACCCCCCTCTAAAAGTAACCCCCCCAATCGTCGACTCACGAAACCTCCCTTCCCCCCCGCAAGGTTACCTCACCCCCCCGGAACACTACTTCTGAACCAGACGTCCTGGGATACCCGAGTTTGGACTCAAACAACTCAGGAGAAGATCTGACATCCACTGGCCCCAACGGAATCTCCGAAGTCCCATCACGTACCCAGGCAGCAGACCAAGAAGTGACGCTTACTCCGGCAACACTACCTTCGCCGTATAGGACCAATTAGAAAATAACTTTAGATAATAACTGTAAGTTGTAACACCACGTATCATTAAGTTAAGTAGAAATACCAAATAGATAAAATAATAATAATAAAGTTACCAACATGTCAGTCAACAAAACCACCAAAAACTCTGCGGAGGCCACCTCGACTGCATCAGCACCGGCATTAAAGACAACCTCATCGAGACCGGTGCTCAGAACACAGAGATCGCTGCGGGAAAAAGTTCTGTCGAAAACCGCAACCGCGAGGTCCTCATTCAGTGAGGACTCTGTAGAGAGGCCCCTGTCGACGGAAGTGTCAATTGCCGAAAAGATCGAGACGTGGGAGCAATCTGAGATCCCGCCCCGTCCAATTGAGTCCGATGACGAATTCTCGGACGCGTCAGTACTATCCGAAGGACGCCCGAGCATCATCAGAACCTCGAACAGACGGAGCGGGGTCCAGATGGACATGGCAACCAGACTGGCAAACGAACAGCTCCAAAAGGCGAAGGAAGCGCTAGAGGCTGCAGGCAATATGAAGAAGGAGTGGAAAACCACTACACTCGATTGCCTGCAGACCCTTTATGAGACCGTGCTGGCATTGTCGGACTCCAGATCGCGACATAAATATAACCTAGAAAAAGAGAGATCACGCCATGCCCAGGAGCTGGTCCGAACGGAGAGGGCCCATAATAAACTGACCGCCGAAACGATCAAAGCCCTGACCGAGGACCTGCGCAAGGCAAGAACGGAGGTTACAGCGAATTTGGAGGAGACAAAGGCCATAAGGAGCTGGCTGGGCTACGAAACCCAGGAGCCGTACAGCCAAATTAAGGCCCTGGTAAAAGTGACGCAAAACATCGAGCAAACAATGAAAGAAGCCTTAGCCAAATCCACGGAGATAATAACGGAAAAGAGGACAACCAACCTAGAGCCTCTAAAGACCGAACACGCGAAGATCATTAAAAGCGTGCAAACCATCTCCGAACAATTGGAGAGGCTTAAAAACGATCTAGACAAAATCGCAACCTGCTCCGATGAAACAAGGACCGCCACTAAAAAGATCCTAGACAATCAAGTAGCCAACCCTCCTAAAGCAGACATACCCGAGCCCAAGGAGCTGACAGAAGTTAAAGGACACATAAAACAAATACTCAAAACACTGACACAACACACGACAGCCATACAAGAAACGACCCCGCCACAAGACATAAAAGATCACCTGCAGCCAATAAATGAGCGACTGGAAGCTGTCTCCTCAGAACTCAGAACCATGCGCGAGCAAAAGCAGCGGACGCCCCCACCAGCTATCAGCATTGGTACGGAAATAGCCCTGCAGGAACTCGCGAAGGCGACAGCGGCTAAGCCCACCTATGCTCAAGCGGTTTCAAAGCCTCCCCCACCAAAGCCAAACCCGAGTCACACTCTGATCGTGTCATCGACAGATCCGAACAAAACCGGAGAAAACGTGATCGAGACGATTAGAGTTGCCTTAGACTTAAAAACAACAGGCGCAAAGGTGGATAGGGTTAGGAAGGCCAGAAACCAGAAGGTTATACTGAGCTGCAGGACGAAGGAGGATATGTCCCTGGTGCAGAGCAGAATGGTCGCGGACAAACAACTTAAGGTAGAGGTGGCCAGAACGAACAACCCTCTAGCAAAGATAAAAGACGTCCTGTCTTACCACACCGATGCCGAAATAGTAGAACACTTATGGGCACAAAATAAACACCTGCTCAACGACATCGGTGAGAGGGACAGGACAATCCGCGTCCGTTACAGGAAAAGAGCGAGAAACCCACACGAATGTCACCCGATCCTAGAGCTCTCTCCAATAATTCATAAGAAACTTACTGAGGCCGGAACAGTGTACATCGGCCTCCAGAGAAGACCTATAGTGGATCAATCCCCACTGGTGCAGTGCACAAAATGCCTGGGATACGGCCATACAAAGGCCGTATGTAAAGAACAAAATCAGGCATGCAGCCACTGCGGAGAGGCCCACACATGGGAGAAATGCCCGAACAGACTGGGGCACAGAGCACCAGTCTGCATAAACTGTCGAAGGGCAACAGGAAAGAGCGAAGGGAAACACCAGGCATTCAGCGATGAATGCCCTGAGAGACAAAAGTGGGATGCGATAGCCCGGTCTCGCATTACCTATTGCTAAAGGCACCCAGGGACACAAAACGTCTTCCCCGAATAGGACGAACACGACGAGTCTGCGGATAGTCCAAGCAAATCTGCAGCGCTCAAAGCTGGCAACTGTGGAATTGGTTCAAGCTGCAAGAGAGCAGGGTATGCACATTGCCCTCGTACAGGAACCGTATGTGGGTAAGGAAGGTGTTATGGGACACTACCCAGGGACGAAAATCATCCAATGCTCTCAAAACAGACAAAAACCAGTGAAGGCAGCAATACTCGTATTCGGCGAACAGCTGGAGATCACCCACGATCCCCGACTTGTCACCGAAACTGAGGCGGCAGCCCTCATCACAGCAGGCCAGCTCAAGATCGGTTTCGTGTCAGTTTACTTCGAGGGAGACCAAGAAATAGACCCTTACCTGGCGCGCACACGGCAAGCGTGCCAGAGATTAAAAACAAACAACATCATTGTGGCGGGAGACGTCAACGCCTGGAGCCACTGGTGGGGAAGCAGCAGAGAAAACTCAAGAGGAACGGCCTACAGCACCTTTCTTAACGAGATGGAATTCGAGGTCTTAAACACCGGAAAAACACCAACCTTTGAAACCTATAGGGGCGACAGACTATTTGCAAGCATAGTAGACGTGACAGCATGCAGTCAGTCGCTCCTTAGGAGAGTGGACAATTGGAGAGTGGACGGAAATATAACAACATCGGACCATAACGCTATCACCTTTGTGATACGACTGGATGCGGCGCTAAAGCCAACTAGAACCGCAACCACACGCGTCTTTAACACAAAAAAGGCGAACTGGTCTGAATTCCGCACACACTTCAAGACTCTACTCGGGGAATACAACATAACCCCAAATACCATTAAAAAAGGGAAAACGCCCGAGGACCTCGAAAATATGGTTACGAAATACACGGCTGCCATATTAGAAGCGTGCGACAAGGCCATACCAAAACTTGGACCTCGGAAAGCGAAAACTAGGCCGCCTTGGTGGTCAAAGATCGTTGAAGAGGCCCAAAAAGACACAATCAAAAAGAAAAGGAGAATAAGAAACGCTGCACCCCACCGGAGAGAGGCAGTAATAAAAGAATACGTAAAGGCTAAGGAAATATACAACCAAAAAGCCCAGGAAGCACAAACGAAGAGCTGGAAGGATTTCTGCACAACGCAGGAGAAAGAGAGCATGTGGGATGGTATATACAGAGTCATCAGGAAAACAGCGAGGAGGCAGGAAGACCAACTGCTGCAAGACGCCAGCGGCCAGACCCTGGCCCCAGACGAATCGGCGAAACTCCTCGCTGACACTTTCTACCCTGAGGACTCCACAACAACAGACAACCCATACCACATGCAGCTCCGAAAATTGACGGAGGGAAAACCAGCAGATCTGTCGGCGGATGACCCAAGCTTCACACCAGCAGAACTCGATCTGGTGCTGAGAGCTATGAACCCAAAGAAAGCTCCCGGGAACGATGGGCTGACTGCCGACATCTGCACAGAAGCGATCCAATGCGAAAGGGAAACGTTCATGGCAATTACCAACAAATGCCTCGAACTAGCATACTTCCCCAAGCAGTGGAAAACGGCTCATGTTGTTATCCTCCGGAAGCCAGGAAAGGACGACTACACGAACCCAAAGTCGTATCGACCTATCGGTCTACTACCAATCATGGGCAAGATTATCGAAAAGCTCATGGTAGGCCGAATCCAATGGCACATCCTTCCAACCCTAAACAGTGTGCAATATGGCTTCCTGCCGCAACGCGGAACCGAAGACGCTCTCTATGACCTCATGGAACATGTACGATCCGAAATTAACAACAAAAAGATCGTACTATTAGTCTCACTGGACATAGAGGGGGCTTTCGATAACGCATGGTGGCCGGCACTGAAACACCAACTAATGAGGAGAAAATGCCCAAAAAACATCTACGCGATGGCCAGTTCGTACCTCCAAGACCGAAAGGTAAAGATCAACTTTGCCGGAGCGGCGTATGAAAAGGAAACCACGAAGGGTTGCGTCCAGGGATCCATCGGCGGACCGACCTTCTGGAATATCATCCTAGACCCGCTACTTAACCACCTAACCGGCAAAGAGGTGTACTGCCAAGCGTTCGCGGACGACATTGTACTGGTGTTCTCGAGTGCCAAAACTGAATCCCTGGAGCAGTCAGCTAACAGCGCTCTGTCGGATGTAGTCACATGGGGGATCCGGAACAAGCTCAAGTTTGCACCGCACAAGACCAACGCGCTGCTCATCACCAAAAAGATAAAGTTCGACCCCCCAAAGCTCTATATGTCGGGCACTCAACTACATCTGGTAAAAGAGATGAAGCTCCTGGGTCTCACCATAGACAACAAGCTCAACTTCAAATCGCACGTGGCCGCAGTATGCAGGAAAGCGGCAGGCATATATAAACAACTAGCGTGCGCCGCGAAGGTGACTTGGGGCCTAAACACCGAAGTAGTACGAACGATTTACATTGCGGTAATAGAACCGATAGTGACATATGCCTCAAGCGTGTGGTCTCAGGCGACAGACCTCCAAATGAACAAGAGTCAGTTGGATGCACTGCAAAGAGGCTTCGCCCAAAAAGCCTGCAAGGCATACAGAACCGTGTCACTAACCGCCGCACTCGTCCTATCTGGGCTGCTCCCATTAGACCTCCGGATCCAAGAATCAGCAAGCCTGTATAAGGCCAAGAAAAACGTGTCCACAGACTATCTACCATCTGGAAGAAAACTGGAACAAACGGTGAGATACGAAGACCTACCTCACCCCTCCACACTTACAACGACCACATATAAAGTGTTGGAGAGCGTAGATCCCGAGTCCTTAAACAACCACCATATCGTCGGACCCCACGTCTATACCGACGGCAGCAAGATAGCAGAAAAGACAGGAGCTGCCCTAACATGGTGGGAAGACGGAAGGGAAACCAGTTTTTCGACCTATAGTCTAGATCCTTCCTGTACGGTATTCCAAGCCGAACTGTATGCATTACACAAGGCTGTGGAACAAGCGAGATCGAGCAGACACAAAAACGTTAACATCATGAGCGATTCAAGATCTTCGCTAGAACTACTCGAAAACCCAAGACCGTCTCACCCTCTGACGAAGGCAATAAAAGAAAATATCAGAGGGATAAGAAGGGAAGGAAGACACGTTCAGCTGTTCTGGGTCAGAGCTCACATCGGGACCGCTGGAAACGAACGGGCAGATGTGTTAGCAAAATCAGCGGCCAAGAACACGTCAGCCACCCCGGACTACGCAGAAACACCGTTGTCCTTCGTCAAAAGAAAAATTAGAGAGGAATCGATCCGTAAGTGGCAGGATCGCTACACCACCTCTAGCACTGGGTCAGTTACGAAGACCTTCTTTCCAGACGTGGGCAAAGCCTACGCGATCATAAGGAAGACCAAACTAACACCAACACAAGTGCAAGCTTTGACGGGACACGGAGGAATGGGGGAGTATTTACACCGGTTCAAGTTGAAGGACAGCCCCGGATGCGAATGCGACCCCAACATCAGCGAATCAGTCTGGCACGTGATCTTGGAATGCCCCAGATTCCTAGCGACCCGAATGGACACGGAGTACAAAATCGGTGCCAAATTACAGAAGCTAAACCTGGCAACTATCCTCGGAGAAGATGAAAAGAGGACACACTTCCTTGCCTATCTGGACTCCATCTTCCGGATCGTATGTAAAAGAAACTCTACATTATCGCAGACAGTCACAAATCCCACAATAACGCCAACCAGCACGCTCCAAACGAACGGAGAGCACACCCCGCACCAAAGCCCTCTCGACAATACTATAACAGCATTTAATAACTTGCTGCAAGAGGCAGAACAAGGAGAACCCAGATTGAGAATTCGGGGTGTGGCTCTATTTATGGATAACAACGAAGAGCGTCTCGGCATAAGCTTCTGCAACACAAAGTGCTCAGGCAGAGTAGCCATTTCACCTGGCCTTGCGGCTCTGCTAAACGGCAGCACTTTCAGGGCCACAATGAAGCGCAGAACGTATAACGCACTGTCTGAAATCTCGGTGGTACGCAGGCGCTGCAAAATAGTGCGAACTAGAAACAAAACGATCGCACTATTTGAAGGGAGCGAAGAAGAGACCCAGTTCGCCCAAGCGTGTGCAGTACTGCTAAGACTAGGGCAACCAGGTGAGGAACCCGCATCAACATCAAGGGTAATAAGCCTCGACGCTATGGTGGTGGGGAATATAAAGGGCAGAGCGGAGGATTACACAGGGAGCCTCAAAGCCTCGGAAAAACATGAGGTAGTGGTATACGAAGACAGGGGCGAAAACCTCAGTTTTCTAAAACCACACAAGGCAGGCCCATCCTCCTCCCGTAGCCCCGAAGACAGATGGGGCCACCCCATAGCAAGCCCTGAGGAAGTCAGCGGGTCAGAGAGACTGCAGCAGAAAAGATCCGCTGAAAGATCTGCAGATCAGAAGCAAGCCGAACAAAGCGTAAAGAAGGGAATACTGTCAGCAATAATGAAGACTTTCAAAGCCGCCTCTCAACAGATTCCAGGCACAAAACACTACACTCAAAAGTTAGACACACAAACAACACTGACAAAATCACCTGAAAGGTACTCACTACAGCCAAAGACCGCCATGACGAAAGCGGACAAAGGCCTGGTCGAACCGCCAACTCTCCGGGAAGCGAAGAACCCTCTGGACCACCTTATAAACGCATTTCTCGAGTTTAAAGCATTAACAGTAGCGACAAAGGAGGACAACAAGAGGACATGCCATAACATCATGCAATCCTTCCTTCACAAAGATATAAGGCTACTAAAAGAGAGACTCGAGAAAGCAGAAGCAGCCATATACAACAACGAAACCTCCCAGACGATTGCAGGCGAGGAAACTGGAAATCACATGGCAGCTTACAGCGCAACCAGAGGGTTCGTTGCGAAGGACGAAGAGGAGAGCGAGCGAATAGGCCGGGACAAATTTCACACCCCAACTGATGATCCCCTAGTAGTGATAGCCCGCTGCACCAGGATAATGCTAGACGAAAAAATTCTAGCGATGGCGGATAGCCTATCCGGCGAATGCGGCGGCTTCACTCCAGACACATGGGACTTACCAGCATTCTCGTGGATTAATGGGGTTCCGGGAGGCGGGAAATCGACTTGGATAGTGAATAACTTTCAGGACAAAAACGACATTGTCATCACAACTACGACGGAGGCAGCGAAAGACCTCCGAGAGAGACTCGTCCTCCGCACTGGAAAGTCCGGAAAGTTTGCCACATCAAGGGTACGCACATTGGCCTCGATACTAGTAAATGGTTCAAAAGGCAGTTGCAGACGACTATTAGTCGACGAGGTACTCATGAACCATTTCGGAGCCATTGTGATGGCGATAAGACTGACCGGAGCGGAGGAAGTGGTGCTCCTCGGAGATGTTAACCAGCTGCCGTTCATAGAACGCAACAACCTATTCGAACTGCGATATTGTCGACCAAACCAGATAACCAGGATAAGCCAAGAACTGTTGTGCACGCACAGGAATCCGGTGGACGTAGCGTATGCCCTAAGCGAGGTATACAGTGGCATATACTCGTCCACGTCGCGTATGAGATCCCTGAAGCTGAAGAGGTACACCGACGCGCTGATCCCAAAGACCCTCGAGAGGACACTCTACTTGGTACACACCCAAGCCGAGAAGGAGAGTCTGAAGAAAGAGGGCTTTGGGAGTGGGGAGGGATCGCGCACCCTGACCATACACGAAGCACAGGGATTAACGAGCGAGACGACGGTAATTGTGCGTGCCTCCACAAAGCACCTCCACTTGCACAACAGCGTCCCCCACGCAGTAGTGGCAGTATCGCGTCATACCACCAGCTGCACTTACTACACCGACTACAGCGATGACGCCGTAGCTCAGTTCATCCTAAGAGCTATGACTGCCACCGATGAAAGGCTGGAAGATTATAACATCTCCATGGCAATCCGTAGCAGGGACTCAAAAATCATAGATAAGGAAAATTGCACGTTCGAAGTGGCCTCCGGAAAGAATTAAATCGCAACAGTAACAACAATGTAATTAGAGTGTAGTGTCCTTAGAATTATATACAATAGCTTAGCATTATACATAATAAAAAAAAAAAAATTACAACACATATACATCTATGTACAATGACTGAATTATACACACCATGTAAATAAAAATGATGAATGGTCCTATATATATATTAAGCGTAATTGTAAGATTTCTTTAATTGCCAACGTTGTCACCACCGCACACGACAGTGTGATGGTGGCAGCGATGGCCTAACGTGGAGCTAAGAAATAAAAACTTATTGGTAAAAAAAAAAAAAAAGAAGAACTATTGTGATAAAAGGCACGGACGATCAGTCTGTGGAGTTTTTGTATTATAATAAAAAAAAAAAAAAAAAACTAAATGTACAGGTATATGAGGTTATCCACGCATTTTACCGTTAATCTATATATTTTAATACGTGAAGCAAAAATTTTTGATTCGTTTATAAGATACTTGCCACAAGCTGAAGAGTATGACATTACGCACGATTAATTATAGTCGATGTAGAGAAGGATTTCGCAAAGCTAATATTTTTTTTTTCAAATAATGCATAAAACACACATAAAATCAAGTAAAAACACGTTACACTCACTACCTCGCATTTGACACAAACACATACCTACATAATAAACGAAATAGAACATTCAATGTCCGGCACATCTATTAGGTACTAGCGTGAAGCAATTGCCGGCGTTTTTTTATGAGTGATTATCTTAGCCCTCGGAAGCAACAAATAATCTGTGATTAACCTTAGATTCAACCCTTGTTCTGTATAAATTTCCTTACAGATGTCTATGCATGACAGTTACCATTTATCACCAGATGGACTGCTTGCGTAATTCGGCTTGAGGACTGAGTTAAAATGCCTGGCGTGTCTCAGTTAAACTATTAAAATCAGAGTAACTTTAATTAAAACTTTCATTAATTACTTCTTAAGCTTTTCCGTCCGTACTAATTATACATACGTAAGAATTCCAATAAAGAAAGTAATGCTAAGAAAATGTTCTAACGTTCTAATGCAGTTGACATTCCGCCTCTGTAGTCTTAAAAAGAAATCATTCGCAAACTAAACTTAGAAGTGTGTTACGGCCATAACACATGCCGAGTACTGTATTTGAATGGAAGGTGGATTATGGGCCAACCTTTTATCCAAACACTCGTAAAGCAATGGATATATTCGTATAGTCATACAAGTACCCAGATATCCTGAAGATTTACTCACATGTGCAAAGAGAAATCCCCTCACTGTGCACGGGTTAAGGGAGGTAATTGCATGCACATTTTCATGCAAAACTCGACGTCTATTAACATTAAGAAAAGAATTTGGTATTCAGTCTCATAAAGAATGGAAAGTGGAAGCTAAACATTTACTCAAAAATATTAAAGTTTCAAGGATCGGAAGTCTTCTACCGCCAAATGAAGACTTGACTATTCGAATTTAATATCCCTACTAATATTATAAATGTGAAAGTAACTCTGTCTGTCTGTCTGTCTGTCTGTCTGTCTGCTACTTATTCACGCCTAAACAACTGAACCGATCTTTATGAAATTGGGCACACAGATAGTGTTGACGTCGAGAAAGGACATAGGCTGCTTTTTATCGAAAAAAATGGGTTGAAAGCGTTAAAATCGGGCATAAATGTTTGTATGGAAGTTCGTTTTTGACAAAGTTCCATATTGACAAGTCCGTCAAGGGGTACGATAGACTTACTTAAAACCTTATCTAAATAATAAAACATAAAAAAACATTGATTTCGAGTCGACAACATATATCCGTAAAATTCGGATTGTCGAGTATTTTGTTAAATTCTAATGTAAACATGTGTGACATGACAGTAGTGTGACATGACAGTAGCCATCATGGCCGCCCGGATGCCATTTTGAATTCATTCAAAAATAATACGTATAAATTTGTAACTATCAATTATTATAAAAATAGATGTGATTCAAATTGATTTTAATTTAATTTATGAATTTATGAAATATTTCAATAATAAAAAAACATCCGTTGACGCGCTGCGGCCGCGCAGCTTGCGACCTAATGTAAAATCGCTCTTAGAGTACAGGGATTCCCAATTGATAACAGGTGGCGCGTCATACTATTATAGTAAAATTGTTATTCGAATCCAATAATTCAGAGGCGATAATTTTTTTTAACATTGTTTCAAAATAAAATTATCGACTACATTTGTCACTCCATGTTCATGTTACATAAATAGTTTCTTAACTATTATTGCATAAATAAAGTTATGTTATTGACCACACCCGTACATTTTTAGAGAAAATAAATATTAAGGACAAAATACAATTGATAGTCTTTTAAGCAAAATACTAACATTAATAAGTCGATCAGTATCTAAATAAGATATAACAATTATATCATGAATTATTATTATAAAGAAGCTTTTGCAACTTTTGTAATAAATAATTGTATTTATGAATATTGAAGCAAGGTTGATGAACACTTGGCTCTAATAACAAACGAGCAAGGTCAACATTATTATTTCTTTTTATATTTATGGTATGTTCATTATAAATAATGTTATAGAAAACATGCATTTAAATAACAACATATTTTAAATTAATTTTAGAATAACAAAGTGTGTCAAAATAAGCCAAAATAGATGATGTTCTTAATTCATAGATAAGTGAATTTCGCATCTGTTATTAAAATCGTGACAGCCGTGTTGTGCCAAGTCGGGCGGATTAGAAACGCAAGGTCTGGGGTTCGAATCCAGTTGTCTTATGTACATTATTATTATTATTATAATCTGCAGTTTTCATAAATACTAATTTTAGTATTTTTTTTTTAATAACCAGCTCATTTTTAAATTATTTAGTATCGGAAATGCAAAGCTTTCGCCCGCCTGGGAATCAATGTGTCACAAAGTTTATATGAAATTAATAGAGGTTTAACCTCTGTCAGGTAAAAGTACAAAATAATTTGGATTTACCTTGCCGACAAATTCAAATTTTAATGTAATGAACCACAAACAAGCCTTAATAAAGATAAACTATAAACATACCTGAGCGCCGCTTAAATGTTAGTAGAACCAAAATTAGTTTACGTATCATTGATACTGTCATTAGATTTTTAGTTTTAGTTAGATGCACTAGGGGGCACGGGTTAAACGTTTTTAATAAATTTACTATTAGCGAAAAATATAAGATCTGATAGAAAAATAGCTATTGCCGTGACGTCGTCCAGCGTTGCGCCCACACTTTTGAAAAGCGGTCATAATGCCTGCCTATTCGCCTTTGAGCGTCCACTCAAGAATTGTAGCAACGATTTCTCTAACATTTTTATATTTCAAATCAAAGGAATAGTGGAAATTCAATGCGGGATTTTTATTTGACTATTTGGGATGAAGATTCTGTAGATACAGCCATCGAGATCGAAGACATTATCCAACAAAATTTTTGGATTCCTTCAACCCGCCTCCCGGTACTCCTCCGCACAAACTTTTTTTTTAATAAAAATACGCTTTCTACACTCAATAAAATAGAAAATTTCTACAATTTCAATTTCTACAATAGCCCCACACTAAGATTTTTTCCTGTGTCGTGGGTACCATAGACACACAAGACGTATATAGAAACACCCAGACCCAGAACATGAATCTATTCAGATTCCTGTCTGGCCGGGAATCGAACCGGGTGTGGTAGCTGCTCCGCAACGCGGGTCGTCAAGGTTGTCAAATTAATGTTAAAAGTAGGTTCACCTATATGTAATCTTACTCAGAAATTTAAAAGGACCAAAATTACTTAAAATAGTATTTTTCAATTCATAAAAGTTAAAATCCATCTTTATAATCGATGCGCTTTGGTTTAAATGTGGAGGCGTTGTTTGAAAAGATGTATTCCGATATTGTTAATGTGACCACTAAGACTGTAAATTGGTTCAAAAAAGGGGTTTACGATATTCCGATTCGTCTTATTTTCATAACATTTTACATAACAATATGCACCTACCCACAAATACACACTTAAAGTTCGTTTTTTCATTCTGTATTTGTCCGGGTAATCCTTGACCGGCTAAATCGATTTTTACGGGTTTTTTACTATAGAAAATGTTATGGAACAACATGTAGACTACTTTTATCGTAGAATTCCCACTGAGTGGAGATTTGCGCGGGAAAAACTTTGCGATACATTGATTTGCACGCGGGCGTAGCCGCGGGTACAGCTAGTCCTGAATAAAATTGTTATATTAAGTTTATATATAGTAAGATGTCTTTCAGATTACTAAATATTAATATCTATAAATATAAGTTTATTAAAGATAAAGTTTCCCATGTCTTTACTTCGGCGAAATTAGTAAATTTATTTTTACTCTTACTATTCGGTCAAATAATAGTGGTAAGTGTCATTGGTTATCTTTTTTTTCTCATCTGCAGCATGCAGTCCACCTGATGGTAAGTGGTCACTGCCGCCCATGGACATCTATAATCAACTTCATACAGAACATGGGTTCCATCTGGAGTCAATCACAGATGCTACTCGCGAGGACTATGATGGTCGCCTTACTCGAGTCAACCCAGGCAGATATCATGTGGATAAAATAATATTAAATTTATACATTACTAGTTGACCCGGCGAACGTCGTTCGCGTAATAGTAAAAATCGAATATCGTAAAAGTCTACTATTAACAATGTTTTTCTACTATCTGTTATACATAAAAACCTTCCTCTTGAATCACTCTATTAAAACACTGTAGCGTAGTTGTAGAGATATAAGCATACGTAGGGACACACAGCGAGAAACGACATTGTTTCTTTTTTTATCTAGTTGAAGTAGCAAACGAGCATGCAGTCCACCTGATGGTAAGTGGTCACTGCCGCCCATGGACATCTGTAATCAACAACATACATAACATGGGTTTCATCTGCAGTCACTCACATATACGTGGCTACTCCCGAGGACTTGGCCAGCGCGGTGGACTATGGCCTAAACTCTCTCATTCTGGGAGAAGACCCGTGCCCAGCAGTGGGCCAATAATGGGTTGATGTGATGATGATGACTTCCGAGGACTATGATGTGAAAGTGTGCAGTGTGAAAGTGTTTTATACTACGTAGTGATGTAGTGACAACTCGTTCATTTTATTAAATGGCTTATAATAATCCTTAAAAATTACTCTTATGAGTGCCATTTCATTCCCAGTCAATGCTATTATGGTGTCCCCATCTTAATTAATGTTAAATCCGGAAGTGTGGAGTCCATGGCGACGACTTCCGGCTGGTGGGGCAAGTGCAATAAATGTCGTTTATTAACTCCGCCTTTGATCCCCATATAATTATGGGGGTTACGGCATCTATTGAGAGCACTCGACGCTATTTTATATGACAATATATTTAGTTTATTGTTAATGTTTCTTAAATAGTACTCGAATCCTGTCAGTATTTTAATGTAATTGTTTTAAACTTTATAAAAATAAACGTGAGAAAGTTTCGATATGTATGAATGAATAAATGGCAATTAGTTTGATTTTTTAAGACTAGCAGTGTACCGTGGTTTTACACGTATTAAATATTTTGCAGAATTTGGCGGTTTAAGAGTTTTCATTTCGGCAAGGGAGATCAAGCCCCCGCTAGCGCCATGCACTAGCAGCTTGATGTATCTATTAATTATTAACATATTGACTTTGAAAACTAAGCAAACACTACTAAAAGTTATAAATTGCGCGTTTAGAAGAGCTTTTAATTAGTTAATATGAATTAAAAAGAAATATAACTACTGATCTATTTATTGAAAAAAAACATTCTCATTTACCGCTTATACTAATAAAGAAATTAAATACTAAATATTACCAACTTGTTACATACAGTGAATACTCATTTTATTTGTGCCACCCAAAGACTTATCTTTATGTTTAATGTTTAATGAGCAAACACCAAAATAAATAGAGATAGGTATAGATAAGGAGCCAAAAAATGTGTCACCGTGTTAATAACTATAGTTTACTAACGTTTCCTATGTAAGGTTTGTTTTATGATACTCATACTTTGGCACGTAACCTATAAATGTAATTCTCTCATCAATCCATTATTGGCCCACTGCTGGGCACGGGTCTTCTCTCAGATTGAGAGAGTTTAGACCTAGTCCACCACGCTGGCCAAATGCGGACTAAAAAATGTAATTACAATACTAAATGTAATTACTCGCTAAAATTATATTTCTAAGACAGGATTTTTTGTATAATTTTCTTTTAAATTATAAGTAACCAAATCTTGTTTAATCTAATCAAACACTAACAGATTGACAGTGCACATATTTAGTCTTAAATAATAGGTCTTTCTCGCTTAAAGTTTTAACACAGTTTATGTTATACTGTAAATGTGCTCAAAGAAAAATTTTTCGAAAAGTAATGTTATAAGTTAGGGTTAAATACCGAATAAATGAATCAATCGTTGTGTCTAGAGTTTATCGTCAACTTAGAAAACATATTTTTTCTAAGTTGACGATAATCTTAGAAAACATTTTAATTGAAATCTTAAATTTGTTTTCCTCAAATAATTAAATTCGGAACTCTTTAAAGAGACTCTTTAATAGAAATGTAACAAAATACGAACAAAAATAATTCAAAACAATTAATAAGATTAGGTACATCATATATCCTTGAAATTTGGATAAACCAGTATCGTTTGATCGAGAAGGTATCATCGTCACAACGATTCTGGCATTCTTCGTTTCGGGTCTGGATGCTGGTTCATATACATATGAGACAACCATTTTAGTCTTCTAGAGCCCCGCATCCTCAATCGGCTTCAGATAGAACGTTAGTTCCATTGAGTTAGTTACGGATATCTATGGGGAACAGCGGCCACTTATTATCTATCAAGTTCTCTAATATCGTCGGGTGACAAGAAAAACTCACGAACTACAAAATTTTATAATCCCGATTTTTTCACTTAATACACTATTCTTTAACAACACATTATTATTACGTAAATAATATATGGATACAATAACCTGTACGATATTTTATTTAATGATAGACTTTACGACATTTCATATACATGAAATTTTGGGATCAAAATATTACTAAATGCTGATAACATATTGCATATTCTGAAGTTAGTGAGTTTTCCTGTCACCCGACGATATGTCGGCTGCATGCTCACTTATTACTTCAACCTTATAAAAAAAAATGTGTGCGTGTACTAGCGTACACTCGTAAGAAGTGAAACTTCTTTATGACGTTATTTTTCAAAAAATAATTTTCTATATGCAACTTTACAGAAATTGGTTAAATAAAGTTAAATTAGATAAAGTTTAATAAAATGCTTTTATTAAACTTTATCTAATAATCTAATCTATAATAATCTATCTAATATCACGCGTGGTAGGGATAAGAAAAAGATGGCACGTAACGGAAAAAAAAAGATGGCGCGTAACAGAAAAAGATGGCACGTAACGAAAAATAAAAAAAGATGGCGCGTAACAGAAAAAGATGGCGCGTAACGAAAAAATGTTACACTAAATTTTTTTCCAACCCCGATAAAGAAGTTTCACTTCAAAAATAAAAAGCCGGTAAAAGGATATTCTCATACCCAGTTGTAAGAGCTAGTTTTAAATTAAAACAGGAGCCAATAAGAAACAAAAACTTGCCTCCTAGACCGCAAAGCCGCCATCACAACAGGTGCGTCTTATTTAACTTTGGACATCTTTATAGCTCTCTACTTTTAAACAAGAAATAAATACCTTCGTATTTTTCTGTCTCTGTAAAAGTCTAATAAGTTTGGACATTTTTATAGCTTACCCTAAAGAGAAGCTCCGAAGTTTTGTGTTTTAAAGCGAAGTGGCCTATAATTAACTGATGTAAAGTATAGATAAGTAATACGGAAACCTCCAGGTTCGGTCCGAGTGGCCCAGTTTAGGGAAGGCCTATGTCCAGCAGTGGACAAAGGCTTTAAGATGGATGGTACGTTATACCGAATATTGAAAGAAAATCGCCCAATAAGTAATATTACAAATAAACAGTTTTGTAAAATAATAATGTCCCGCGGTTTCCCCCGTCTGAAAGTAGTTTGGCAAAGGGAGATCTCCCGCCAGGCTAGGTGATCATGCCTGGGGAGCGGCCGTGCTCCGACAGTTGATGTTCGGAACTTGTATATATGCGGGGTATTGAAAATGCTTCGATAGCGTGTTTCAGAATACTAGTAGCGCCATCTCTTGATGAGTAGCGGGAGGTCGCCACATCACCCCCTGCTCAGACCGGAGGTCGATAGGTCCGCAAGTCTTCGCATTCAAGTACCAGTAGTTCGCCCTCTATCTGCGGTGAGTCGAGATGTGAGGGCAAAGTGAGGCCTTGAGATGCCCTCTATCCACGGTGAGTCGGGATGTGAAGGTGGAGCGAAGTGTGGAGGCGAGCAATGTCTGCTCAAGGCGTCCATGATGTCGCGGAGAGCAGCTGGACCAGGCACAGGAAGCGTTTCCGAATGTGCTGCGATGCACCTGATGAGCTGCTAATCTGATGTTGAGATGCTGCGGTCCATCCAGGGTGTGACGTCGCCACCATCGTGAAGGGACGTGTCCTTGTCTGGGGTCACCACTTTGGCAAAGGGAGATCTCCCGCCAGGCTAGGTGATCATGCCTGGGGAGCGGCCGTGCTCCGTCAGTTGATGTTCGGAACTTGTATATATGCGGGGTATTGAAAATGCTTCGATAGCGTGTTTCAGAATACTAGTAGCGCCATCTCTTGATGAGTAGCGGGAGGTCGCCACAGTAGCATTCTGGATTTAAACTTTAATTACTTTTGAATAGTTTTTCATGACATTAAAACTAAACGTTAGCTTAGAATAGAGTCTAAATATATTTAATTATATGGGTTGAATTCAGTAATTAAATTGGATGCGACTTCAAACACACGGAAAAACAGATTAATTACTAAAAATAACAACAAATATATATACATTTTTATTTATTATCAGGTATTGTGTGTACTAAACTGAGATAGAACTCTAGCAACTATAGTATAATTATGTCTCTACATTTGGGAGGAAAGTCCATAATTTACTTCATATTTATGTCATCCTCGGTATATTCTACACGTAACATGTTTTTAAACGGTTTTACCTTATATGATTCTAAATACTACAAGACGCAAAAAATTTAATATGGTAGATAATATAATCTTATTTAATATGTACATAAATTGGCAAGAATTGTGCGCGAAGGTACGGTCCCCGAAGAAATTAATTTTTAATCCTCTGGACATAAGACACCTAATCCAAGACGGAACAAAGTTTAATAATTCAGTCGTTAATCAAAACTTGGCGTGTCAATTTACACACGTTAACGAATTTGGCACCTCTGCTCGAATTAATTGAAAAAGTTCCGTTGTCAGGGGTTCCAACTGCGGCTAAGTGTGACGTGAGGTTACAGGAGGTTTTAATTTATAATTAATTTCGAACAGTATCGGATGTATTCTTAAAAGTTCAAAGGACACGGCCAGTTTGTGTCTAGTTGTCGATGGATCGTTGCAGTCACAATAGAGAGACTCATAATGTATAACATATTCATAAATTACGATATGTTTTGGTGCGTATGTAGGGTGCGGTTGCCGGAACACTTTCACATGAGGCGACCATCATAGTCCTCGGGAGTAGCAACGCATCTGTGATCGACTTCAGATGGAACCCATGTTCTGTATGTAGTTGATTACAGATGTCCATGGGCAGCAATGTCCACTTACCATCAGGTGAAATGCATGCTCGCATGCATTGCTACTTCAGTCAGATAAAAAAAGTCCGGCAGCAGGTGAAATTTAGTATTGGTTTAAATGTGGTAGTACTCTATGCGGTTCGACTCTTGAAGCATCATCCACACCCATTTGAGCAGTTATGTGCTGCTGCGTGCTAGTTTTAAGGTTCGTAGCAAGGGAGACACACATCTCCAAGGCATTTTAACTCATTCGTGTCTAACTGATCGTATCTTTAAGAATATCATCATATCTTTTACAGTAGGTATCATTTAACAAAGCAAAACGGAGGTTACATAATTTGTTTAGTTTCTATAGTATTAATAACATCATGAAATAATACCTTGCATTTAAGATAAAATTTAACTTGGCTTATGATGATAAAGTTCTTCTTCTAGTTATTCTTGGTAAACAATAATTTCACTGAACCTCCTTAAGTTGTTACGATAACAGTTATACCGAAGCCCTCCTACGCTCAATACTTGATTGTTTTTATTATTTCAAGCGCTTTATATTTTAACTTTTATGTAGGTCAAGCTTAGCGTAGTTTTGTAAAATATATTCATTATTGGTGTATTTAAATTATTGTAGAATTCATATTCTTAAAGTAATTTTACTCTAATTTTAATCAATTTTTAATAATATCCCTAACTGTAGTATGCTCAAATGTAGCCTTAAGATATATTTTATTCCTACGTAATAACATTATTAGTCATTAATGTGCATATGAATTGTAAAATAAAAATTATATTACCTATTTTTAACTTTTTTAAATTTATCTCAAGAGAGCCTTTCAAATCTATGTGACCTAAGGATAACCAACATATTATGTTTTAGTGTTATTTATTACTACTTAATAATTCCTACCTTTATAGTGGAAATAGTACGTACCTAGTACTATAGTACCTACTATATAAATAGTATAGGTAAATAATGTAAGACATGTAAAGTAACCATAAAACAAATGCAGAACAAAGAAGTAGCATGTACGATATTTTGATCCTAGAATCAAAATTAGTTCCACATTTTTATTGAAAGAAGAATATGAAAAACAATAAATCACCTACTTCACCGATTCCCCCAGCTCGATCGTTCAATCAAGATCAAGTATTAACTCAGTTCAATTTCAATTACCGTCCACGAGTCTAGAGTGGTGAGACGAGAGGCTTAGCGATGAGCTAACGAACTGCGTAAACGACTTGTTAGGTTCGTAAATAAACAGAGACTCATTTGCAAATCTTATGACGTTAAACATTTTACGATTAAGTCTGTGGATTGATTTTATTGGATGACGACCCGTGTGGCGGTGCGGTTACTATACCGGTGACGCGCAATGGGTCCGGGTTCGATTCCCGGCCACACAGGTATCTGAATGATGAATTTAGATTCCTGTTCTGAGTCTGGGTGTTTGTGTATTCGTCTTGTGTGTGTCCAAGGTACCCACGACGCAGGAGAAAATCCTACTGTGGGGCTATGAGTGTGGAAAGCGTGTTGGTTTAAAATTGAAAAAAAAAATCCATATTTTATTATAATAAAGCGCGAATGATCAAAAATGTTGCTTAGCGTCCTTAGTAATAATTTTAGGATAAAAAATGTAGAGTCGAAAGTCGTTTACTACGGCTTAGTTACATTAGCTAAATACGTCTATTTAGGACGGTCTATCGTAGGAGTTATAACATACAATGTATGCCTTTTTGTTACACAAATTAACGAAAATATTCTTAAAACAAACGTTAACTAGATTTTACTTCGCAGTAAACTTTACTTTAGATATGTTAGACGAAAATAACCACCTGTAAAGGTACAAATTATGTACCGGAGTTTAAATTTATAGATTATTTATAAACTTTTAAACACATGACAATATGACTATCATATTAAATTTATGAAATTATAGTTATACAACATAAAATATTCAACAGCTTTATAATTTCATACATATTTCATTTAACTCTGAACGAGTGCTACAAACTTTAAACTCGATAACAGCAAGTCAGAAGTGCTAGTAGTAAGCGATGACCTAACGAACCGTATCGCGATGGGTTCTAATTACTGAGCAAATAAACAGAGGCAAATGAGCCTACCAATCAGTCACTGAAACTTCCGAATGTTGATTAGGTAACTGTATACATAGTGACACTATTTTCTCTTAATATTGAACTAAGCACTGATTTCTTGAGTTTTGGACTTATGTGTATCATTTTTTAAACAAGCATTAGTGATAGATACTTGTTTTTATTAGTACAATTTGTAATTACAACGTATTTTGTATTAAAACTCTCTTTGAAATAAAACTGATCTTAAAAATCTGACGTCGACATGTGTGCTGAAAAAATCTTTTCCAAACTTTTTTGGCTATAAGTGGCTTAAAATGAAGTTTGAATAATATTATATCATTGCAGATTAGAGTATTACTCCATTGAGTATTTAATTGAATTTATTATGCAACTTTACGTGACAATTTTTCGATAAATTACATTTTTTTAAAGTAAAAATTGTAAACTGTTTATACTATGCCTTTTTATTTATCGTAAAACTAAAAATAATTGTCTAATATAAACCCAAATGATTTATGCATCTAGATTTATATTCCCATGGTACTTTTACAATGCACATTCTGGGTTCTAATTTATTATTAAAAGTACTTTACTTAATGATATAATATATTAACACCTGCCTCAAGTTTTTTAGCCATCCATCACCTATAGTAGAATGGTAGAGAATGCCATTATAATTTTGCGGTTTTGTTAAAATTTACAATTTTACTTTAAGAAATGAAATAAATGACTAAATATTATTTCATATGTCCAACTTCAAATAAATCTTTCTCTGTGTGTATTTAGTCTGTAGTTAAAAACGCGTGGAAATTGAAGCAGGTAGAATGAGAATGTAAATAAGAAATATTTTTGTTATTTTGTGTCGAGGGCAAACATTCACGATTGCCGGTCTCTCAGCCTGACATAATTTTGTTAAGCGCTCAGTGATGTAGAAAACTGAAGTACTTTTGCAGACTTCTAATACTAACTTTTTAACCGAGTATGCACTTGTAGCAAGATTTTTTATTTTGGTTAGAGCTTAAAACATTTTTGTTACTTGTTCAGAAATAATTTTGCTAACAAGAAATTTCTACTTTGTTAAATTTCGATGTTAGATTTTGTTTATCTGATATTTCATCCTAACTAAAAATATTACAGTTATTTTAGTGGAACAGAAAAATGGTAGGACCCTTTTGGGGGATAACTTGGGTCCGCATCACTGGCAGATTTGACTGTCTCAGACTGTGAATTACTATGGCTGTTGTTTGTTCTGAAGTCATAAATGAGACGCATCGACACGAGGCGGTGTAACTTACTTCTCAACGGTAGCAGGTTATATTATATAGGACTTTAATCTATTGGGGCTATTACTTACCACGAGGAAAACTGCATATTCATTTGCTACTAAAATTTAAACACAATTTGCCGTATTAGGAATTATTATTATAGAATGCTAAAAATATCTTTACAATAAATTTAGCTCTTTATCGAACTCTACAAAAGCTTCTTACAAATTTCCTATCAATGTGCAAGTGTACCGATAGCAAAGAAACAGTGTCAGACACATTCACCCGACACCGACACCGCCGACATTATTTATCGGCTCTTATCGACACAAGACAGCGTCTACCCACCGTGAAACAAGTCAATTTTGCACTTAATTGTAAAATATTTTTGGAAGGAATGTTCAACCGAACGACGTATTTATTGGAGTCTATTTCAGAGTTTGTTTATTAAGTAACATAATACATGGAACCTTGGGGCGTTTAATTAAGATTTGCTGGGTGACATGATATTAAATTAAGTACGTGAATATTTCCAAAAGAAAACGAAGTATTTTAACGGTTTATCGAGATACTCGTAACTTCAATCAAATATTTCGTTAAAAAAGCTACGCTTGAAACCATTTATCTCTCACTCTCATCAACCCATTATTGGCCCACTGGCTGGACACGGGTCTTCTCTCAGAATGGAAACCATTTATACTAGAATTTTATATAACTTTACTTTATATAATTTTACATAAATTCAATCAAATATTTCAATAAAAAAAGCTACGCTTGAAACCATTTATGCTAGAATTTTTAATCTCCTTTTGTTAGTGTAATAATTCCTGATTTTTAAATAATATTGATATCTATTTCGATGTGGATAAATACTTATCCGACTCTTTCTAATGTATTCTTCAGGGATAGCATCGCATTGTGGTAAACCCCGAAGTACCTAAGGCTCTAATCTTAGCGTCCGTGGTCACTTATTTTCAGGTAGATTACATCGTATTAGAAATTAATTATAAATGATTATTATCACTATTTATTGATTATCACTGCTCACTGACTTTTCTAAAATTATGTGCGTATTATTAATTAATTATTACTGCTTTTCGGCGAAGGAAAACATCGCGAAGAAACATACTTACCCGAGAGTTCTTAAAAAAAGTTCTCGGAGGTGTGTGTAGTCCACCAATTCGCACTTGGCCAGCGCAGTGGACTATAGCATAAAACTCTCTCATTCTGAGAGAAGACCCGTGCCCAGCAGTGGGACAATAATGGGTTAACGAGAGACTACATTCGCGTCTGTTACTTCCATATTATAAAAACACCAAGTATTTTCGTTTGAAGATTTAAAAAAATACTTAAAGGACCTGTTTCTAAGTTCCTTCTTATATTTATCATTTTAAAATTAAATTAATATTTCCATAAATCATTACTTCACACGTTTCAATATTTTCCGAAAGTAACACAGCGAAACTATTTTCATCTAAAAGGCAATTAAATATATTACATTATATATTACACAGTAATTACCTCAGCTCGCCTCGGCACTTAAAATAATTAATGTTATTTGATCCGATATGTAATAGTCTGCAAATTAGCCGGTTAATTAACTTAGCACGGGTACGGCGTAATGAGCGCACTTTGATTGAGGATACGGAACCTCTCGAAATTACCTTCAAGGAAGTTAGGATCGGTGGAAATATGTTTAAGAATAAATATTTCTTAGTATTTCATTAAATTAACATACTTTAACGAAAGGTACTGCTTTCTACTACTACTACTACTACTACTTATAATATGAAAAGTTCAAGAATGTTAGGATACCTCGTGGGATTATGTTTAAGAATGTTCGGATATTTCTTGGTCTAAATTAGAATACTTTAAAGTAAAGGTAATATTTTAAAACTCATTTAAAGTTTATGGTGTATACGTGTATATGGTGTATACCTTTTTTTTTTTTGTTGACGGGGAGGAAACCTTCAAAAGGTACCCGGAGCTTTGAGGAGAGACTCCGGGTTATGTGGGATTTTTACCCACTAAAACCTCCTCGGTGGCCTTCCTCAGCGCTTGTAGGGGACCCCGGGACCTCTAAAGAAAACGCGCCAGTACCCCCTAGCGCAGCACCCCTCATGGGCTCGTCTCTTAGGGGACATGTAGCTGTCCCCCTGCATCTTCCGGTGTCTACGGCGACATGCAGCCACACATGCCACCGTCCTTTTCGGGGTCGCTGGCTGGGCGGTTCGAGCTCCCTCTCGAGCCGTCCGCAACCCCAGGAGCCCCCTTTCAGTCGCCTCTTACGACAGGCAGGGGATACCGTAGCCGTATTCTACTCCCCGACTACAGGGAGTATATGGTGTATACCTACGTGGTTTATATTCATCCATCAGACTTTTGAGGTCCACTGCTGGACACAATGTCCCAATGGGGGTTTTGGGCATAATCTTCGCGCATGGCATTTGCGTTGGTGACCGTAGAGGATGTTGACGAAAAGAAGACACTGCTGATAATTTGCTGGATTTTGTCGAATAGTAGGCGACTAATAATATCCACGTGAAGAGATAGAGGTGCTATTTAAGACCGACACCACACGTAGATTACGGATACGACATTCCTGAGGACTAAGATGGCAGTCTAATATTTAGGACAAAGAATTGGCAAACTTAACAATCCTATTATATATTCCTAACTAATCAAAAACCTTAGTTTATTTCGTTTTCTCAAAATAAAAATTATTGATTGCTTTTTCGCCCAACATATCAAAGTACATTGTAATGTACGAGCTGAAACGTAAAACAATGATTTTGAAGAAACTAAATAAACTGATACTAAGGGCATAGGTACCGTTCAATACATGCAAATATATCATCGCTAAACATGTGCCTGTATGTACAGACAATGACTAAGTGCAGTCGTGCCAGAAGTCTGTTGTCTGTGCAATACTATACGTCCTAGTTCCCAGTTGCAATTTCTCGACTAGTGTATCTGGTATTAGTTTCAGAGGAAAGTTTTACTGTGTGCTAAACTTACCTTAAGTCTTCTGTAGATGTATAAGTATAGTGACGAATTTTCCTATCTATTCGCCGATTACACCTTTGCGTATGATTTGATTAGGATAAATCTTTTTGTACGTCAGGTGGTCCCATTAAAATTTGTAATAAAAATAGTATGAATGGTATTTTCTTTCTTTAGTGTAGAAAATAGGGAATGGTTTGTAGGTATTTGAACTGGACGGGAAGGTCGGGATGTGTTAATGTATCCTTACTTTTTATACGAGTTTTCAAACTGCTTCTATTAAAGCAGTGTATGCTATGATATTTACGTTATTTTATTAATATGCACCAACAATTATGACTGATCTTTTAGAATAAATTTCAAATTATCATAATACACATCTCAAATTTAGATCACTTCAACTTGTTGCTAGTTAAAGAAATCGTACGATATAATAAATAAATATTTTCATTTATAAGTATACTTGTATTTAATGAAAAAAAAACTCAAAAGATCACTTCAACTTTTAATATCCAAACTACGTTAACTTTACATTATGCAATACATCATCAATTTCGAATCTCATGTTCCTTCTTGAGTATATAAAATTTAAAATTATTCCTCTACATGTAATATAAATAACAGCAGATTCCAACATAATCCTGATTACAGTACAAATCTATCGACTCGATAAATTCTCGGCTCATTCCGCCGTAGTGAGGCAGTCGATCGTAAGAGTGAAAAAGTGCATTTAGTCCAATGAAAACAAATGAGCCGGATTCAGAGATACATTTCAGACATTAGTAACGTGGATCTCTACAGTCCATCCGTGTCCGGAGTTTCATTGTTTTCCGAGCAATAAGCCTCTTGTTAGACTGCTGGCTGAACTATCGCGATAGAATCTTTTGGGAGCTAATACAATAAGTCACAGTTCATGTCAAGACTCGGGGCTGACGGTTGCCGATTGCCGCTGTCTGTTGTCAGCAAAAGACCACATGTTCGTTGATGATAAACGGCCAAAATAGTTGCCGTGAACGATTGGTCATGTGTCATGGTCAGGAAAAAGTCGCTCGTGTGTTAACTTCCACCGATTATTTTGAAATTAACTTATAAAAGCAGTGTTTGGGTAATATAAATTATAGTAGACATTGTACACTGCTTCTGATTTGAAGGGCAGAATAAAGACTTCTCGTATTTTGTTTGGTGTATATTATTAATAAATCTTTGATGAAACTTGATGGACTGATGATTTTTTAACTTTTTGATTAGCAACCATCGCCATAACTTAAAAAATCTTATAAAAATATAATTTTTAAAACAAATAATAATAATTACTATTTTCACTATAAATTTAGCATTATGTTGCTCGCAGTCCTCTCGCAGTGAGACAAGAGTCCAACCGGACATTAGTTAGGATTCCAGCGGACACCGCCACCCGATTCTCAGCGCTCTGAGATCTCTCACGGACTTATTAATGTCGCTATTAGCGTTAAGAATCGTCAGTATCTACGATACCCATTCGGCCAGTTATCTATCATTAGCTTTAAGCTTTAGGTCATATATTTTTGGCCACAAGTCGATATTTTAGGTGAGGCTTATTTTAGTGCAACTGTCGTCTTAAAAATACTTGAATCAATAACTTTATTGTTTCAAATTTATTAGTGTGGTATATGACATGATTTTGAAAAAATACCGAAAATAATTGATGACGTAAACATTTTACTTAAGCTTACTTATAAATAGAAATATATTCAGAAATATATTTAGAAGTGACGAGTTTATTCATTGCTCGTCTCGCTTATAGTAATCAAAAAGGCATGAAATGTGTAAAAAATGTTGTTACTTTTAAGGTAAATTGCCCTGCCCTAATGTGCGTCACTCTACTCTGGGCCTATGTCTTCTGAATCCACCGGTTTCCAGCTCTTCAGGTTATCGGTTCACCTGGTCGGGCGGCGATCTACACTGTTTTTGCCTAAACGTGATACATTTGTGAGGAACTTTATCCTGTCAGATTCACATTCTAGCTTAAGTATTTATTCTTGATCAGAACTTTATTATTATGAGTTATTAATATAAATATGTATCCATATATCTATAGTTATATCAACAAAACTACGATCCGATTAGCAAATGACATGTTTCGAAGAACAATACTCAAATGGATTAATTCAATTTTGACAACGCGATGTCCATTTCGAAACAAAACAGTTGTAAGAGGATTTGCGAGCGAGCCCCTCCGCAAATTACGTGATTGGATTCATATCTAGCGGCAGATTAATTTAATCGCCAAAAATGAAATTTTATTTCATTAACAGATAATTGCTATATAGGTAAGTCTGAGTTTTGATATTGATAAAAATCAGGCTTGTACATATCCTACTATAGTTTGATTTTGCTATTTTTTTTTACTGAAGTAGCAAACGAGCATGCAGTCCACCTGATGGTAAGTGGTCACTGCTGCTCATGGACATCTGTAATCAACTTCATACAGAACATGGGTTCCATCTGAAGTCAACAGATGCGTTGCTACTCCCGAGGACTGGTGGTGATGATGGTCGCATTATGTAAAAGTGTGCCGGCAACCACACCCTTCTATCGAAACGCAAGAAATGCTTCACGCTAGAAATAGGTGTGGCGGTGGTACTCCCCCGGTCGAACTACACTGGTTCTACCACCTTCAAAACACCTCTGGGGAGTCAGCTTCTTTGAGGGAAGCCAGTCGCCAACCTGGTGTAATTTGGCACCCATTCAGATGCAGATCCTTAGGTCTAATAAACTCTCACACGATTATAACTAATAGACAGTACAGATAATTATATTCTTAAGCACAAACTGTTGGGGTTTTACAATAAGTAGGTATATACATATTTTGTTCGTTGGTATAGACAACTCCGAATTTTAATTTTGTCAATTAGTCGATCTGTATTTAAAGATTAATCATTGAGACTTTTAATCTTTTTGATTTTAAGAAGGGAAAATATATTCTTAGCGAAACAGCGTAAAAGTTATTTTATACAAGTTATTTTAAAGACGCGTAGAAAACCCTTGTGCATTTTTAGGAACTTATTGGCTCTTCTGTTTTTACTCTATTTGAGCATGTTTTGCGAGATTACCTATCTAAAATTCATACAGATTGCGACCGCTTCGTCGTTTTGTTGAACGTGACCCCATCGCCTGTCGGTATTATGTATGTACATAATAATATACTATCATGTTACTATCATACGTTCCATCTGTGTATACAGATGAAATGGTACATATTACATCATGCTCTGCATATGACAAATTTTAAATTTTACAAAACATTGTACCTACTTTATGAAGAACTATTGTAGATTATCTTATGATATTATCAAGCAAGTTAACATCAGTTCGCATTAGTTTTCTGCTGGACAGAGGCCTCTCCCATCAAGCGCCACTGAAATTTTAAATGAATTAAAGCCAGTCATGTCCAGGAAGCGATTAAAAAATTAACAATTCTATAAAATACGGACCAAAGACACGACTGCAATCATTAATTGGTTCTACAGAACCAATTAATGATTGCAGTCAAAAAATGTTTAATAAAAAATAATATTCAAGATATTGGTGTATATAAGATAAGATCTTGCTTTAAAATTACAGTCAGTACGATACAATGTTTGTCGGTCACACTCAAAAAATATGAGTACTTGGATAACAAGAAAGTATCACAGTAATAGAGAGCAAAACATATCACTCTTTGCATAGAAATATTTCGGCACAGAGACGTGACCGGGCATCATATTGAGGCATTGCCCATCGACGGGGGATATGGTTCGTTCCGTGAAATATCGTCGTGTATGGACGCGATAATGGATTTCTTTTATTACACGGATTACTGGTAGGAGTAAGTACATGCCGCTGGTTAATTGATATGGAGTTATACATTTGAAAATGTAATAGTTAAAACAATATGTAGTAAAATTAATAGAGGACTCGTTTTTCTGTGTAAGAGTAAAAATAGAGCAAATACCGTAACCCAAACTCATCAATTTTTGTACATAATTTTATTTCTGAAAAGTTAAAAAATACGTACATTTCTTTTTACCGCGGTTTTTTACATTCAGCAAAATAAATAAAAAATACCTCAGTACCTTCTGCCATTTCAATGTTAACTAAAGAAGCTTTAAAAACTTAGTCATAATAATAGAATGAGGTTAATATGTTAATAATTCTTTTGCAACGCCATGATTTGCAGCCACTTTATAATTGTTTTATGTTGCAGGATCTGCAACATTTAGCCCATTTAAACAATTAACTATTCAACTGGTTAAACTTATACTGATTTTGATAATTTAACTTCACGAAATAATATCGATTTCAGAGGCGATCATATTTGCAAACTAAGTTGGAATGCGTTTTTTATCCTGTTCTTATTATATTATTTAAATTCCAACTATTTTAAGGAAATAGATCTTTTCGTGGTACTTTCAGGATCAGATCACTAATAATTTTGCTTTTACCATATTTTCATAATTTGTGCCCAAAATAATTCTAAGTAAATTAGTTTCTTCAAATATCAAGTAACACAAAACATTTCGGTTTTTATTTACATTCATTTTTATCTAATTATTTATGTGTCAAGTAAAAATTCATTGTAGATATATAGCAATAACATTTCATGCATAACTCTAGGCCAATAGGATGAGAATTTGCACATAGAAAATGGTGGCAAGAAGCTAATATTACGTGAATGTGGTTTCTTTATCCGTTATTCTTATTCTGCACAGTTTATGCAAGCGAGGGAAGGTTAACGACTCGTTTATGACTTTTCTGAACTCTATTTACCGGGACCAGTCAAACGGGTGTTTAGTGTTCTCACTATTGGACTCATAATTTTATTGCCGTCCTATTGATATGCTATTGAAAGTTAAGTCTTTAATAACATTGGTCAATTTGATAACAATAAAATTCTAGAACATATTTTGTTTATGTATTGCTTGAATAATAAGTTTTTTTTTATTTAAAAGCATCTTTCTAAAACTTCTAAGATACAAGCATCAGCCTTATTGATCGTGAAAACAAATGTATGTTTATAATCTTTATGATTAGACAAAATAATTCGCCGTAATTTCTAATTAAACTTGCTGTAACTCAAAACTTGTAAAGAGACTTGAAGGTAATGAATTAGTTTATGCCCGCCAAGTGTTGAATCTATTTCAAAAAATGTATAAATGTCGCAAAAATTTATTCCTTAACCTAATAACATCTTGAAAATTTCAAAAACTCGTTAATTTATTTTTAAACATGGGCATTAAAAACAAAGGTCTGAAGATGATTTATTGCCTGTCATAAAAGTTCACGAAATCCTGTAAATCATGATGATCAGCTGAATCTGCTAAATAGGGTAGCGAAAATTGAAAGACCTTTTGTCAGGGGTGTAAACAATTACAAAAAGTAAACTGTGAACCTCGATTATACGTATTTAGCAACTAATTACATTTTTTTCCAGAAAATTCTTTAAACGGTGTTATGATGAATACGGTTAAACTTTTAAAGTTCATTACAACTTATTTTCTATAAAAATATTATGATTAATATGTCATAAACCCAAAGGCCTATATGACACTATTTATGCCTAAAATTTTCTAGAATTAATTAAACCCATGGTTTACGTGGTTTGCAAGGACTTTTAATTTATAATCAGATTTATATTACTATTTTTAATCGTTTTTTTTATTTATTAACATTTTAGTTATTAATAATATATTATAGTTATTTTATTACTTAAAAATATATTAACTGAGTAACAATATATAGTAAACATTCAATACATTCCTCATTTAATCTCGAAAATTTTCTAGCTAATATTTTTTAGATAAAAAAAGGATATGCATATTTTTGTATTAATAATTGTCTATGGTGTGGATTTAAAATCAAATTATTATATTGTGTCAAAATACGACTTTGTTTCCACGCGGTCTTAGGTAGGTAGGTACGTGTCGGAATTAGTAATGCACCAGCATGGCTGTGATTCCTGTTAAGAAGAAAATATTGTAGGTTTTTGTTAAACAAATATATCAAATATATGAATTGAAATATTACATTAAATGTTGTCGACGGACGTCGCTAAGATTCATCTGAATATATTATTTTCTAATCTTCTTTCTTAAACTAGTTTTTCTGTGGGCAGTGTTACATCGGGTTGATTGTATTGTCGCAGTCAAGCAATCCGATACGCTACTAAGACTCAAATCTTTCTTACAAATATTTAAGTTAATTTGAGATCTTGTATGTTACTGAGAAGTCCTAATAGTTGTACTTAAACACAACAATGAAAAACAAAAGCCTGTGTAATGTCTCAGAGGAACGGATTTTTAGAATTAAGAACTCGGGAAGTGGCAGACTATTATATTGATTACATTCCTACGTTTCTTGTTAAAATATTCATATTTGATTTTTCTGCTTAATAGTTTCAAATGTTAGGCAATCATAAATAAAGGTAATCATGAAAATTGCTAGTACTAAAAGATTAGATATGTAATTGCTTATTTTGTATACAAAATTTTTAAATACAACGCATTTTTATACACAAATAATATTTTAATTATGTCCTTGAATGTTAACCGAACGGAAACAATTTTACAGCACATTGACCGCAGTTGGTATCAAACCATCAATCTGGACGAATGTTTCGTGAAACAACCGTAATTAGTCTGAAAAATTACTTACTGTGGGAGTCATGACGTGTTGAAAATGCGTGATTTCTGTACAGATATTTTATTAGTTTCGAGACTTTTAAAATGATTCGTTTCTTTGGGGACTTCAAAAGAGATTCTTATTGATTTGGTGGTATTAAAATCTGCTTCTTCAAAAAAACATAAATTTGGACGTTTAACCTTAAAATGTAAAATAAAAAGATAAGATAGCAAAGTTTAACAATTGATTTTCACGGTTAACTTCAAGTGATAGATATCGGCATAGTTATTTAGGTCAACTAAAGATTACGAGATAGTTGTCTAGTTATTATCTCTCTATATATTAATACGTGAAGCAAAAACTTTCTATCTCTATAAAAGAAAATTACGCGAACGGAGGAATATGAAATTTAGCAAGGAGGAATATAAAGTTTACTTAAAAAGGACTCCATGATGCTAATATTAAAAAAACGCATAAAACATACATAAAATAATCTTAAATACACGTGTCAAAAATGTCTCACCTTTGTCAAAATACGCGTCATTGCTTTTAAAATTCAGCTTAGTTAATGAAACCCCTTCTTCTTCCCTTTAATTGGTGTTTTGAAAATAACTCGCAAGTTAATACAGTCAAAAATACATTTAAAAAGTTTGCAGTACACAAACTGTTTTCTAATTAGAATTTGATTGAATTTGAGAGTAGTTCAAGCTACGACAAAGATATCAAGCTTAGTTCTTTGGTTTAATTACGGTCGAATTTCGACGAAGCATCAAAGTAGTGTTCTGTAAGACGTTTTTCGTTTTCAGGCTAAGTTTTGGTTTAAATTCATATCACTGTCGATACCATGATGCACCGCCATATCATTTAATTTTCACCTTAAAGCAGACCCGGTCGAGTATAATGAAAAGCGGCGCGTGTCCATCTATTTCGGCTGACAGTCAGACAGGTCTGTCCCGGCCAGAGTAAATCATTCACTCGAGCTAATTTTAAGCTGAACGCTTTACTCTACAAGTTATTCGGAAATTGCATTAATAAGGAACCTTTGGAAATATTAACATTTATTTATATTTATTTTTTTATTATTCATTATGAGTTATTCAGAGTTTTTATCACTGGAAATATTTTTATTGCTAAAAATGGGTGAAAAGTCATTTTCATTATAAATAGACATAAAATTTACTTCGAATTTATAATCAAATAAATAGGTATTTGTGCTTATTTTCGCCAGTTCTAATACACATTTAACATTTTGACTTTAACTTTTTAAAATTCAAGCATACCTTATTAAAGGCGAAATATTTTTTTTGATACATTTACAACATAAAGGATATCATGAAATATTGAACGAGGATTATTATAAAACTTGCAAAATATTGTAACAGGAGCATCTCACACGTCCTCATTGTGAAGCGGATGAATACAGAATGGCGAACACGATAGCGGAAGTTACGGACCAACTTCGGCGACACCAGCCAACTTTCAAGGCATTTTTATCATTTTGCACTGAAACCCTGATCAGCTTGTTAGTCTGGTTATGGGAAGTTCAATAGCGTTTTCATCTGTTCATTTTTATAATAGAGCATTGACTGGGTCTGATAAAGAAGGGATGAAGCTTATTGAATAAATGTGAAGTTTACTTCACATTAAATTAGCCGGTAATATACACTGGTAACGTACGTATATTCACAATTATATCACATTGCTTAGGGGCGTTAGGTAGGTAGGTATTAAAAGCTTCGAGACCCTTTTCCTATTTCAGACATTTTAGATTTCAAAGAAGATAAGATACAGGTTGATTAATTCTTAGTTGTCACCTGTCGTGCCTTGTAGTTATACCCGCGTAATATGATAAATCACTTGACAATGGTATTCATTATAGATATTGCAATTCCCGAGGGAATTTGTTCTGTGATTATTGTATATGGTCAAACTAAGGAACCTCCGTTGCACCTATTTATGCCTCAAGCAAATGGAATACTTTACAACGCTAGAACGTTCCAGCGTAATCATTAAAACACTTTTCGTGCCTGATTTTATGATTCAATTTTTTTTTATTGTCGAACAATATGTGCATACAAGTGAATGCCAATTTTGTCTATGACTCTATCCATATTACACTACTGTGTTGTGTGTTCTTAACGTCCAGGAGTGACTATATCGTACTAATTAAAACAAATTGTGAATAACGCCTAATCGTTTTTGTATTAAACTGTTTTTTGAAACTTTGTAACAGATTCATCATTAGATTTTTGTACTGTACTTTTCTTTACATATATCGTGCAATATTTTGCTCAAACACCACAAATACACAAACAAATTGTCACTAATCATAATTTCATATAATGATTGCAAATAGCTTGACAATAAGGCGTTCATTATCGCACATGAGGTCCCGAGGGAGCTTAGCGCAATGACCACGCCGGCGCAGGGGATTATTACGGAGCGACTGCTCCATTTAGCTCGGAATGCATACCAAATGTATCGTTAAGCTATATTGTACGAAATAGTTTGATTAGAACCCAATTATCAGATATTCCTGAGAGAATAAGACGAGTGCACGACTAGGATTTATGTGTTGCTAATAGCAAGCAGAAGTTTGTTTTCTGGCGTTTCCGTTGGTAACTAATTATACTAACTATTCCACGTCCCATTACAATTATGATCATGATCATAGTCAAACATAACGTATACTATTTAAATATAGTAAAACATTTTTTTCTTATAGTTTTGCTTTCACTACTAATTAATTAGTTCGACAGGGAATTACCACCACCACACCTATTTCTAGCGTGAAAGCCTTTCTCGCGTTTCGGTGGAAGGGTGTGGTAGCCGGTACACTTTTATATGAGGCGAACATCATAATCCTCGGGAGTAGTAACGCATCTGTGATTGACTTCAGATAGAACCCATGTTCTATTTGAAATTGCTTATAGATGTCTCTGGGCTGCAGTGACCACTGTTCGTTTGATATCGAAAGGAATTTAATTCAAAAGGATGAAAAAAAACATTTATAGTTATTAACCTTAAATACGGGTCCGTCGATTTCATTAAAATCTGTCCCCTCTATCAAAAAACATTTTAGTTAATTTTTCTAATACGAATGAAAATGCGAGGAAAAGCTGGGAAACAAAAGCTTTATTACGCGGTAATTCATCATTATAATATTTTGTCGACAGGTATGGTGGTGAACGGATTCGTGAACGTGGTGATTACGACCATCGAGAAGAGGTTTGGCCTGCGCTCCATGCAGACAGGCGTCATAGCTGGCGGGTGGGTTTTGAGTATATCACCTTTATATATACCCCTATATATTTTATATTTTGTTTTCATCTATTTCTAACGTATTTCTTTAATACCTGTGTAACACTGTTTAGGTTTTAAAAATGTAGTACCTAAAGTAGAGTCGCTTTATCATTTAACTTCTCAAAGGGTATCATGGAATTTTTCGCCTTAAAAATACTATAACCCTATTGCATCGTACATCGTGGTAAAACAAAATGGGTGTTATTAGATGATCATAGGTGATTACCACCTATCTAGCCTAGCTATCACCTAGCTACCATCAAAAGCGACTTGCTCCAACAGCTACAAAATGCGAATACACGAGTAGGTACATATTTGTATGTTTTTATTCTGTATGTTTTTTCTTTCCACAAAATAACAAGACAATCTTCCAGATACGACATGGCTTCCTTCATCTGCCTGGCCCCGGTGACGTACCTCGGTGGCAGGAGCGGGTCCTCCAAGCCGCGGTGGCTGGGCTGGGGCGTGCTGCTCATGGGCACAGGCTCGTTACTCTTCGCGCTGCCACACTTCCTGGTGCCGCCCTACAGGATAGCGGGGGACGAACCTGACGACCTTTGTTCAGCTAATCGGAATGTGGTAAGTGATTTCAGCTATTATTATGGTATCATTAGGTCACTCTTTGCTAGGCTTGCGTAGGATTTCTAAATTGTTACAGTTTGGTCTCTTTATGTAGGAAAATTAAGCGACCATCAAGGATAGATACTTACGCGAATTTACCAGCGAGATCATCATGGTTGTTTAGTTATTGTACGACTTACTATTTACGTGATTTTAATACGTATTCATTATTATAATGTACATAAGTATAAAAACAAAATTAAATTATTAGCATAGTTACATCTTACCTCCTATTTGTAATACTCATTTAGAAGATACTTTGAATTCGTTTTAAAAAACCTCGAATATTGTACCTAATTATAAACATATACCTACTCGTAGAATGCAAGATCTCTAGCTAAGATTTCTATTCGAAATCGAGTTTAGTGTTGATTTATTGGTTTTTAAACAAAAAAAGTGAAATAAAAATCAGCATCGTATAATATTTACATAAACACCTGTTTATGATGAGGTACCTCCGGACATAATCGCCACAACAATAATGTAGACGCTATTCATTCATTGCATTTGCAACGGAGATTCCATTTCAAGCCGCATATCTATCCATCTCGGCATCTATCTACCTCTATCTATGGATGTGTATCATAATGGACATTGGACGCCAGTTTATCAGCGTTCGGGTTGATTAATCTAGAATAGGGCATTCAGAACCAGTCGTTGCAGGGCCATTGTCGGCTGCGGTCACAAGGCCGAGGACTCCAGACGCACTTTGTGGACGAATGGAGTTCAATGATGAAAAATGTTCATTGATGTATTGAAATTGTCTGCGTTTCCGGTTGTATTGTAGGTGCTTCTCGTGTGTATTTTAACGGATTTTTATACGGAACCCCAATTATTGTAAAAGTGAAAATAAATTAATTACATCATTTTTCAACGAGAAAAGTCGCGTATCTGTCTAAATATTGAAGTCGAAATGCAGTAATTTTGTATTTAGGTCCTGAAGCAAAACAACCTCTTAATTTATTCTAACGTTAACAATTATATTTAATTATTCAACCTATATAGTAGATATTCATCTAATATTGAAATAATCTCATAGCATAGATTTTTATAGCCCTTTCAACATAGTCACACAATAAGATTTCCTCTACCGTGAGTTTTAATAAAAAACACGGTATACTACCTAGAGCTAGAACATGAAATAAAATACTTTATTTAGTTATTTTCCTGGCTGGAGTCGAACTCAGGTCCTTAGACCCCAGGTGTCACTAGTACCACTAGATATTTATACCGTGCTAGTACGGTGTCTGGAAATTCAAGTCAATTAGCGTCGCCGCACACGGGCCACCGGCCACAACCACAAAACGCTACCACTGGCATATTCCCTATAGTTTCTATACATTGTATATGGACTGCGCTGCACACGATGAACGCTTCTAGCTTCTAATGGTCGCCGCGAGTGGCCCGTGTGCGGCGACACTTAGCCCATTCCACCGGCCACAGATATGTTGGAGCGTCTGAGAACTAAATTGGAATGCCCATTGTAAATTTGTTTGACCACATCAACCAATCACGAACACAGTCCAACAACCATCCAAACAGTAGGTACCGTCCCTGTAGTTCCGGGATCAGAATAGGGCTACGGCATCCCCTGCCTGTCGTAAAAGGCGACTAAAAGGGGCTTCCGGGGTTGCAGACGGCTAGAGTGGGAGCTCGAACCGTTCGGTCAGGCGATCCCGGGAAGGACGGCGGTATATGTGGCCGCATACCGTCGTAAAGACTAGACGGAGCGGTGGACCCAGCCGCCCATCTGGGAGGAGCCCGATGGGGCAACGCGGTCAGAGGATTCCGGTTGTGGTCGGACCGAGTTCCCGGAGATTTTATAGAGCCGGCCACCGGGGGGTTTTTAGTGCAGTAAAAATCCCACATAATCCTGCGTCGCTCCCACGGCGTCGGGTACCTTTTGAAGGTTTCCCCCTCGAATACAAACAAAAAAAAAAGGTACTTAATTCTAGCACAATAACCTAGCCTTAATAAGCAATAACCTTAATTGTAGCACAGTAATCTAGTATCAGTAGAGAGTTATCTTAAAAATAAATAGGATACTTAAGACATGCAATAGATTGTGGTCACGGCCAAATTGAAATTCAAAAACCACATATCGAGAGTACCTATGCGTTACATACCTACTAACACGTTGCATGCGACATCCTTTTCAAAGAACTTTCAGCTGGTGCTTTAGAGATATAAATGATCTCAAAACTGATTGATCACTGGATGCGTTGGAGACCTAATTAGTGTCTTATATATACAGTTTTTAAAATAATTTATATCTTCCAAATAAACTATGACATATACTTGAAATTATAGAACTGTACTTAAACCGTCCTTGTTTTTATTACTGTCTCTTGAAACTCACCTTCAAGTAAAAAAACAAATATGTATATTTGTCTTGTTTATATACAAAGAACTTTATAAGTTAGATTTTTGTCAACGCACAGTACGAAAGTATCAGAAAGATCTGATAGATCTCGTTAAGCAACGAACGTGTTAAAATGTATAAAATACGACAATATTAGTGTTATTTCTTGTTAAAATGAATACGTTTTTTTGCCGTCCCAGTCCAGCGTATGCGACATGGAGAAGCCGTCTGAGGGCGGATCGTGGGCGGTGGCGATCTTCGTGCTGGCGCAGCTGCTGCACGGCGCGGGCGCGACGCCCCTCTTCACGCTCGGTGTCACATACATCGACGAGAACGTCTCCAAGAAGATGTCCTCTGTTTATCTGGGTAAGTTTTGTGGTGGGCTCTGAAAGGTTGTTTTTGTTTCGAAGCAGGAATTAACGTCACCTTGCGTATAGGAAGTGTGTGGACCTCAGCTGATTTAGACATAAAACGAACATCATCCTAAGAAGTGTCAACGTATCTGGCTTTGAATAAACGGTAAATGGCGGCAGTGACTACTTACCGTCATGTAGACTGAAAGCTTGTTGGTATTTTCAATCACATTTCAAAAAAGGATCATCATCATCCGTGTCTCTCTCTTTGTAAAACTGAATACAATCACTTTGGGTGGACTTCGAAAATTTTGGGAAGGATACCAGAGTAGGATAGGATGAGAAGGATATATTTTGGGAAAGGACATATACAATTGCGTATCGTCAAATCACTAGACTAAACTCGATCCCATATTGACACAGGTCATGGTAATGACCCGGCCATAGTCGAAACTGCGCATGTAACGTTTTACTAGAAGCAACTCGTGGTGCATATTTGTTTTTTTTCTTCTTATTACCCACATAGCATAAATATCTATACAGTCTTATACATTGTGTTACTCAATATTCATTTAATTCTAAAACTGTATTCTTCTTTTATTCTTTGAATATTTCTTATCCACTTATCCAGTATTTAAGTGTTCTTCTAAATTATTTCATTCTCAGATTGCCTGACAAGAAAATATTCCAAGCACATTCCTATTCAATGCAAATGTTACAACGGGCAGATCGGAAAAAAATAGCAAATAACATAACATGGGTAAATTACCCTACGATAGCGCATTTTCTGAGACGGACTGCTATAAAAAGCAATAGCCATTCGGGTTAGTGGCCACATCTCGACACAGGTCGTTTCGCTGAACATAGGAAACCACTCGGCCATGCAGTAAATAAAGCGTTATGTTATAAAGCTTTTATAATAACGAGTGTTACATGGTTCATATGAACTTTGTTTATTCTTAAGATAATATTTTATATACGTACATAGTTTTTCAAATGTTAGGGTACCGTACAAACGACCTATTGTTAATAAGCCTCTGCTGTTTCTCCATTTGTCACAGGGCTCATCTCTTTAACTGCAGATATTGGAGAGACACTTTATTTTTGTCAGTGTGTGGAAAGGCTAGAAGAACATACAAATGAAAAAATGTCTATTGACAATAGAAACTCTTCAGTACTTCTAAAGCGCCAACATTCCATGTTACAAATAAATCTGACGCAATCAAGAGATCCAACCATATAAGAGAAAACTTACAAAAACTACCATTTAAACACGCTTTTCTACACTCATAGCCCCACACTAGGATTTTCTCCTGTGTCGTGGGTACCATGGACACACACAAAGACGAATACACAAACACCCAGACCCAGAACAGGAATCTAAACTGATCATTCAGATACCCGTCTAGCCCGGAATCGAACCCGGAACCCATTGCGCGTCAGACTGGTATGGTAACCGCTCGGCCACGCGGGTCGTCTAAATTACACCTATCACCAACACCATGATCACCACTCTGGCGTTTTTATAACAAAAATGCACCTAAACATTCATCCTAAATAACTGACGCCTTTTTAATACTAGTAAGAAATTTCTATTTCTATTAGCATGTTAATGACGCGAACGCTGCTATCTCACAAATTTACCCTTGCTGAAAATCGGTCAATGCGCCCTAAAATGAAAAAAAAAATTCAAGTTCTGTAATACGACTAGAGCCTTCATTTAATACCAATACGAATGCACACTTAAAGTAGCAACGATTGGCACATCAACAAAGCAAGTCGTGCCACGGTTGACAAGCGATTAATAGGATGCAGCGCCATGTTTCCGATTCCGAAACTAGCTGCATTTCCATTCACGTGCTGTTGTGCAACTATTATTATCTGTTCACCTATGATTTTATCCTCATAAGCTCGGGCAGCTGAATGAAAAAAAACAATCTTTAAATTGGTAGGTACCTACTTTGTTTTATTTTTAAGACTGAATTAAGACGAAGGTCTTTTTTTAACACATTAGATTTCTTCGTAACCTTTATTGTTTTCTTTTTAAGTTATTAATATTGATAAACTGACTGTAATCTTTTATAAAAAAACCTACAAGTTACAATATTTACCAATTTACTATCGATTAAGATAATTGCTGGAACTAAGGAAACCCGGTAAAAAGTAAGCTAATTTTACTTGGATTTAATTGTTCACTACCATTTCTAAGTATAATAATTTCTTTACCTTCAGTAGGATGGCAATTAGAAACTGTCAGCTAATATATCAAACTGTCAGTTAATATATTCTTTAACCAGACATTTAAAGCGTGTTTCTCCCCCCCCCCCCCCCCCCAACGTACAATCTCTCCCCCCGTACGTGTGATTTTGACATAATATCACGTGCAATTCAGCGGAGGAGATCATTACATGACCTCAGTGGGAGAACGAATTCGAAAAGCCCCAAAACTACTCTAAATAAGTAAAGGACGCCTCCTAACTAAACTAATTAGACTTAGCGCTGATACGAAACAATACCAACAAAGGCAGGTAGACCGGCAAGTGAGCCTGACATGCAATTAATAGAGTAGCGACCGCGACGCATTTCCGATTGTGCGGCGCTGGGAGCGGCGAGCGGGTAATTAAACCTACGACCGTGTCAGCATTGTGAGCAGTTTTGATTGCTTATACGAAGGCCACAAAACGTTTGCTTCAAGCTTCGTTTTTTTTAAAGTAAATTTTGATATATTATTTAGCAAATATAGTTATTATTATTATTATTATTTGCAACGAAATTTCGTGAGCCTCTGAGATCAGAGCGATACAATTGTTTCTGACGCTAGTACTTGCAGCGTAGAGCAATTGACGCTTGATTCTAATGTATTATGAACTTTTAGGCCTAGGCCTAGGGTACGGTGGAATGGTACATCAGCGGATTCTTAAATTAATAAATACGTATTAGGCTTACTACCAAAACATTGCTTTCTAACTCATACCTAAGCTATAGACTTCATTCAAATGAATTGAAGGGTATTTTAGACATTTTTAAATATATAAAATTATGTTAAATAACTACTGCATAAATGTACTGATGTTATCTAGTAATTATATTTTTCAGTCATTAAATTTCTGGTAAAACACAAAGATTGTAATAAAAAGATCAATTTGCAGACACATAAGTATGTATCTTCTAAAAGTAAAAATAGTGATACAAAGATATTTAAGTTAACTATCCCAAGGGTTCTTTTTTACATTTATTGAGAGTTTTAGGGGGTTAGTTTTGATAAAAAGAGAGAAAACTGCAAACAGAATACGCAACACCGTCACTCATATAGGTTGCGTCTCAGGTGCGTAGCCAGCAAGTATCCATTAGTGGCGTATTGAACCGCCATTGCCGTCGTCGCTTCCGTCCGACGGGCGTCGAGGACTTCGACAGCGATACGACTCTCGGAGTCAGGACTCTCCACTCGTCAAGATGTTCCGCGTTCCAGTGCAAGCGATGCAATGCTTAAACACAAGCTATGTGTTCATCTAAAACGGATTTTTTGCAATCAAAGCAAAAATATGGTTTCGCTGCAGTTTTATGTGATAAATAAAGTAAATCGATCACAGTCTCGAAAAAGATTATTGATGATTACAGACAACATTCATAAGTCAGATGATCACGGATCGTCCGTTCTTTTTTTGAGGGGGAAACCTTCAAAAGGTACCGTCGCCGTGGGAGCGACGCAGGGTTATGTGGGATTTTTACCGCACTAAAAGGTGGTTACCGTCCTCGGCGCTACAATGAGGACTCCGGGATCTCCAAACGAACGCAACCGGAGTCTTCTGAGCGCGTTGCTCCATCCGGCTCCTCCTAAAAGGGCGGCTAGGTCCAACGCTCCGTGTGGTCTTCGAGACGCTATGCGACTGCACATATTGCCCTCACGTTTACCATACTCCAGGGCATAAACTATAGATATGTGTACCCAATTTCAGTAAAATTCTAGTAGTATAAGAAACAAACGCACTTGCTTATTAACAAAGTTTTACATTTAAAATATTTATACGAAATAAGATAAAAATTACAAAAATAAAACATATTAATATTTTCGTTTTATCTAATTTCATTTTAACGTTGCCCTTTTACGCACTTTTATATGAGATTTTTTTCTTGACATGCTGCGGGTATATACATATTTTCACTTATGATCTATTAAAAACACATACACAAAGAAATCACGTGCGATATCACGCACATAGCAAATCTCCCGGAGCACAACAAGCTCTCCTTTTTCCGTAGGAGCTTTTAGCTGTGAAAACACGGCGTGAAGGGTTATAAGAAATGGGATACCGCTCGCAGCTCCTCCACAAACAATGACGCGCTGTTTCGAGAGCGTAATGGACGTATTGGTACACTTGAATGCTATTAATATTAACACTACCGTGTTTTGATACGAGGGAAGTGAGGTGTATTTTTGTGATGCTATTTCTGTGGTATATTTAGGGATTTTAGAAGGTGATATACCTTGCTTGTACCCCTTGGTGTTGATTTAGTAAAATATATATATATGTCCGCATACCTTTTTGAAGATTATAAAACTCTTTACGATTCTAGTAGGCTCCCATGCCTATTTCTACCTAATAACAGCAGTGTGTAGCTCTACTTTGCTCTGGTTTGAAGAGTGAAGGTAGAGGCTAGGTACTTGTCCAAATCGTACTGACTTGGTCCTCAGATAGGAACGTATCCGTGTCCCACTTTCGAAAGGATTCCAATTCTATCTGAAGTTAATTTTTTTTAATCTGATCGAAGTAGCAAACGAGCATGCAGTCCACCTGATGATAAGTGGTCACTGCAGCCCATGGACATCTGGAAGCGACTTCATACAGAACATGGGTTCTGTCTAAAGTCAATCACAGATGCGTTGCCACTACCAAGGACTATGATGATCGCCTCATATAAATGTGTGCCGGCAACCACACCCTTCCATCGAAACGCAAGAAATTCACGCTGGAAATTGGTGTAGCGGTGGTACTTCCCCGGTCGTTTTACCGCCTGTAAGCCGCCATGCCGCCCATGGATTACCGAAATCCATGGGCGGCAGTCACCGCTTACCATCACATCCAGGGACTACATGGTCGTTTATTACATTTTTATTATCTGGAGGGGTTTAAGCCCGTCTCCTACTTCTATTGGCTACTTTATCAAATTCTACTGCTAATTATCAAATATCTACTGCTAATTATAAATTATCAAATGGTACATATATAATATCGCAATGTTGATTTGACTTTTTTTTCTAGGTGTATACTACACAATGGCGGTGGTGGGCCCAGCGCTGGGCTACGTGCTCGGTGGACAAATGCTTAAAATTTACACAGACTTCGTGACTGTCGACTCTGAAACGTAAGCATTTTTTATTATTTAACATTAAAAATCTTTCTCGTTAGAAAAGACATATTGGTACATATAGGTAGTGGTACCTATTAGTACATTTAATCGGTAATGGAACCCTATGGTGGATGGTCTAGGCCTCCTTAACTTTTAGTTTTAATTCCGGTAAGTTGCAATGTATTTTTTGGGAACTTATTTATGTTTCCTAAAACCAAAAATATATAATAACCTCCAAAATATCCCGCAACAGCTGAAAATGGCAGGATCGGGGCCAAGTGTGCCAGGCCAAAACCTTAGAGCCCTCAGTGAGTGGCCACTTGACACACAATGCATCCTGAGGCGGGCCTCAATTATATGGCTGGAATAGAATATACATAATTTTTGTTGATTTGTGATGTTGATAATCTTTGTTGATACGAAGTAAAAATGTCACGTGTCTTTAACAACTACTAGTGATGTAACGGATATGCGCATTTAAATATTCGCAAGAATAATGCGAATGTTTTGTGAATATTTAATTGCAGTTTGCCACCAACCAATTAGCACTTGGCCAGCGCGGTGGACTATGGCCTACAACTTTCTCATTCCGAGGGAATATCCATGCCCAGCAGTGGGACAATAATGGGTTGACGATATAATTGAAGTTTGACGACGAAACAAAAATCCCCAAATTTGTCATATTTAAGTTGAACTGCAGTTTGTCAAAAAACAGGGTCGCTAAAAATATATATCCCCCGGCCCCTACACCAAAAACTGAAAAATAACCTGAAAGCGGCCATGTTGGTGTCAATTTAAAAAAAAAAAAAAAAACATGCGTGCGTACAAAGTACACATGTCAGAAGTGAAACTTCTTTGGCGAACTAATTTATAAATCTTGTTTATATTTATACAAATCTAAAACTTTAAATTTCCAAGATTAAGAGGAAGGGAAAAAGGCGTGATACGACGTTCGCTCTGTCTCACTTTTTCTCTCAATCTTTCTCACTCGCTTGCTCCCTACTCTCACTCCACGGCTAGTTGCTCATGCTACGTTCGCCCTGTCTTACTCTCTCTCAATCGGTCTCGATCACTCTCTCTCTCTCTTTTCCGACACTTCCGTTGCATACCGGCGTGACGTTTCATCTGTAAAAATTTTACCCTCATGCGCCTAAAGAAGTTTCACTTCAAAAAGTAAACAAATTCGCTTTGAGTACTTACGAATATTGTTCTATCCTGTTTATGTGTCTAATAGTAATAATAGTCTTAATTTATTTTTATGTCTTACACAATTTATTTTATTTTACTTAATTTTATCTAGCTATATTGTACGATGCCTTTAATATCAATAAATTCAAATTATATTTCAAATTCGGTCTAAGCTGTTTGATTGCTATAAAAATCTTAACATACTTACAGATCGCTGTCTTTAACAAATTTAACAATATAAACTCCAAAAACATGTGACACTCCATAAATTTGTATTAAATTAAACTTTTCCTATTCATGCATGTAATACCAATCACGCAAAACAAATTCGCGCGCTCAGCAGCCGGCGCACCTTTATTATCTGTGCTGCCTTGTTCACGTTTTTTAATATTCCAGCTCGGCAACGACACGGCTTCATTCAGCCAACTTGCCCTCTCGCTTTCATCTCATTGTACGTTCCTCCGGCAACTTTTCAGCCAAATTAATTCCACCATTTTATACTTTCATGGCTTCCACAGCGAAATATGATTTTCCGTGCAACGAATTTTTGAACGATCTCTTTGATACGGTTTCACTTCTAAATTAACTGCGTGGTTAAAAATATGGAGCCGGCATTGACTTGCGCGGAGTAGTTGATGTGGCTTCGTTTGTAATTTAATATTCCTGCGTACATTTTCTTTGCCTTACCTGATACGATAGAAGAGCTTTTATTAAATATTTAAAAAAATGAAAGCTGAAACTCTTTATAAATATAACACACACACACACACACACACACAAAAAAGGACTTTATGATTCATCCCCAGTAGTATCGACCGAAATAATTTATTCAAAATAATATTTAAATGATTCTTTTTCCTAAATTAAATTGTTAAAAATAAGCACACTTAAAATATACCAATTACTTTTTAAAATAACGGTGCCCGAGAGCAAAGCGGCAATTGCCACAACACCGACTTCTATTACTTACCAACCTTCTAATATTAAATTCTAAGCCAATTTTGTTTTAAATAGAGCTCTTTATTATCTCTATATTTTGCTAAGAGCTTACAGGGTACGTTGGCACTTTTCAGCGGTCAGAACGTTGCATGCTCGTTCATTTGCATATGAAAACAATTTCAATTATGTGAGACTCACTTAATTTTAGGATCCTTTTGTTATTCCCATCATCTAAACATGCTGGTGCTTGTTTTGATAACAGAATGCAGGAGAATATATTTAGGGAAATTTTGGTGCTAATTAAGTGCTTGAACAGACTCTTGATGTTGACGTATTTTAGGTTAAATAAATGATGATTCTATTGCATTTTAAGAGGTGGTGAGAAGTGCAGTAGCGGACTAAGGGAGAGAAAGGGTGCATAAGGGGCTCTGATCCTAGGGGGCCTCTAAATGGTTTAGTACCAACCTAATGGACACTTTCTGTGTGACAGTTCCTCGTTAAGGAATCTCGTTAATATTTGCCGCCTTGGGCCTCATTAAGCTTCGTCGCTGGGACCCTTGATGGGCAAAGTCCTCTACTGGAAAGTGTTTTATTTTATCGATGTGATATCTGTATTAAATAAAATAAACTGTATGCATATCATATATTTTTATTTCTATCTTTGGTTACTTTCTCTCTCGTCTTACATTAAATATTATAACGTCACACTGATTGAAAGCAAAAGGCCGAGATTATCATTCATTTGTTGTTGTAAGTTAGGTTAGAGTATTTTGGTTATTATGTTGTAAAACAAATCTACTTTAGTGTAGTACAACTTTTATAATTTTTCACTGCTGGTAATATTATAAATATAATATATTATATTCACCTGTAAATAATTAATAATGTCCGTTATATGTTTTTTTTATTTGACTGAAGTAGCAAACGAGCATGCAGTCCATCTGATGGTAAGTGGTCACTGCCGCACATGGACATCTGTGATCAACTTCATACAGAACATAGTTTCTATAAAGTTCCTAGAAAGTGGGCCGGCAACCACAAAATTTTCTTTAAGTATGAAAAAGTAACCACTTGTAAATGGTCTTTGGTTAAAATACGCAGAGATCTATTTGTAAACTTACATTCACATAAGCTCCGCAGAAATAGACAAGACGCTGACACCAGCATTGATTAATGACAGCCATTCCTGGTGTGAAGTCATCCGGCTCGAAGGACTAACCTGCCGTGACGTGATCGTTGGGGCGAGTGACTTGAATGTCTTAGTCTAGCTTTATTTAGATTCATTAAATACTACCGTATACAATTTGCAAAGTGTTCGAATAAATATAATTCGACTGGGAAGCTTCCAGTGCCACACTTTATTCTGGCGTGAAGCAGTTCTCACGTTTTAGTAAATATAACGAAACATTTAAATGTAAACATAAACGTGATAATTGGGGAGACGGTGATGGGAAGACGAATGAGCAAAACGATTTTATTTCTTGAGGATTTCATTTAGAGACACGCATGAACCCGACACGTTACTTGGAGCGAAGACAGAAGAGAGAGGAAGCAGTAATGCCAACATAATAATTATAATTTAAGTGTTTCCATAATAAAATTTACAGTTTCCAACAATAATAAATAACGAGGTAGAAATAACCATAATCTGGATAATTGTTTCTAGCGTGAAGCATTTTTTTGCGTTTCGATGAAAGGGTGTGATTGCCACTGTTACATGAGGTGGCCATTTTTATTTTCGGCAGGAATAACGCACCTGTGATTGACTACAGATAGATCCTCTGTCCCGTATGAAGTTGCTTACTGATGTGCACAGACCACTTACTATCAGGTGGGTTGCATGCTCGTTCGTTACTTCAATTTATAAAAAAAAACCAATATATGCAGGTATATATACTACAAAAAAAGTAGTTATACATACACATTAATATAATGTAATTAAAACGTTTTCTTGTTAGCTATATGTTTATTTTAATTTTATTATACCTACAGTAAGGCAATTTTTACTTGCATAAACATTTGTTTTCAAACAATTGCCAATAATAACGTTTATTTGTTAGCACCGACACTAAAGATTTCTCACGCAAGATACATTGTTTAATGCCTATTTTTCATGTGGGTACCACTTTTGAATATTTTTAAATAAGAATTTTGTAACAAAAGGGTCGTATTTATAGTAGATATTTTAACAGTAAGAAATACCTTTATACGAAGTTCGTAAATAAGATTCGTATTTTCCATATTGTTCATATATTTGATGACCCGCTTGGCGTAACGGTACCATACCGGTCTGACGCGCAATGGGTCCCGGGTTCGATTCCCGGCCATACAGGTATCTGAATGTTGAGTTTAGATTTCTGTTCTGGGTCTGGGTGTTTGTGTATTTGTCTTGTGTGTATCCATGGTACCTACGACACAGGAAAAGCCTACTGTGGGGCTATGAGTGTACAAAGCGTGTTGTCAGTAATCATCTACAGAAAGTGGTAGAATCATTGAAAGATCCAGAAGCACCATCGCGATACATTTTCCTAAGGCATAACTGCAGCGATAAGCAGCCATAGTTATTCGAGGCGTTCCAAATTAGTCCCATGGACAGGCAACGTATCTGTGTCTAACCTCTGGTAATATTTACCTACTATCAGCTGGACTGCACACTGATTTGCAATATTATAAGAAAAATATTCCTTGTCTTCAGAATGGGTATCACGCCTATGAGCTCCGTGTGGATCGGCGCCTGGTGGGTGGGCTTCATATTGTCTGCCCTGCTGTGTCTTATAGTGGCTATACCCTTGCTGGCCTTCCCCTATGAACTTCCCGGTAAGTTGATTGTTAAATCGTCGGAATCGTAATATAAATAGCCATTTTTACATGGAAGGTAAAGTTTATGATCAATGTAAAGTTTTAGGAGAGAAGTTTAAAGTGTAAGATTTTCTCTAAATAATCATTATTCTTAGTAATGATTTTTTATCCTAGTGTTGAGATAGTATTTTCACGACCATCACATGGACCGTATATTTATTTTCTATTTCAAAAAAACCATACGATACGAAGATCCACTCCATATTAATATGTAAACTCTTCGTTTAGGTGCAGAAGAGATTCGCGCGTCAAAAGTTTCCGAAGCACACGAAGGTGCAGCGTCCAAGTCAGCGGCCTTCAGCGCTTTCCACGAGCTGCCCCGAGCTGCAGCAGCCTTGCTGAAGAACCCAACGTTCATGTTTCTAAACCTAGCTGGAGCCAGTGAAGGCATGCTTATCTCGGGGTTCGCTGCGTTTCTCCCGAAGCTGATAGAGAACCAGTTTGCTGTCAATGCTTCTGAAGCTGCTTTGTTACTAGGTAAGTAGGGATTCCATGGAGGAGTAATATTTAGACGCTTCGTAAAAACTGATTCTCTGGTGACAACTGCTCTGCACAAGTAGGGACACGGACGCAATCAACTCTATACCAAATTAAGTATATTGATTTACACATTGATTACAGCCCAATTAGTTGTATAAAATGATAGGTAAGATTTTTACTATTTTGTGCTCATTCGTCGACTTAATTTGGAGCGGAAAGAGTGGGCACTCGAACCGTCCAGTCAAGCGACCCCGGGAAGGACCGGCGCATGTGTGGTCGCAGTAGAAGTTGCGATGAGCGTATTCGCTTACCGGGGAAGAGCCTCAAAGGGGCATCGTCAGTGTGCCGGATTAGCCACATAGCAAGTATGCAAATGCTACGGGCCCCGCGACCCAACACCTACTATTTATATTTTACTATCTTTGCTATCCTGAAAATCTTAAACTGAAATGAGTAAATATAGAAAGTGTCATCTCTTAATTTACCCTGATTAAATCCAGAAAAGATTACTTGTAACAGTTTTGTTTTATATAATACCCTTACTTAAGGCAAACTATGGACCTCCTCTCAGAATTTGCTACAGCCCCCGCGCTGGGTTAATCTGGCACTGGGCATAGCGCTGAAGGTACTCCGGTTGTGTTCCGTTGGAGATTCCAGAGTCCTCATGTAACCCACATCGCTCTCACGGCGTCGGGTACCTTTTAAAGGATTTCCCTTCGTAAATAAAAAAAGGTGTAATAAATAGGTAACATTTCTACCATTTTCTGCTCTTCGCTGATTAATACCAACATGGGCTAAGTGGCTTACTGCGTTATATCACAGATTAAAATATTCGTCTTAATTTGTTGTCAGGTATAATAACAGTGCCGGCGGGCGGCGGCGGCACGTTCCTGGGCGGGTGGCTGGTGAAGCGCTGGCGGCTGGCGTGCGGCGGCATCCTCAAGCTGTGCGCCGCCGCCACGCTGGCCGCCGCCGCCTTCACCTTCAGCTTCGTGCTCTCCTGCCGCGACTACCCCTTCGCCGGGGTCACTGTGCCCTATGACTCGCCTGCTGTGCCCGGGTGAGATTGGCTATTGTTATGAAGGTTTTAGGTAAATTTTTGGTAAGGTTTTGTTATAATAAGATTGTTGTTGTAATTGGCACTTAGATCTTTACTTTTAAATCATAATGAATATAATTTATCATAGCTTTAGTGCACAGTATATTGCTCACTCAATAAATAAATTCGTTTGAGGAAGTGGTGTATGTGTGCGTATCTTCGTGTTTTGTTTGCATTTTGTGTATATACGTTGCATGTTTAGTGTGTATGCGGACGCGTGCAAGTATGTCTGTGTGTAATTGTGTACGCGCGAGTGTGCGCATACTGTCGTAAACACTTTCTTGTAAGTTGTTATTTCACGTCAAAATTCATCTCGTGACGCTTTTCAAAGTTTTCGTTATTAATTTTATCATTGGATTGGTTCATTCACGAGTTGACTAGTTGAAAATGTTAACTCTTTTTTATATAATAGTTATTATTTAATTAAACTAATCACTTATACCTACATACATACGCATATATGAATGTTGGGGAGAAAGATATGCCTTTATATTTTGGTTTACATTTAAATGCAAATATAAATCCAGTGTTACCTCCTTATTTTGCGTGTTAGAGTACTTTACATAACACTGATGATATGTGTTCGGCGTGTACAGTGCGGACGCGCTAACAGCGGCGTGCAACGCGGCGTGCGGGTGCGCGGGCGCGGCGTTCGCGCCGGTGTGCGGCGCGGGCGCGGTGTTCTACTCGCCGTGCCACGCCGCGTGCCGCCGCGCCGCGCCGCACGCCGGCGCGCGCCTCTACACCGACTGCGCGTGCGTGCCGCGCGGGAACGCCTCGCTGCCGCTCTATACTGATCCAGGTGATACGCAATACATATACGTACTCACATATATACACACGTATACATGCACATACATAATGTTTAGACACGCACTCATGTGCCACTAGGATGAGTGCCACATAAGTGCGCGCGCGCATATATCTTACCGGCACATAAAGACACTATATAACACATAAAGACACTACTAAGTACACGTAAATAATGTCAACGTAACACTAATGCATCATATGTATGTATGTATATGATGATTATTACGAATAAACAACAAGAAACAATGTTGTGGTTCAATCAAAAGCTCGTCTCTGAAGTTCCGGGCAACTAAAAGATTTTTGGGGTCACGGTCGCATAGGTACCTTAATAAAAACCTGAGAAAGCGATGAGCGAAGCAAAGCGTTCAGAAGTCTCCGATTGCATTCCTTCGGAGATACCGGAGTCGTCTTTCTAGCGATGAGGACGGCCACTAGAGGGGTTTTAGTGCGGTAAAAATCCCACGTAACCCTGCGTGTTTTAATGATTTCCCCTCGAGAACAGAAAAAAATAACGTGTAAAGCTGTAACCTGTAAAGCGTTGAACGTAGATTAAAATAATAAGATCACACACTCGCTTCTTTAAAAATAATCCATTTCCGACTTTATCCGGATGTCTGGCAATGCTATACGTAACGAATAATGGGTTAACGACGAAGACATCACAATAATTGAAGTGAAACTTCTTTATCGGGGTTGTTGAAGTGAAACTTCTTTATCGGGGTTGGAAAAAAAATTTGTGTAACATTTTTTCGTTACGCGCCATCTTTTTCTGTTACGCGCCATCTTTTTTTTTCCGTTACGCGCTATCTTTTTCTTATCCCTACCACGCGTGATATTAGATAGATTATTATAGATTAGATTACTAGATAAAGTTTAATAAAAGCCTTTTATTAAACTTTATCTAATTTAACTTTATTTAACCAATTTCTGTAAAGTTGCATATAGTAAATTATTTTTTGAAAAATAACGTCATAAAGAAGTTTCACTTCTTACGAGTGTACGCTAGTACACGCACACATTTTTTTTTAAAACACGCTATTGCAGTGAGCAACACGTCGGTGGAGTACGAGGCCATCAACAGCATCTGCCCGTCGCAGTGCCCGCACCTGTGGCTGTTCGTCAGCCTCTCCTTCTGCGTCATGCTGTTCACCTTCATCGCCACCATGCCGGCACTCTCCGCCACGCTAAGGTACCATTACTAATGATGATGTTTTATAAATAAAAGTGTGTCACGAAGTATGCTGATATTTTTTCATATATTTGTGATTTTGGTAACAGTTTAATATGTCTGGTTTTTAATTTGATTTTTGTTGGTAAGGTGATTTCATGACGTTAAAATTCATCATACCATTTGTTTTCTTGTTATCTGCATATGTATATATTATATACATTGTATTATTCTTCATCCGCTAAATCACTATCACTATACTGAAAATTATTAGAAAAAATATTACAGCACATGTATATTTTAAACCACCAGAAGGATAACCCACAAATTCCGTAGTATTAACAAATCTCATGCAAAAACTTTCCCAAGAAAAGACTTCCTCGCAGAACTTTGAAACTGGATTTGCAGAAATCTAATTTAAACCCTCATCTTCAGATGCGTCCGCGAAGACCAGCGCTCGTTCGCGCTGGGCATCCAGTGGATCAAGGTGCGGCTGCTGGGCACCATCCCCGCGCCGCTGCTGTTCGGCTTCCTCATCGACCTGTCCTGCTCGCTGTGGGCCGCGCGCTGCGGCCGCACCGGCGCCTGCTTGCTCTACGACAACGTTCATATGAGCAGGTGACTATGCTGCATTTGATCACATAGATATTCATGCCATCGCTTGGAGACTTGCCATTCTTTAGCATTCTTCTCGAATGTGGAGGAGTATTCGATAGAAAGTCAGGTACCGACGGCAATTGCTTTATGTCTGTTGCTGCGTATCGGTATCGTACCGCAACTAGTGTACTCGGAGTATGTCTGACAAGAATATATGTAATGTATGGCAAGAATAGAGGTACGTACGTTTCCGGGATTGCAGGCAGTAAGAGTGAAAACTCGCTCCGCCCTGCCAATGACCACGGTACGAATGTCGGAAAGCTTGTTTACGTACCGACTTAAACATCAGTGTTGGTCTTCTACAATCTTACATTTCATATAAATTAACTTCGCTCTCACGGCCATCAATATCCTTGAAGATTATCCTTTTCGAAACAAAAAAGAAAGGAGGTAACGTGTACTGTAGGATGCTTTATTGTTGAGAAAGCATCCTGATTGGAAGAAGGTACAAATAAGTGACCAAATTGTTTCCAATGCTACTTTAATATCATTTCAAGAGAAACGTACAAATTAATGGCCAATCCGTTTCGGGTGCCATCGAACAGTATGATCGCGTGTCTGTAATAAATGGATATTTAAATTGTAAATACGTTCTACACACTACCCTATAAGCGGCGTATATACAACTTACAACCAGCACAAAAAGATGCCTTAATATTTAAAATTCAAGATCAACACAACATTTACTTATTACAATTATTTTTTTTCAATTTCAGATACATGCTAGCACTAGCTCTCGTGGGCAAACTATGTTCGCTACTCTTCTTCTTCCTGGCGTGGTGGTGCTACAAGCCGCCGGGCAGCAAGGCGGGCAACGCGGTGGGCCCAGCGCTGGACCTCGTGCTGCGGGACAAGCCGCACGCGCCCCACGCCGCGCCCACCGTCAACACCATCAGCAACGGGAACATTTCCAACACGAATGGGGTCAGCAATGGGTATTGTAACGCAGCCTTGGAGTGTAGTGATCATTTGTAAAAGGATAATGCTTGATATGGTATTATTTGGTGATTCTGAGATACTTACTGTGGAGAATATTTTCAGTCAGAAGCTTAAAGTATTTCCTAGTTGCGGTACGCACGTGTCATAATGCACACTTATTAAAGAGATTGAAAGACGTAAACATATTTTGCGTGTGTCCTAAAAGTTGCCATTTTCACTGAGATTTCGTGGTGAGATTAAACTTGTGGAAGGCACTAAGCGACATAATACTTCGTCGTCTTACTTGTTATTTGTTAATAATGAATTAAACAAGACAAATGTTTTAATTGTTTGTCCTTATGGACATAGCGCAAGGTTGACGTTAATTCTTAACCTTGCTGTTGAATGGACACTTTGCTTGTAGTAAGCATATTTATTTAAGCATTCTATCAATGTACTGTGTAAAAGATCGTTAGTTGCCATCTCAATATTATAACTTGAAAGTCGAAAGTAGTTTAACTAAGTAATATTAGAGGAATAGGCGAAGCAGTAAACTGTTGGAAGTTAGTTTCCAAAGTTTAGTAGATACCTATCTTACTAATTTGAGCTTTTTGTATTAGAAACGCTGAAATTAGTAGATATTAAGTGTAATATAAATAAAAACGATTGTAGATATTTTCTACTATGACATTCCTTTAAACATTTGTGTTCATGCAATGTTCAACAATTACTCGTGAATTAAAGACTAGGTAGTATTATTTAACATTTGATATCATCAATTATATTAAGTATCATTGTAATATCGTACGGTCACAGAATAAATATAATGTAGAAATTGCCTTTTGCAATTAGTCATGTTTTAAATGTGTAACTTTATTAATTTAACTTCTAATGTACTTTTACGATGCGTTTACAACAGGTAATAGTCGTAATAGTTAGTATTAATATTTTTTATTTGTTAGATCCACTTAGCCAATGCTAAATTTAAAGATTATAATACTATTAAGTGGTAAGCCACTCATTTAGAGTTCCTTATATCCACGGAGACAGATTAGGTGTCAAAGATAAACGCAGCAGAGTTTAGAGCAAAAGACATATATTTGCGATGAGCGCAATAAATTATATAATTTTAACCAAAAAAATTCAAAATATACAATCTCTGTGAAATTTTAAAGTTGTTAATATGTTTGTAATTTTACTTCTAATTTTTGCATGTAAAACAACCACCTTATGTTGGCTAAAATAACTTCGTGTTAGAAAAAATAGCATGGCATTTCTACGAAATGTTTATTGTGTGACGCTATTAATGTTTTGTTGTAAAGCATCTGTGATGTCGTAGTCTTTACAATGTTTAATGTCTAGTATTACTTAGACTTAGTGTAGCAACGTAAATGCATAATGTAAAGCATAGAATAATTTATTCATATAGCATTGTTATTCCAATACATTGTTGTTGTAAATGAAACTTTGTATCACATTTTTCTGAATCAATTTTGTAACATTCTTGAATTTACATGTATACATATACTTATTGAATAATAACTTTAAGCGTGTTAAAATAGTACAATTTGTAACGGCACAATTTTCATAGATTAAGTACTTCAGTTTTCACTATTGATACTGTACAGATTATTAAGTTATTTGTTGAATTTTTGACATCACTACTTAGCTGTAATCACAGATAAAGTAACCGAATAACTGCAAATACTACTAACATTTTATGGAAACTTACACAGTTAAGGTTGTCAATGCAATGCAATACTTTATTTAAATAATGAATCATGTTACCACTCAGGTACATAAAACAATATTCACATCACGATCCATGAACTTAAAATTTTTTTCGCTTTTGTTTTTATTACCTGTCATATTTTGCCATAACCTAATTTTACTATAATTTATTCTATATACCATGGCTGTTAACACAATATAATAATTAGGTGTTTGTCAAGTTGACGACTGACCTCAGAACTCAGCGTCTTAGACTAGTCTCTATGAGATAGGTATTAGGACTATGGCGTATGCCGTAAACTAGTAGGTATCGACGAATCCGAAAATATTTGTAATCTATACCTTACATAACATCTGCATGACTTTTAGGTACTTATTAAAAAAAACTTGTATTATTTGGTTACTTTAACTTGACTGTAATTAAGTCTATTTTGGTTGAAGACTGATTGTTTATTTAGTGATAGTGACACTTAGAATAGTTCTTCTATATTAAATATTGTAGGTTAATTATACTAAACCCATACAAGAACAACTCTGAAGAATAAGTAATGGACACAATCAGTCCAATCAAAATCTATCTAGAAATATACTAATAAAAAATATCACAATTACTGACTGAGATTAAGACCTACCTATCTATCCATCCATTAGACCTTTGATGTCCACTGCTGGACGTAGGCCTCCTCTAAATGGCGTCACTTCAACCGGTCCTGTGCCCTCTAAATCCAACGGTTTCCCGCTGTCTTCTTCAGATCATCGGTCCACCTGGTAGGGGGGCGACCTGTACTCCTTTTGCCTAAACGTGGTCGTCACTCGAGGACCTTTCTACCCCATCGGTTATCGGTCCTTCGAGCGATGTGGCCGGCCCATTGCCACTTTAGCTTACTAATTTTGAGAGCTATGTTGGTAACCTTCGTTCGTCTACGGATTTAATCGTTGCGAATCATGTCTCGTAGCAAAATTCCGAGCATAGCCCTCTCCATAGCACGCTGAGCGACTCTGACTTCGAATGAGGCCTACAGTGAAGGACCACGTTTCAACCAAGACCTAGATATATTGGTAGGTATATTGTCTACGATGGAATAACATCGAATAACAGCATCCGGTTTATGCGCACCTATAGGTTTGTTTCTCCTTATTTGTCTAATGGTTCACTTGTGGTAGAAGAACAAAAATTTGCATTAGACAAGAAAAAAATTTAGAGACTATTTTTTGTCAGGCTAAAAGAATAATTAGGCTCCAAAATTGATCAGCAAAACGAAATGGTCCTGCTACTTGAAGATATTTAGCCTATGCTAAAAGGACAGAAACTCTTAAGGCATCTCTTACAATTATAGCCCCCTCCCAAGTCCCAATTTACAGTAATAATTAACAGTGATAAGGTTGTGTATTATAACTGGCTAATAAGAGCTATTAATTGAACAAACTTTAGGGACTTCGGTTATTTATGGTGTTGGAAAGATATGTCGGAAAAATATGATGTATCCTACATACGAGTATTTCAAAAGTATTGTTTTATTTTTTATCATGTGGGTGTTACGGATAGGCTAGTAGATTGATTTTTCGAATCTTAATTGGTAGATAGGCACATATTTATATACCTACTGTTTTTATTTATCTGTTATATTATTTAATAATTTATTTTAATTGGGATTTGTTATACCATATTTATTGAAATTTTATATTGGAATGAGAGAATATATAATAAATAGAATTTGTTTACTTAACTCCCTTATGAAAAAGCAATGATAAGAAAATTTGGATATCCCCATTTAATGCAATTAGAACAGTATTTACCTAGCTCGTTTATAAATTTTTACACTATACCAATGCAATTTGTATATTATGTATAGTCTAATGTAAAGGTGATCAATTTTGAAATTGTACAATTTTACACTTATTGATTGATAATTAAAAACTTTGAAATTACAAAGGATTGTTTATTTTTAATAATAGTACCTGGATGACCATGTAGATCATGTTTTTTTGGAATATTTTATTTTATAACTATGCAAATTTCTTACTGATCCATATGTAATAAATAGAAAATATAATTAAAAATAAAACAATAAAAGTAACAAAATGGAACTCGAAAAAAAAGAGAAAAAAAAAACATTCGGACCGAGATTTGAACCCCGACTTCCTGCGTTTTAAGGTGTCCAATTTCCCAACCGACCTATTCAAAGTTCGTAAATGGTGACGAAATTTCTCATCGTTTTCTAATAATTTTGTAGATCTTTATGCAATGAAAACACGGATAAAACGACATTTTCTGAAAAAGAAACCTTGCTAGATCGATTTATCGCCCCCTAAACCCCCTAAGTACAAAATTTCAAGAAAATCGTTGGAGCCGTTTCCGAGATCGCTGATATATATTTACATATATATGTATATATATACGAGAATTGCTCGTTTAAAGATATTAGATGGATATTCTTATGAAGCAGCAGGTGTGCTACATATTAATAGTACTAGTATATTCCCTCGACTTCGCCCGCTTCGGTCATGTTCACCACGAAAATGAGGATTTTATGTGTTAATCTAGTCCATAAATTATATGGGTGCTAAATTTCAATGAAACCCGGTAGTTTTTATTTCAAAGAGAAACAACCACACATCTTCAAAAACTTTTGCATTTGTAGTATTAATAAGAAATAAGATTTTCATGTATTTAATTATAGGATAGCCGTAAAATTTACATCAGTGACAAACATTGGACCATCACAATGTTGATTAAAAATATTGATAAAGAGTGTTTAATTTAAGTATTTACCAAGTTTGATGATCACAAAACCATTATACAAATAAAATTCCATAAAAATATTAAGCAATATATTTCAACATTACAAAATATGTATAATTACAACTTAACAAAATGCATTCAGTGTATCTATATCGAAGGTACATATACTTACAATAACAGTGATAAGCACAGTTGCAGTTTCAGAAGAATTTCACACCTTGGTTGTCGTCAAATTGAATCAGCTCACATTTGCCTTTAATTTCCAATGATTTGAGCGCCTTTATTAGTACATTCATATCTAATCCGTGGAACTCTGTAATGAAAATATTGATGATTGAGACATATAAGGTGGTAGAACAAGTGAAGTTCGATCAGGGAAGTACCACCGTCACTTCTATTTCTAGCGTGAAGCATCTCTTGCATTTCGATAGAAGGGTGTGGTTGCCGGCACACTTTCACATGAGGCGACCATCATAGTCCTCGGGAGTAGCAACGCATCTGTGATTGACTTCAGACGGAACCCGTCTTCTATATAATGAAGTTGACTACAGATGTCCATGAGTGGCAGTGACCACTTACCATCAGGTGGACTGCATCCTCATTTGCAATTTCAGTCAGATAAAAAAAATGTGTTCGTAAGTCAGACATTACAATGACTTAGATATGGGTTACTATGCATATTTCACAAATAGAGGGTCTTATGTAATAAATCCAATCAAGGCTATGTGGATGATTGCTCACTTTTCATATATGGGTGGCAGTGAACACTCACCATCATGAGGACAGCATGCACATTTGCCATTTCAATCAGATAAAAAAAGGTAAAAAGGTATCGCCTGTGCCCTTAGTGCAAAAATATAATGTTTCCTTCATAAAATTACTGTTTACATTTATGACTATACACTAGTACATTGTATGCAATAAGCAGACAAAATGTAAACAATGCTTATATCAAGGAAACATAATAAACTAGTATTAAGGGTACAGAATATCAGGCATTCATTGTATTAGTTAACTTCATACACACCTTCACCCTCAGTATTTTCGCCTTCTATTAACTCAAAGAGTGTGCACACAGAATTATTCAAGCCATTGCTGCAAGCCCAACTGTACACCATATTGCCCCACTCATCCAGCGAGTGCCAGTATATTTCCCAAACATTTTTACTCTTATCTATAGGTGCTGCTCTGCCTGTCCTAGCCATATCTTCTAGTATTGTTAGAACGGACTCCTGTGATAATTTCCTGTTTATGGAAGTATTATTGAATAGCGGACTATTTTGTGTCTCTCTTATGTCTATGGTTGATTGTTTTGTTGCTTTCATGTATTCTGCTATTAGTTGCTGCCATGCTTCTAACTGCTTCGCCCTGGTTTCCGAGTGGGGCTGGATTCTGAAGCAAAGTCAATAATATGTTGTACAGAAAATCTTTAAAACAATAATTTAGAAATTCTGGTAAAGAAATAAAAAGTACTCATGTTTCAAATATCTAATCATAAATTAATAAATTAATATAGTGGTTAGGTTTATATCTTCAAGAATAAACAATATATAAGCAGAAACTGCACTCATTCAATTGAAAACCACATGAACTGCTAAGGTAAAATAAAAAAATGGTCACTTTGAAACAAATAGCTAGGTTAGGTTGGTAGTATTTTAAAGAATATTATTATACTCTTATGTAAACAAATTACTAGTTCAGTAGTAATACCAAAAACATAATTATCCTGAACAAATTAATAAATATTATAACAAAATAGGTACATTTAATACATACAAATACATTTTATACAATGGGTGTGGGACATTTTTTCCTAAAATACTTACACTATAAACATTCACTTGAATCATTATATTTTTGGTAAATTTCAATCAACTTTTTCTCAGTATTCTTTCTTTTTATCAATGTATTGACTGGTTTTGGTTCTAAATCTGTTACCAAGATTCTGTATGAGATGATGTGTTCGCCAACTTGTATATATGGCAACCCACATACAGATTCCATGGTGAAAGTAATCATAATGGAGCAATCCTTAGCAACAGCAGATATAAGAGCTAAGTGTAAGGGATTAGTGTTCTCAAGAAATTCCTGTCTATCAGCTTCAAAGGCTAAGTGAATATTTTTAGAGTCTAATTCTTCTAAAATTTTTGACACATAATTCAACCCAGAATCTTTCACCACATTGTTTATATCAAGGGTTGACTTTTCAGACAATTTTTGCACATTCAAAAGCTTATAAAGAAACATGCCTGTTTCTAGTTTACTGTTTTCAGTGCATTCAGTACTTTTAGCCTCTATCAACACTGGCTCTGATTCATTCAAGATCCCTTCTCTTTTTCCTTTACCCATCAATATATCAATCACAAAATCCAAGAACAGATTAGTTGAGGAAAACATGTTCATTCTATTGACTATATCATCAACTTCAGTTATGTTCGATTTCTCGTTATATATCATTTCCCCATTTTTGAACATCTTAAAATTATTTTGTGGGTTGTGTAGTAAACTTAATAATGCTATTTTCATTCTTTTTCTGTCCCCGGAAAATAAATCCAGAGGACAATAGCTGCTGACAGCATTAATCTGATTTTCTTGCAATTTTAAAAATTGTTTCAAGCAATAATAACATTTTGGGAGCTTATTGCAGCTTGCAGATTTAAACCCCTCTTTAGGCTTGATTTCCAAGCAGTAATTCACATTGTTTCGGCTAATCAATGTCAAGTTCGGTGCTTTGATTGCGTATTTACTTAAAGTAGACTTAACCTTTCTGTGTTCTGGACGAACCTTAGCTAATTTTTCGGATAAGTGCATTAAGCTTTTGGGGGAAATTTCAATAATTTCTTCTTGATACAAGTTTATATCGCAGATAAGGGGTACCATTACAATATTCACAAACTTTATCGCATTTTGTGTGGCTTGTAAATTAATTGGTTTTCCGTCTTCCTTCACGAGGCGAAGCACGTAGTCCGAGTTTCTTATTTGTAGGACGATGTGGACGTTGCCTTCGTTGATGTAATTCCATTCCTCATCACGAAAATCCATTGAAATAAAAATGAGGATAAAGTGTGTTAATGTTTTCGAAAAATGTATCTACTTACGTGAAGAAAGGCGGAAAATTATACTGCCAAGGCCAAGCTATTTCTGCCATACTTAAAAAAAATCCGAATGTAAACAAACGTAACTAAAAGGTATAAAAATATAACTTTTCTTCTTAGATACACCACCACAAATTCACAAAATTGTTAATGACAATTGACAAATCGAGTAATTGACAAATGATTAGTGTCATGTCCAATTATAAATGTCAATTTGTCAAATCCATATGTTCATTTGTGTAGTCTGTGCACTGGTTTAAATTTAAAAAAAAATCTTTAGACAAATTCTGGTTACGTTTTTATTGTGTTGTGTTATGCTAAACATTTTTTCTAATAGATATTCATTTAGTAAACTCGATTTGGGTAACTTTGAACATTTTTTACAATATTTGTGATATTATAATCTGTTTTATATTTATTGCACCTTGTTTTTATTAAATGAATAGTGTCCTTTTTAGCTGGTGTATTAATTAACATAATAAATTTACGGAGAAAACAATTAAACTATCCACAATTACCCCTAAAACTCAAATTCAAAGTTATCCTTAGTTTTGGGTAACTTTGAATATAATTTTTTGAGGATATAAAATCCGTCATTAATCGAATATTTTAAGGTCTGGGTAAAATTAATTAACATATTTTTGTTAATTAAAACCAAATCTATAAAAAATGCATTTATTTTGATATATAAATACAATAGACAACTTGGTCTTGCCATATGAATCAAGGTCGATCAATTTGGTGGTAAAATAAGATACTAGTTTTTTTTTTGATTATTTATTCCATCCATCCATAGGATGGACGGAACATCGGGTACCTTTGGAAGGTTTCCCCCTCGAAAACAAAAAAAAAAAAGGATGGACGGAACATGGACATAACATAGGCCTCCCCTAAATGGCGCCACTCCAACCGGTCCTGTGTCCTCTGAATCCAACGGTTTCCCGCTGTCTTCTTCAGGTCACCGGTCTATCTGGTAGGGGGGCGACCGGTACTCCTTTTGCCTAAACATGGTCGCCACTCGAGGACCTTTCTACCCCATCGGTTATCGGTCCTACGAGCGATGTGGCGGCCCATTGCTACTTCAGCCTGCTAATTTTGAGAGCTATGTCGGTAAGCTTCGTTCGTCTACGGATTTCATCGTTGCGAATCATGTCTCGTAGCGAAATTCCGAGCATAACCCTCTCCATAGCACGCTGAGCGACCCTGAGCCTCCGAAAAAAATATTTTTTTATGATACAGGTAACTTTGAACCGTTCAAAGTTACCCATATAACATCCAATTTCGACGTCGTCAAAAGTTTAACAGTTTTACGCAATATTCAACATGGGATACGGATAGTACAGTTTCAAAATAATAATATACAATATACATTTTATATAAGATAAACACCAAAACATACCTGTTAACGGTAAGTTTTATATTATAATTGCTATTTCAAAACGGAGCATCAAACACTTGCAACAACTTCACTACGGAAAAGGCAGTATTTTTTAAAATTATGATATTGACAGGTACCTTTTTTTACTTACATTGCTATTACAACATTTTGGCAATCCATTTTACGCAGGTACGATATTGAAACAACAAGAAGTTTCCATGTAATAAATTAATATATTTTTTTCACAACTTTGTTCAAAGTTACACCGCAGTTCAATGTTACCCAAATTGACTGTACATGAAACAAATATTAAATTTTACTGTGTTAATACGGGTAACACGTCAGTTCTCCATTAAATGACAACGACGTAAGAGTTTTGACATTGACAATTCTATAACATAACAAATGAGACGAAATTTGGGGAGAAAATCGTTTCCCCGAAAAGCCTAGAAAGCTTTGCTTTAGTTGTAATAAATGTTGTGACTTCAATTCAGATCTCAAATATAATTTAGTTAGAATAATGATCACGCTTAATAGGAAAATAAAAAAGGAACAAACGGAGGCCAATAATGGTGTTACTATAGAGTCGGTGAAACGGATATCTGTGAGAGACAAGTTGCTCGTGAAAGAAGTGCAGGAATTGAATGAGAACCTTCCAGCGACGTGTTCGGTGCACTTCGACGACCCCAATGTGCTTAGCGAGTTCACACTTACAGTGAAACCAGACGAAGGCTACTGGCAGGGAGGCAAGTTCAAGTTTAGTGTGGTCGTCACTGACGACTATAATATGGCTGTAAGTATAGCTGATAACTTGAGGAAAGATCTTGAAATAAAATGAGTTAAATGTGTCTTAAAACTTCAGTGTTGATTCGGAACTCTAAAGGAAAAATCTATTGGTTCTTTAATATTTTTGATTAGTTGGTTTTTAGTCAAATCTCGGTCAAAGAATTCATTTATAAATTTAAGAACAATATCACTATGGTATTTCGTTGTAAGATTTATTGACAAAAATAAAATAAATTTACGTTTTGTTGGTTCTGTTTTGAATGGCTAAAGTTGAATCAATCCTATATTTTCGTCTTTTCATTTCCTCCTCAATTCTCTGATATAAGCCATTAAATTTTATTTTGGAAATCATAGTACTTAACTCATTATATGTACATATCATTAGAATTACTATTGGGAGGGTCTATAAACATCTTTTACAACCTTTCAGAGACTTTTCAGTATTATAAGAAATGATAAAGTATTTTTTAAAGTTTTTGGTTGTTCTAAATTTTAATGTTAAGTTATATAAAAATAATTATTCTAATTTCAGCCCCCAAAAGTGAAATGTTTAACAAGGCTATGGCATCCTAACATAAATGTGGATGGAGACATCTGCTTGTCACTCCTGCGACAAACCTCTATAGATGAGCATGGCTGGGCACCCACACGGAGATTAAAGGATGTTGTCTGGGGCTTGAATTCACTTTTTACAGTGAGTATAGTACTTTCTAATATCATTATTTCACCTAGTCTACCAATTTTTCCAGCAAAGTAGACTTTAAACTAAAGACTTTTTATTCTGAAAGTAGACCCATGCAGTGGGACTAAAATGTGTTGGTGACATAATCTAGATCCAATTTGTAATATAATATGATATTAATGATAATTAATAATATGAGAACTTGGTTCAACTTTGATTAATTGTTCATATTCTCTATTAACATATGATTGAAGTGTAATTTTTGGAAGTGCTAATTAGCACTTCCAAATAAAGAATTGGTGCAATTTGATAAACACTATTAGTTTTTAAACCCAGACTACAATTCCAAAAATTGTGATTAAGAAATATCACAAAGTTCTAATTTGTATATTGCAATTTAGTAAAATTAGACAAATACATCATATTTAATCCAATTAAAAATTTTCAGGATCTCTTAAATTTTGATGACCCACTGAACATTGAAGCAGCAGAAATGTACAACCAGAACAAAACAGAATTCCAGGCTAAAGTACAGGAATACATAGGAGTGGCCAAGGGCAAGAGATGAGACTGGAACAACAATAGAACTGCTGTAGAAAAGGTTATAAAATCCCATAAAGTCTCGACTAGGCAATGTTATGAATACTCTGATACAGTGATATATTGAATAGATATTGTATTGTGTGTGTGTTGGTGTGTTTTTTGTATGCCGCTATTGACTATTTAAGTGATAAAGCCCTATGTACTTTGCCTGGTATTATGTGAATGATACAGTCATTTTGTTATTTAACTGTGATTTATATCTATGGGATAATTAACATAATAAATATTAATCTCCCAGAATCCTGAAATAAGAATATGTTTTTTAGGATAATGGCTTGAAAGTAATGCTGCAAAAAGTATACAAACACACAATAACACAAAATGTGACCGTCATTTTTAACAAAACCATCATGATAGTTAAAGAACTGCAATGCACTCTTAAATTAATATGTGATTTTTTGATGAAATTCTTATAATATGGTTTAAAATAACTCATATTGTTTTTGAGCTGTTTGAAATTATTTGTAGGATGGTAATTCAATGTTTTATATGATGTTTTGTTGCTTTTAACGTGGTGGTTCTTGCAAGAAAAAAATCTTAAGGAAGTAGATGAGACTTGAGGTAATTTTTGCCACTGAAAAATAAGTGTTATAACATGCCAATAAATTATAATATCATATTTATTGAAATGACTATTCAATATGCTTAGGGAAGTCCTAAAACAAACTATTGTATGGATTGTCTCTTGGATGGTTTTTGGGCCACAATACACGTTTTAAGGTATTTTTCATTACCATAGATATTGTATCATAAAACTGAATGTAAATATACAGATTTATTTATATATTTTCTTCGCTTTTGCTTTCAAATGAACTTAATGTACAATTTGAAAACTCTTTTTGTGTTGTACAAATTTTGTTTGGAATATCAACAGAAGTAGTACATATTCTAAACACAATTGCACTTAATAGTTTATATAATGTTAGATTACTAAATCATGTTGCAAAGCATATTGTTAAATAAATAATAGTATGATATTATATATTAAAGAAGCGAATACCAGTGATTGAGATTGTTTACAGTTTTCCAACTATCATGAATATGTTATAATGTACCATATACCATATATTTAGTTTCTGTAATATATGTAGCACTTTTCCTAATATTGTTTTATTTTTATGGAATACTGCAACTGACTTGACTGGGATATTTTTTTATCATATAATATGCCCAAGCTGCTGATAGGTTTGGGTCTTTCTCTGTTATGCTAACATTCAAATAGTGAATTTAGGAATTTGTTTGGATTTGACTTACGTTAGGCCGTTGTCCTAATGAAGTTTATGAGAGCTGGTGTCTAAAATGGCTGCGCTAATGCAACGTCAATGTTGCGTGTTCTTTAAATGCAGAGACGTAGTGCACATGTTGCGATTTGAGGCGTAAAATCGGGAGAAAAATGCAAACTGACGAGGATACATCATTGTTGACTAAGCTACTTCAACACACAGAGGGTACAGAAAGTATCATCTTCAATTTTGGGACTAAATCTTTTATGATCCAATCGATTTCAAGAAAATGAATGTTTCGCATTGTAATGTAAAAGTATTAAAAATAATGTGTCGGAATTTTTATGGTGGATGCTGTGATTGTATCTGTTGCCAAAAATTGATTCTCCAAATTGATGAAACTTGGTATATTTTTATTGTATATAGGTAATATAAGTATTGTAAAAGACGCATTGGGAAATCAGTAAAACACACATACAGCAATTCAATGCTATTTATTAACTTCACTAATACTGAAGCAGTACTGATTGGTAAACAATAAATAGTAAAAATTTTGTACACAAATAAATACAATAACTTAAATTAATATTTATTAAAAACTTTAACATTTCGTAACTTTTCCCTCTTGACTAGACTTCGTGACAGTGATTCATGTTTTGTACAGTGTTTTAGTGTAATGTAAAGTGTAAATCCTATATAAAGTTACACAACTGAGTACAAATTAAAATATATTAGTTATGAAGATAACAGATGTTCAAGATTTCATAATTAATTTTATAATACGATTGCCATTGCAGTAATTATTTTTATAATAAATTAGTTGTCATAAATAAGTAGTTTAAAAATCGTAAAAAAATGATTTGATGCAATTATTATAACGGTGAGTCTCTTAATTTATTTAATTTAATGCAATGATTTCCTATTTATTACTAAATTCCCTCATTCAAGAAATTAACCTTTTCGCTTTCTTTTAAATCTAATTCAAGTTGATCCATGAGCCTAAATTGTGAATTTAAAAATATTTACAAGCCTTGGGAGTTTAAATAACCGACAATTCACAACTACCCTTAATTTTGTGTAAATAATTTAATTCCTTTGTGAATTTTTGTTTATTATAGTTACCCACAAATGATGCAATTCTTGGTACCTCAATGTGCATTGAATTTAAGCAGACAGTTATAAGAAATGTAGAATCCTTACAACTTGTCTGCTAGAATGTAATGTATATTCAGGTACCAAAAAAAGGCAAAAAAAAATATTTTTATGCTTCGTTCAAACAGTATAGAGCAGACAGCTCGAAGTAAAAGTACCCTCTATACTCTTTTTAAGTATCGTACATAATGTCGGGTGTAGAGTGTAGCGTGTGGGCAAGGCGAGGTGTCGGTCAGCGGCTGCAGAAGTTGGTGAGCAGCTCGTCCTGGATGCTGTTGGAGCGCGCGAGCAGGCGCGGCGCGGTGGGCCCGAACACGGCCGCCGCGTTGTCCGCGTGCGACGACTCGCGGGACTTCCTCTCGTGGTACTCGTCAGAGAACTCCTGCGATACCGAAATGAAATGTCTTTATTTTGCATAGGCCTTCGGGGGCGCTTACAAATTGTCAGTTACGTATATATATTTTTTTTTACACCATAACCGGATCGCAACATGACCTTGAGGTCATGTTGCGATTCGGATCCCACTGAGTTTCTTGCCGGATCTTCTCAGTTGACTGAGAAGATCCGGCAAGAAACTCAGTGGGTTTGTCTTTTTTCTTAGTATATCTTTTTTATTTGACATCTTGTACGGATACGGAACATTGGATTTACGTTTCATATGGGATGAAATTAAAATATAAGTATCCGTTGAACAGTGCAAACAAATATATTGGAAGTAGAGTGTAAGGTTAAACAAACATCCAAGAAAAACATCGTGAGGAAACCTACACACCCGAGACTTCTTTAAAAAAAATAAAGTTCTCGGAGGTGTGTGAAGTCCACCAATTTGCATATGGCCAGCGCGGTGGACTATGGCCTATAACTCTCTCATTCTGAGAGAAGACCCGTACCCAGCAGTGGGTCAACTCTATTAATGAATATACCGAACGTTGATCCCCAAGATACCTTGAGGCGGCTGCCGAGGAAGACGGCCCGCTCGCGCTTCCTGTTCATGAAGTCGGAGTGCGTGAGCCAGCGGTGCTCGTAGCACTCCTCCGCCGACGGCCGCTTCAGCGGCACCTTCTTGAACAGGAACATCAGGAACCGCGTCGCCTCCTGCGAATATTTAATGATCATTTATTTTGAGGACAATTTTTTAATAAGCGATTTTAAGTATACAGACCAAATCGTTTAATGCACAAGTCACAAAGAATATAATGAGATTTAATTAAAAGTATAAGTAGTAATTAATTCAAAGTAAACAATTACAATATGTCTCTAATGTTAACTTAAAATAAATTAAGGCAGTTTTATTCAAAAATCATTGCAGAGGGTAGCACCTAAATTATCTTTACGTAACGCTGAGCGGGTAGACGTAGATGTCGTGCGATCAGAATGCATAAGGGTAAATTGGTTAAGTTGAAAGGCTACTTTGTTAGACGTGCTGCCGCTTACAGTGCTTACACCGCTCTAGAGTATTGTTAACCTTGCTAATACCAGATAACACGTTATTCCGAATATTAATTCCCGTGAATTGAAATGCCTGTCCACCCGAGTCGTAACTATCTCCTATAATTCCTACGCCCACTGTGAACTAGTTATATTTTAAAGTTTGTTAATTTTAACTTTAGCCTAACGATTAAAGCAATTAAAGTGAAGTCACACCTGCGTGATCTCCTTGTAAAGGTGCTCGAATCTGTATCTGACGAAGGAGATGTTCTGCTTGGTCTCCGCGTCGTCGTCGCCGCGGAAGGGCGACACGCCGGACAGCATGATGTAGGTCAGCACGCCCAGCGACCAGATGTCCGTCTGCGGGTACGCCGGCTCGTCGTTCACTACCTCCGGAGCTGCACGGGAAAACGAGTTTTACTAAATAACTCTCGAGATATTATACTATTCGATGCAATAGTTGATAGTTTAAAAAAAAAATGGCAGAAGTTATTATTGGGTATAATGGTTATCGTCTTCTACACTAATGAGGGGTACCAGAAGTAAGAAGCGAAAATGTTAATTATTTTGTCATAAGTACATATAGTAAATGAATATTTAATATGATAGCACCCATAACCTTCAGTTGACGAAGAGGGGGGGGGGGACTAACTCCATATAAAATCTTACTGCAACAATAGTATAGTAACCCACCTTTGTATTCCAAATCCCCGACTTGCGGCACAATGGTGCCGAGCTTGGTGACCTTGTGCGCGGAGCCGAAGTCCGTGAGCTTGACCTGCACCGAGCGCACCGTGGCCATCACCACGTTGTCGGGCTGCAGGTCCAGGTGGCAGTAGCCGCGCCAGTGCAGGTACTGCAGCCCGTCCAGCACCTGCGTCACGATGGTGGCCACCATCTGCTCCGTGTAGTCGTGCCGGCTCGACAGGTACGTCAGGATGTCGGCACCCTGCAGTTTCTCCAGGATCAACGTGGCCACCGACGACCCTAGCGTTTGATACGCCGCTAGCAAGTTCGATATCCGCTCGTGCCTGAGTCGTCTCAAGCATTCGTACTCTCTCTGCACCTGGACCTCTGTTTCCGGTCGGACTTCCAACACTTTGGCGACGACGACGCTGTCGTTCCTCTTGTCGATCCCCTTCACGACGATGGAGAACTTGCCGCGCCACAGCTCCGACACGAAGCTGTACCGCTCCGCGAAGTCCTGCGTGCCGTCCCATTCCAGCGGGCTCTCTTCCATGGAGTAGTTCAGTTTGGGCCTCTCTTCGTCTAAAACGATCTCTTGGCCGGATTCCGTCATCGACTGTAAGTGCCTCATGGCTTTAGTAACCTCGATACTGGGTAAACCGGCTTGCTTCGTCTTCACCAAGTTGGTTGGGATTCCTTTATCGCTCCATCCGATTCTATTCCGAGAGGATAGTCTGAATTGATAACTGGTTTCCGGTTGAAGGTTTCTTACTACGAAGAACTCGTGGTCAATGTTTTCGGCTACCGTGATCCAATCGACGCTGTCGCCTTGTTTGTATTGAAGACTGTAGCAGAGCACAGGAGAGTTGCCGTCGTATTTAGGTTGCTTCCACCTGAGTAAGACTTCAGTGCTGGATACTTCGGCCGCTGTGGGGCTGTCTGGCGCGTCAGGGCTCGTTGCTTCCACGATTCTAGTCCTAGCTACTGTCTGTCCGACCTTGTTCCGTGCAACGACCTTGTAAAATCCGATATCGTGATGCATGGCCGGTTCGAACTTAAGAGTCGATCTGCCGTCCTCGTCTTCAACAATCTTGATGCGCTGTCCTTCAGCGATGACCATGTCGTTCTTGAACCACTGTATGACGGGTTTGGGGTCGCCAACAGCGTAGCAGGATAGCTGTGCGTTTTCTCCTTCTTGCACTGGGAGAGTTTGGGGTTTTTCCCTGAAGAAGGGAATTTGTCCGTCCTTCTTGGACTCCATGAAGGCCTGGGCCTCCGCGTAGCTGTCGAGGCGGGTCCCGAGCTCGTGCCGCAGGCGGCGGATGGTGTAGCTCTCTGTGCCGTAGTTGTTGATCCTCTCGCGGCGCTCGTCGTCGATCTCCTCGTCCATGATGTCGGTGAAGCGACGCCTTTCGCGCACTATCGGTGCCTGTAATAAGAATTTGATTGTAAAATGATTAAGAGAATTTCTTTACATTGAGGTTTTTTAATTAATATGTATGGTTATTATATCAATACAACAGCGGTTTAGCAAATATAAAATAGCCTTTGGTATAGCCAAAGGCGTTTAAGAACAGACAACACCATTTTGCACGTAGCAGAAAATTGAGGCACGAACACTATCTTTGTCCTCTTCTCTGTTTCTGTAATGCAGCATTTAGATACTCGTCGAGATCAGGCGAATAGACGCTAAGACAAATATGTACATACATTACGATGTATTCGCCATAATCTTCGCTCGTTCGGGGGCGGGGTTTTGGTTTTTAAAGCGCGAATCTAAATTATACGTCTCTACCCGTACACGGCGATTAAATACTCGTCATCGTTCACCAAGTTCATATGTAAATAGCGCATTAAATAACGTCAATATTGTCCGACAATATTTATTTATTTATTTATACAGACTTACGTCTATGTTTACGGGTAACACTCAATACGATAGCGTAGGCAATTTTACATTTTTTAAAAAGCTCAACATTCTTTTCTATTATTATAATACATGATTACATATTATTGTATGAATATAATATATGAGTCGTACAAAATCAAATAAGGCTATATTTTAAGGTTGGTATCAAATACGGCTATCACAAAACAAAAAATGCGAATACCAAGTCAATCATGTATCTTGTCACATTCTCTCGGTATTAACATAATAGATAAATACCGGTAGATATAAAATCTTCATATCGGTATTTTTTGGAATAACATAAAAGAGAATCATTTTTTTTACTTTACCAAAAATAGGTCGAAATGTAGATAGCCACCTTTGATTTTATTCAACTCATATATAACATCGGTCGCGTCTCACCCGGGGGTCGTAGGAGTCGTGCAGCGCGACGCAGAAGGCGGGCGAGCGCGCGCACGCCACCTTCATGTACTCGCGCAGCCGCACCGGGAACTGCACGTCGCGCAGCTGCAGCAGGTACGTGTCCGGCCCGTTCTGGTAGCTGGGGGGGCGGGGATACTTATAGTATTCTATTTCAACAAAAGTATTTTGCAATATATAATAATAATAATAATTTATTTTCAGAAAATAAGTTCCATAGATTTGTGTTAGTAACAAATATACAAGCTTCTACACTCATAGCCCCAGACTATAATTTTCTCCTGCGTCTGGTACCATGGACACACAAGACGAATACACAAACACCCAGACCCAGAACATGAATCTAAACTCATCATTCAGACACCTGTCTGGCCGGGAATCAAACCCGGGACCCATTGCGCGTCAGACCGGTATGGTAATCGCTCCGCCACGCGGGTTGTCTATATATCATCATCATTGCACGGCTCTAACGCAAAGCGAGATACTGCTCTATTCTCACCTCATAAACGTAAAGTAATTTCTCGAGTTCAATTCATCTTTAAGAAGAGTAAGACTGTTTTTAAATATTTTTTGATTATGAAAAGAGAACATAGTCAATAAACTATAAAGAAACAATATTACTCACAATGGTTAATCTTTTTACTTAAAGTGACATTAATATCAAGTCAACATAACTACGAATATTGTATGTAAAGAACTATATAAAACAGATATTAAAACGGTACTAACTGGCTCTCGGACTTGGCGGAGACCTCCCAGTCAGGGTGCTCCCACTGCTGGAACTTCAAGTCCCATGCGCCCGGGGACCGGTCGTGCGGCTCTCTCTCCGGAGTACCTAAATAAATAAGTAAATAAATGAGTGAATAATATAACAATATTATTAACATTTATTCTTTATTTTATTTAAATCTAACTTTTCCATCGAAAGTTATTTCACATAAAATTTTTGTTACCATTTTTTCGTCTCATGTTTCGTTTCTGGGAGGGTACCCTCTCTACCCGGGCAATTCTCAAAGAGATCGAACACCTCCCTCAATCCTTAATATTTATGCATAATAATACAACGTTAATTTATACATAAACATTGTAACATATTGTACAAATAAAAACATAAATCATTTACCAGCCCTACTGTTTAGTCGTCAGTAGATTATAAACGATATTATGTTTAGTTATGCTGAAAAAGAAAGGGTTTGAAGTAGTTACCTTCAGGCGTGTATATCTCTCCGGGCGGGTACACCATCTTGGAGGGGTGTGTGAAGGCGCCGCTGAGCGGCCGCCGCCGGAACCACGTGCGGCACTGCGCGTTGCTCGTCCAGTCGCTACAGACACGCGCACATATTATTATATATATACGTACATTTTAATTATCACCTAATTACATAAGGGCGTGACTTAGCGGCTCGCCACTTTTCCAGTTTAATATAAAATCGCCCCAAAATTATAACCGCGGCGGTTTAAAATTTTGGGGCGGTTTCATAATTATAGCTTAGTATATATATATTTATCTATTGCAAATACTACAATACTATCTACAAAAAGTAAAAATTAACTTTTTTCAAGGTTAATTTTTACTTTTATCTATTTCTAGTTTATTACAGGTATCGAGTTTTTTACAGATATCCAAGAGCGTCAGTGACTACTTACTATAAGTTAGTCATACCTGCGTGCTACTTCAATCTTAAAATAACGAGGTAGGTTTTTTTTAATAATTTGTATTTTTTTTTGCTGTTCAACTTACCGATACAAATTGTAATAGTTCCTGAGTCTGTCCGTGGTGATCATGTACTCGTCCTTGTATATCTTGTCGGCGAGCGAGAGCCAGGGGTGCGCGAGCGCCGCGTTCACGTCCATGCGCTCGCGCCAGTCCACCACCAGCAGCCGGGAGATGAAGTCGCGCGACTCGCGGCTGAGGCGCGACCACCACTCCTCGTCGTGCCACTCCCACTTGCCCTCGCGCACTCGGATTAAGGTTTCCATGTCGTTGGCTCCGCGGAAGGGCGAGCGGCCACTCAGCAGGATGTACGTGATGATGCCGACGCTCCAGCAGTCGGCGGGGAAGGCCACGCCCTCGCCGTTGGCCACCTCGGGCGCCACGAACTCCGGCATGCCGTAGTCGAGCGCGGCGTGCTTGTTGAGCATGATGCGCCGCGACAGGCCGAAGTCGCAGATCTTCAGCTCGTCGCTGCCCGCGTGCGACAGCAACAGCTCACCGATCTGCTCATAGGGGTTTTATATCAGTTTTATAAACAAAAATGCATTGGTTACATAAAATTGGACAAGGTTTTTGTAAGTGTCAAATATATATTTTTCAAAAGATGACTTCCTGACGTGTAGCTGGTATCATGCATGTACTTGAGTCTACGTATCAGCTAGCGAATGTATTCGGCAAAGTTTCAGCTATAACAGGCAGATAGCAGAATATTGAAGAAATGAACAGTTTGGACACTTATAGTGAGACCTAGTTGCGCGTAGCTGTTATCGTGCATGTACATACTTGAGACCACGCAACAGCTGGCGGATATACCAAGCGACCTCCCTCTCGGAGTGAGTTCCATTAGGCGTTTACAAAGTTCACGCTCACGACCGCAGTTTTTCTGAGCGTTACTGACATAATCTCTAGTGGAACGATTACTTCGATCCACATTATTAGATGGGACGTTGTGAGCTTCGCGTGAGCGTAAGTCATGACGTCATGAGTGACGTTTTCGCCGCGACCATAACGACTGCGGCCGTCATGTGGAATGATTAAAGGAGCGTTATGAGCGTTGTGAGCGTTTTCTGGCCACTACGCGGGCCGCTGCAGCTGGTTGCTTTAGTAGACTGGACACAACTCACCGTGAGACCAACATGTATGTAACTGTCATCATGTATATATTTGCAACTGACAGCTCTATCCGGTGACTTTTAACTTAGATTGGTAAGCATCATTGTAGGCTGTGGAAGAAACATACAGTTTGGACAGCCAAACTCACCGTAAGGCCAAGATGCGCGTAGCTGTTATCGTGCATATACTTGAGGCCGCGCAACAGCTGGCGGACGTAGCCGGCGACCTCCCGCTCGCTGTAGGCGGGCGCGCGCAGCAGGCGGTCGCGGACGAGCGCGCCGCCCGCCGCCAGCTCCGTGAGCAGCGCCAGCGTGTGCTCGTGCTCGTGCGCGCCCACCAGCCGCACCAGGTGCCGGTCGTTCAGCTGGTTCATGACGTCCATCTCGTTCTTCATGAACGGCTTCAGCGCGGAGTGCCCGTGCATTATTTTGGCGGCGTAGTTGCGACCTGGTGGGGTTGGGGGGTTGACGTTAGAAAAAAGACAAGTATGTAATGATGATGATTTGATTATGAGATGAAATGTCTTTATTTTGTATAGGCCTACGGGGGCACTTACAAATTGTCACTTACACATTTTTTTTCACTACCACCGGATCGGAACACGATCTCAACTGAGAAAATCCGTAAGAATCTCAGCAGGTTTGTCTTTTTTATGTTGTATTTTTTTTCAATTATGTTTTTTTTTACATTGCAATCAAAATTAGCTCCAGTATCTTGCCTTACAGTTACTAAAGATGATGCCTGTTGGACAAGATAAGCTACACTTTGACACTTATTAAATATACTCTAGAAATGTTAATTATTATTAATAAATAATATATTCCTTCCGGATGGCGTATACGAATGCCAATCTATCTGATAGTGGATGATGAACAAGATGGTTGCAGTGCCAATCTATCTGATAGTAAGTGAACCCAGCGTCGGCTTACGCTGCTGTTGTTAGACAGAAAAGGGTGTGGCGGTGTTGTTTCTGGAGTCCAATCATCACGAGTTTTATCATCCTTAACAAAGAATGTATATCATTTAATAACCCTCCTATAAATAATGCTTACAATTGGTAAAAATATTTAAGTAAATCTATATACCTAATTATTCTTAAAGACTAGAATTAATAATTTGTTCTATTCAATAACATTGAGGTTATTTTATGTAATTACAACTTCTTACCGCTCTTTTTAATTAATATTTTATAGTAATTCAAAAGCCATCCTTACTTCAGATGACTATTATTACTAACAATAGTCACCCTAAACAACAAAAATATATATGCATATCTAACCAGTGAGCCTCTCGGCGGCGTGGTAGACGACGCCCTGCACGCCGCGGCCGAGCTCGTCGCCGAGGTCGTAGAAGTCCCCGAAGGGCTTCGTGCTGGCCTTGATGCGCGGCGGGTGCTCGCTGATCCTGTGGGAACAACGGTTTTGTTTCATAACGGTATGAATGTTTAATTATTTTCCGTACTTAAGTATGTATCATAAATGCGTACAGCAGTGATTGCCATATGGTCGGAATTTGGGTTGTCAATCGAGGAATTGGCCAAGGATGTGAGGATCGAATCCTAAGCACTTACCACTGAATTTTTTTAAACGATGTGTATATTAGAATTTTACGGTATGCTTTACGGTAAAGGAAAAAGCGAGGAATCATAAACGCCTGAGAGTTCTTTAGAATAAATCTCAAAGGTCTGTGAAGTTTACTAATTCGCACTTGGCTAGTGCAGTGGGCTATGTCCTGACTCTCTCATTCTGAGAGACGACTTGGCAACTAATGGGAAAAAAATGAATTAATTTTGATTCGTACAGGGCTAAAAAACTCTCAGGATTAGAAAATAGTACACAAGATTTGATTTTTATCTGCAAGACGCACTATTATAACAGGGCGAACATTTATTATTATTCGCCAGCTGGAGTAGCGTGAAAAACGCTCCAGGCCTGCCCTTCCGTCGTGGTATCCATGACCAGCAAAACATAAAAAGGGATTGCAATCTACCTGGATGAGTATTCATGCTCGCTCTCCTCGACGTGCAGCATGGCGGAGGAGCTGACGGAGCCGGCCACGTTCCGCGCGGACACGGAGTACAGCCCCTCGTCCTTCAGGATCGCGTCGTGGATCACCAGCACCACCGTGTCCGGTTCGATGAATTGCATCTGTGGGGGGAGGATGGTTAACAATGTTTTGATATTATATTATAAGGTGGAGGTTATACATTTTATGTCAGATTTTGATATTTACAATAATTTATGCCGTCCACACTATTACTAAGGAGGAAGTATAGATTAGGAGTTTTATGCAAAGCTGAACACCAGTATAGCCTCATAATGTAAGCTGGCAATCACACTTTTTCACTGAAATAAGATCTCCTTCACGCTAGAAACAGGTTTGGTGGCACGTCCTCGGATAAAGACTTATTTATATTTTACTAGTTGACCCAGCGAACTTCGTTTCGTTTAAAAGTAAAAAAAATAATATTATAGTGTTTCTCTACCATATTATACATGACCCGCGTGGCGGAGCGGTTACCACACCGATCTGACGCGCAATGGGTCCCGGGTTCGTTTCCCGACCAGACAGGTATCTGAATGATGAGTTTAGATTCATGTTCTGGGTCTGGGTGTTTGTGTATTCGTCGCGTGTGTGTCCATGGTACCCACGACACAGCAGAAAATAATAATGTGGGTCTATGAGTGTAGGAAGCGAGAAGTGAGTTCCAATGGTGGCAATTACCTTAATCCGTGAGCTGGGCGCGATGGGCTGCCAGTCCTTGTACCACTTGATGTCGGGGTAGGGCACGCCGGCCACGCGCGCCTCGAGCCGCGCGGCGTGCCGCTGCAGCACCACGGCCTCCTCGGGCCGGCGCAGGAAGGTGGGGTACTCGGCCAGCTCCAGCCGCACCCGCTGCCGCGCCTGCCCGTGCTCGTTCGTCGCTACGGCCTCGTACCAGCCCGCGTCGCGCTCCAGCATTCTGCGGGATGTATTATGTTGTAATAATGTACCAGAGCACTGTTGCTTCTGTGAGCGTCATCACATGATCACTCGACGTAGAAGGGGTGTGGTTTACTGAATTTGTAAGGAAATATTTGGCCGTATACGGTAGAAATCTGTTAAAAGGAATAAAACGTCGATTACTGTCCGAAAGAGGGTATTTGATCTAAGAACCAGTGGTTTGGCATTTCTAGGGGGATAGTTACTTTTATATTTGTAGAAAGGATACAAATCCGATGCGACAATTTATGAATCTCTAAGAAAAATGCGAAAAAGTTCCAACGCTTTTGTTTCTGAAATATTACCTATATACAATGAAAGACAAGGACATTTTTTGTTTACCAATTGATTGAGCAATAAAATTGTAAAAGTTATTCGCGTTTAGTGCAACAACTTTCCAAGGAGCACATCAACCTCACACCGTTAGCATTAAATTTCTTACTAGTCATATTACAAATATAGAAAACAAATAAATATGTGCATTATTATAGTATTCATTCAAAGGACTTACTTATTGATAAAGAGCGTAGCTTGTCCGTTCCTCGTGTAGCTCCAGTCGTAGCGTCCACCGATCTCGATGGGTTCGTCGTTGAAGAAGTACGTCATCTTCGGCTTCGGGTACCCGTACACGAACCAGAACAGGTTCGCGTTGTGGCCCTTCACGCCGTACTGAGAATCGTGCTCTTGGCGGAGGAACTTGGGAGCTTGAGCGTAGCCGTCATGAGGCGGCCTCTCGATGTCGAAGTCCTTCGGGAAGTAAGGCGAGGTTTCTGGTCGGAAGTCGATGCCGGGCTCGAGGTAGGGCACGAACTTGGGCGGGTCGGGCTCGAGCTTCGCGCGGTGCGTGATCGCGTAGGGCGAGGGGTCGCTGACGCCGTACTTGTTCTCGACGCGCACGCGGAACTTGTAGTCGCGGAAGGGCTCGAGGTTGCGGATGTCGCACGCGCACGAGCGCAGCCCCGTGCGCGCCGTGAACCAGTCGCCGTCCGGCACCTCGCACATCTCCACCTTAGGGACAAATAACGAATTGAATCATGGTGCCAACCCATTATTGTCACACTGTTGGGCACGGGTCTTCTCGAGGAATGAGTGTTATAGGCCATAGTCCACCGCGCTGGCCAAGTGCGAATTGGTGGCCTTCACACACCTCCGAGTTTTTTTTTAAAAAAAGAACTCTCGGGTGTGTAGGTTTCCTCACGACGTTTTCCTTCACAGAAAAGCAGTGATAATTAATTTCTAATATGCACATAATTTAGAAAAATCAGTAGTGCCGGCGCCGCGCTAGGGAGCACCAGTGCGTTCCATTGGAAATCCTAGGGTCCCCTGCAAGCGCTGAGGAAGGCCACTGAGGAGGTTTTAGTGGATAAAATTTCAATATAATTTGGACTCTCTCCCAATACCCAAAGTATTGGGAAAGACCTTTTGAAGGTTTCCTATCCGTCAAAACATCTACTACTCCGTTACCTGGTAGGTGACGGGGAAGCGTGGCCCATGCGGGATGGAGGGCCGCCAGGACAGCGTGAGGTGACGGTCGGCCATGCGCGAGATGATGGGCTTGTCCGACAGCGGCATGGGTACGCCCGTCTTCTTCATCTTGTCGAAGTCGGAGTACTGGTCCGCCAGAGGGCGCTTGGCCGTGTGCGGCTCTAAGCCTGGAAAGTGGACGATTTTTTGAACGTTTTAAATAATGTATTTATTAAAGAGTAGTATGTAGAGTAATGTTAAATAAAAATAGAGGTAATTTTTGAAGTTATATTTCTTTTACCTTTTAGCGTATTAGGGAAAAATGATGAGCGTAAATTTTAACGAAGTGCGCACATCGTCACGAGGAATCGACACTCTGAAGTTATTTACAATCAACATTTTAGTCTTTTGTATTGTTAGTGTCGCTTTTTCTACAAACATAGAATAAGGCGAAAGATATTTTTTTAAAGATTTTTATCTTTTGACGTCAAAGAAGTATAACTTCTAACGCTTGTACATAGGTACACACGCATTCTTTCTTTATTTTGGGTATTAATATTTTGAACGTTTAAATGTCTTAAACAAATGTTATATTAATTATGCGGTGTGACGGCAAGAGCGGATATAAATTTTACTTCTGTATAATCGTTGCCGTTAACGTAAAAATGTTTTTGATCCATCACAATGGAAGCGATAAAGAAATTTTCATAATTTTCAACAGCTCATTACGAATAATATACTACGAAACATCACGTAATTGTCCGTATACTAGGAAAACCATGTCCTTACTGTCATAGGTAAGCTGAGCGGTGCAGGAGTCCTCCCCGTGGGGGTTGTAGATGCGGCAGCGGTAGCAGCCCACGTCCGAGGGGTCCACGCCGCTGACGGTGAGCCGCAGCAGGCCCGTCGTCTCCTTGTCCATGCGGATGCGCTCGCACGGGAACAGCTTCTCGTCGTTGCGGAACCTGGGAGATTAAAGTTGCACCATGTTTTACACTTACAGAAATGTTTACGATGCAACAGAGAGGAATCCGAATGGCAGGAAGCTTAAACAAAATCAATTCATTTAATTCAATCATCGTACGTAATAGAAATTAATGCACAAAAAAGATAAAAAAAAAACAATAATAAAACAAATGAAAATCGAAATACCATTTAGCGGTAAGTGCTGAAATAAATATGGTTTGAACGCGGAGATATCAACGCTGCACCTATTTTCAGCGTAAGACGGTTCTTGAATTTCGGAGGAATTGTGACTTAAATGAGGCCACCATCTTAGTTTTTGGGAGTAGCAACACATTTGTGATTAACTTCTGATAAAACTCTTGTTTTTGATGAAGTTGCTATCGTATGTATTTAGACGACAAAAACTACCATTAGCTGGATCTTATAAATAAAATCTCAACTGAAAACTCAAAAAAATGCCAATATGCATGTGTACGTACTACGTACACACACTACATATGTACGTACTTATATACAGAGCTGATACGGTAACACTGTCGCGATTTCATTTTTTTCCCATCTCTAAACTGGGCACCGCGTAACATTTCAAAGGCGTACCATTCGACATCGGGGTCGGGCGAGCCGGTGGCGCAGGCGGTGAACTTGGCGCTCATGCCGCGGATCACCTCGATGTCGCCGATCTTCTTCAGGAACGACGGCGGCTCCACCTTCTGCTTGCGGCTTCTGCAAATTGAGAAGTTTGTGTTATTCGACTTATAGTTAAGTGAATTAAGGTATTAGTGAGGTCCTCGGGCTCTCACGGCTTTCAGACTCTTTATAACTTTAAGCTTTTAAGGTTTTTTCTCTTAGAGGTTTACTGCTAGAAATTAATTGTAACTATTACATCGGTAACAGTCATTTAATGTTCGACATTTGTGTTTTCGTTATTAATTACGAAAAAAAATCGTCAAATCTAAACATTCAATGAAATGTTGTTCACAAGTATTTACTAGCCGGAATTCGAAAGATTTTTTTTCCGAACTCTCGAGTGTATGGCCCCTATTTTTAAAGGCCTCGGGGCAGTTGTTCCGATAGCCTTTCCTTGAGTTCGGTCCTGTCTGTAATCAAGGGCAAATAACAGTTTTATTTACGGTCGATTAGAGATGCGGTTCTACCTTTGAACATTACTAAGTAAAATTTCCTCCAATAAGTATATCTCGCTTATCATATTTCCTTAAGTTTAAACTAGAGGAGAATTAAACAGAATTACTTTTTTTATATCTGACTGAAGTAGCAAACGAGCATTCAGTCCACCTAATGGTAGATGGTCATTGCCGCCCATAGACATCTGCAATCAACTTCATACAGAACATGAGTTCTATCTGAAGTCAATCACAGATGAGTTGCTACTCCCGAGGACTATGATGGTCGCCTCATATAAAAGTGTACCGGCAACCACACCCTTCCATCGAAAGGCAGGAAATGCTTTACATTTAAATAGGTGTGGCGGTGATACTTCCCCGTTCGAACTATACTACCACCTTCAAAACTACAAAGAACTACAAAGAATTTCACATCCAAACAATAACAGAACGAGCACTCACATCTTATCAACGACCTCCAAGGCGGCCTCGCAGTCCGCCTCTCCCTCCCTGTTCCGGGCCAGACAGCGGTACCGGCCCGCGTCGTGCGGCGCCAGGTCGCGCACGTACAGGCAGCACGCGTCGCCGTCGCGCTTCATGTTGTACTTCTCCGACGGCGCCAGCCGCTGCCCGTCCTTGTACCACGTGATCTCCGGCGCGGGGATGCCGTACACGCGCGCCGGGAACTTCGCGTCGAATGTTGGCAGCTGGGGAGCGGGGGGTGATTAGTACAATAGAGTAAACAATTGATACTGGAGAAAAATTTGAAAAGCCTAGTTTGTCTAAAACGACACTTAATTTCACATTGCGATAATTACGATTAAATAAACAAATCAAATAGTAAAATACTAAAAAATAACTTCTAAAAACTAAATAATTGGAATCACTTTTAATCAATATTATGTTTTAAAATTAAGATCTACTATCTAGCTACCCGTCGATAGACCTGCTCGTATCAAAGAATAAACAAGATATTATAAGTTTCAAAATAAATCTGTTTCTTAATTATTTTTATAATGTATGTAATTATTAGATTATTTTTAATTATATTATTTCAACTTATTAACTTTCTGTAATAATTCAATGAGTTTGTCAAAGGATATTTATCGCATTCACGTACTAATACCAATAGTTCTCACCTGTTGCAGATCAGTGAACTTCTGGCTGAAGGTGGGTGGTTGGAACACCTTACGCACGGAGACCTTGCCCTCGGAAGCGTCCTCGCCCAGCGGGTTGACGAGCTTCACGCCGTACACGCCCGCGTCCGATAGCTCCACCGGGGTGATCTCCAGACCCACCTATAAGGACGTATAACATTAAATTGAAGAAGTCTATAAGAAATGGCGCTATATGTACGTTTTTACTATTTTTTGTATGAATAGTAGAAAGCATCTGATGGCCAGTACCGCGTGGACACCTATAAGCAACTTCATACAGAACACCATATATTCTATCTGTAGTAAATTCTAGATTCATTTCTTCTCCCGAGTATCAATTATTATTAAAAAGGTCGCCTCATATGATAGAGAACCACATACACACACTGGGATACTGCCCCATTATTTAGGATATTTAGGTACTAGAGTGAACTAAGCAAGTGTAATATTATATTGCTGTAGATATGTAACATAAATGAATTTAGGATTTAAAATTACGATTCATGAATGGTTTTGAAATTGGCGAATAATAACACCGTAATATTCAAAATAAACATTGAATACAATACTGACCCTCTTGCCGTCGCAGCTGAGCAGCAGCTTCTCAGTGGGCTTGAGCGGCTGGCCGTCCTTGGTCCACGTGACCTCGGGCACGGGGTTGCCCACGAAGGGCGCGCCCAGGGAGAGTGACTGGCCCTCCTCCGCTGTGACGTCACGGAGTCCGTGGATCAGGCGGGGTCGCTCTTGTGGCAGTGAGTCGTCGTCGCGGCCTGGGTTTAGAGGTAAGGTATATGTCATTTTCAATTTTGAATTATTTTACGATGGTCTAATCCAACAAATCTAGTTTTATTTGAATATTTTTTTCTGTCTGCATAAAGATAACATTGATAAATATTTAACCATAAAGTATCATTAATCCATTCCATATAATTATGTGTAATATAGGTTTACAAAAGTTTGTTACATTGCTTTAACAATAGTGAAGGCAAGGTATATATAAATATATTTATCGATGGAGAGAATATACGTTCAAAACAGCTTTCATCATAATGTAACATCTCTGCAAATTTTAAAAACTTTAGACGAGACATTTTAATGAAATGAAGAGTAAATAGTAAGGTCGCCTCAAGAGTAAATATTACTTCAAGATATGGGCAATGCTTTTTTAATTACAGGTAAATTCAAATTTAACTAAATTACGACTCTTTTAAGTAAAATTTATTAATTTTGCGTTAATGGGATTTCAAATAGCCAAAGTCCAAAAAAACATAGATTTTATTTCTTATTTTTAATTTTGCAGACTATTTTTTAAAGTATAAGACGTGCGGAAACGCGGTACTTTCCTATTACACGTATAAATTACCGTAATCTAATCCAATTTCAAACAGTCCGAGCATACTCACTAGCAATAGTAAGGTCAGCCTGCGACACGCTCTCCCCCTTCTCGTTGGTGGAGTGCACGGCGTAGCTCCCGCCGTCCGCCGCCGCCGCGCGGCTCAGCAGCAGCGCGTGCGTGCCGTCCGGCTGCGACACCACGCGGACGCGGTCGCCGTCTGGGACGATCTCCTTGCCGTTGTGGGTCCTGGGAGTTTATTTATTGGGGAGGTAATGAGCGTGCAGTAGAGCAGTGATAGCCTAATGGTTGAAACTTGCCCTCTCGATTTGGAGGTCCGAGGTTCAAACCCAGGCACGCACCACTGATTTATGTGCGTATTAGAAATTAATTATCACTGCTTTTCGGTGAAGGAAAACATCGTGAGGAAACTTATACACCCGAGAGTTCTTAAAAAAAAAGTTCTCGGAGGTGTGTGAAGTCTACCAATTCGCACTTGGCCAGCGCGGTAGACTATGGCCTAAACTCTATCATTCTGAGAGAAGACCCGTGCCCAGCAGTGGGACAATAATGGAAATTTCTTAAAACATTAGGAATTGGGAAATCGCCCAAAGATTCTCTTCCACATAATCTAAATCTAAACGAATTAAATCGTCATTTTTCTGTAACTTCTTGCATTGATAGCAAATTGAAAGAAAAAACTCTAAATCAGCTTTCTCAGATTCCCAATCCAAAGTTTTCCTTATTTTCGTTTAGTCAATTTTCGGGTCGTGATGTGGAGAGAGCGATACTCTCCATCCCCTCAAACGCGGTAGGTAGTGATAGCATTAGTCGTAGTATGATCATACCTCTCCTTGACTTACTCCTTCCAACTATTACCTTCATAGTCAATAGTTCCATCCAAAATAATTCTTTTCCTTCTTCCTGGAAAGACGCAAATATTATCCCTTTACCTAAAAAATCCAACCCATCCGAGTTTGCTGATTTCAGACCGATATCCATTTTACCTTTTCTATCTAAAGTCCTTGAGCGCCTCATCCTCCTCCTCAGTCTCCTCTCCTTTTTACTATCTTCATAAATTCTATTAGTCTTCACCTAACTTCTCTCTACCACCTATATGCAGACGATTTGCAAATCTACAACCATGCCAGCCTGAGCGACTTGCATAACGCCGTCAAATCTATTAATGCAGATCTGACTCGTATTTGCATTTGGTCCAAAAACTTTGGTTTAAAATTGAATGCCGCAAAGTCACAGGCAATTGTCATTGGGAGCTCCCGTTTGACCGCTAGAATTAATTGGCATCAGTTACCGCCTGTAAAACTTGATAACATTATTATTCCTTATAGTAAGATTGTTAGGAATTTAGGAATTTATATGGACCAAAATCTCTCCTGGACACCACAGATCACGGAAGTTAGTAGGAAGCTCTTTGCTGCAGTGGGATCTCTTCGACGGCTGAAAAATGTTTTACCCATTCCTACTAAAATTACGCTTGCGCAATCTCTCCTTCTGCCAATACTTGACTATGCTGATGTGTGTTACTACTTGACTATCCAGATATTACTGAGGAGCAATTAAATAAGCTTGAGCGCCTCCAAAACATGTGTATACGGTTCATATTCGGCTTACGAAAATATGACCATGTTTAAGAATTTCGTGCTAAGCTCAAGTGGCTCCCAATTCGTCTTCGCCGAAATGCTCACTTTCTGTCTCTTCTGTACTGTATACTATTTAATCCCTTATCCCCACCTTACCTCAAGGAACGTTTTCACTATCTCTACTTATCCCATGACAAATCCCTTCGCTCCACCCAAAACCTTGCTCTCTGTACTCCTTCCCACTCAACTTCATTTTACAAAAATTCCTATACTGTATTAGCCATTCGTCTCCCTTCCTGTATCCATTCGTAATGCTCAGTCCCTATATTCTTTCAAAATCCTTGTCAAATCTCATTACCTTCAGCTTTAATCCTATTCACTGTTTTTCAGATTCTTTTCCTTAAGCTTCTTGCTATCTTTTGTCAATAATCATTTTATATATTTGTTGCTATCTTCCAATATTTCAACTACTTATACTTGCTTTTCTTTAACTTACTCCTTAATTTATATTATATTTTGCACTAATCTCTATTTAATTTTGCACCCTACCTTTTTCTTTCTGTTCATATTCTTTTTAACTCCGAACCTTAAGGTTGTCTGGAAGAAATCGCTGTTTAGCGATAAGACCGCCTATTGTATCTTAAACTGTAATCAATATTGTAAATTTCCTGTTTTTTTGGGTACAATAAAGTATATTAATAATAATAATAATAATAATGGGTTGAGGAGAGAGCGTGCAGTAGAGATAGTAAGTGGCCACCGCGAATCTATGATTAACCCAAGATGAAATCAGTCCTGAAGGTACATGTGCTGCTACCCCTGAGAACTAAGTTTGAACGCCTCGGATGTGTCTTTTACCACCCTGTAAGACAGCGGCATAAAAAACTGCTGTTATTAGGCAGAAGTAGGTGTAGCAAGGATGCTTCCAGAGTGCAGTCCCACTCTCAAATAGTATTACCACCTTTATTTTATTCATAAATTACAGCAATAAAAAGGAAGCGCATCCTCCTGAAATATTCTCGAAGCGTTATGACTTGCGGCTTTTCAAAAAAGGTACGAAAAGAGCTCTCCTTCAAAGCCGGCGATGCATTGGTGACTCCTCTGATGTTGCTAATGTCTATAGGCGACAGTGATTACTTTCCATCAAGTAGCCGTCTGCGGATCGGCAAAATCATATTGCTCCCATAGTTCCGGAAATATACTGATTACTTTTGAAAAACATTTGATACGCTATGACGGTGTTTTTAACATTAACACAAAAACAAAAAGTATTCCATTTTCAGCCCTTTAATAATAAAATATAGAATTAGTTTAAGAAATGTTGATGTCAACCCATTATTGTCCCACTGCTGGGCACGGGTCTTCTCTCAGAAAGAATTTTTAGGCCATAGTCCACCGCGCTGGCCTAGTGCTAATTAGTGGACTTCACACACCTCCGAGAACTTTTTTTTTAAAGAACTCTCGGGTGTATTGGTTTCGTCACGATGTCTTCCTTCACCGAAAAAGCCTATTTATGATTAAATCTCATCATTCGTTCATCATCCACTTACCATTTAACAGTCGGCTGCGGATGTCCGAGCACCTTGACCTCCAGCTTGACGGGGAAGCCCTCGATGACCTTCGTGGGCTGCAGCTCGGACACGAAGCCGGGCTTGCGCTCCTTCTGGCCCACCTCCACCCTGGCCTTGGAGTCCACCTCGCCCAGCTTGTTGGTGACGGTGAGGGAGTACACGCCGGCGTCCTCGGGCTTGCAGCTGTCGATGCTGAGCCCGATGACGCCGCCGGGCTGGTTGATGAAGTTGATCGCTTGCGACGGACGGATGGGGAGACCTGAGTTTCATAACATTATATATTTAAATGCTCGTATTTTTAGAAATTTCTCCGGTATCTGTTACGTACAATTTTAATTGATTTATTTGTAAGATAATAATTATTAACATAAACCGCAAAGAATAACATCGAGACTAAGCATAGGCTATCTTCATAAAATCTCGAAAAAGTGTGAAGTCTATCAAATTACACTTGGAAATCATGATAATTTTTCTTTCTAGGAGTTTTTAATTTTCATCAGTACTATTCGAATATGGGATACAATACATTGCTCAACAGATTTGCTTCAATGGATTAATGCTGAAGATCAAAAAATGAACTTACCATCCTTGAACCATTTAATTTCAGGTGCGGGGAAAGCCATGACTTTGGCCTCGAGCTTCAGCGGCTGGCCCACTACCGCCTTCGTGTCTTCCAACTCCTGACTGAACGATGGCTTCCTTGGCGTTGCTGTAGGGAAAGATTAGCGTTTAATTTAAATGGCCGCCTCTTGTGATTTACAGTTGATTGATTACGGTGACGGTTTAACATTTATTTTATTATTTATTTCTTTTTTATAATTCCAATTTTTTTATAATTCTTTTTTATATATTAGTACTTTTTTATAATTCCAAAATAGTAAACGAGTTGCTGATGGGAAGTGGTCACTACCTTTCATGGACATTTGTAAGTAACTTCATATAGAACAGTGGTTCTATATAGAGTCAATCATAGATGTCTTGTTATTCTTGAGGTGTAAGATAGTCTCCGTATATAAAAGTAAACCGGCAACCTCATGCGAGAAATACTTCACGCATGAAATAAGCGTGGCGGTAGAACTACCCTAGATTTACCACCTCGGCCAAACTTGTGTCCTGAACTTAACAAAGTATTTAAACATAAATTAGCTAGCGGAAGATAATAATTATAATAAGTAGGATGTACATACGATTGAAGGTACCTAGCTTAAGGGCTACCTAGCTTAAGGGTTGTCGGCACACTTTCACATGAGGCGACCATCATAGTCCTCGGGAGTAGCAACGCATCTGTGATTGACTTCAGATGGAACCCATGTTCTGTATGAAGTTGATTAGAGATGTTCATGGGCGGCAGTGACCACTTACCATCAGGTGGACTGCATGCTCGTTTGCCACTTCAGTCAAAAAAAAAAAAATAAGGGTAATCTTTATAAATAATAGGGTGCATGTGTACACCCTACTATTTATAAGTTGTTGGGGGCGACGGCTCAAGCCCAGGGAGAAGTATTCTTATAGAGAGTAGGTTGTACACATGGTTGATGGCGATGACCTAGCCTAGAGGAAACTTGTTCTAAATGTAGGGTGTACCCACAGTTGATGGTGATAGCCTCGCCTATGGGTTATTATTTTTTATTAAGCGTAGTGTATACATACGGTTGAGCAGTGGTAGCCTAATGGTTGAAGCTTGCCCTCTCGATCGGGAGGTCCAAGATTCAAACCCAGGCACGCATCACTGATTTATGTGCGTATTAGAAATTAATTATCACTGCTTTTCGGTGAAGGGAAAGCTACATATCCAAAAGTTCTTTAAAAAAAAAAGTTCTAGGAGGTGTGTGAAGTCCACCAATTCGCACTGGGCTAGCGCGGTGGACTATGGCCTAAACTCTGTCATTCTGAGAGAAGACCCGTGCCCAGAGGTGGGACAATAGTGGGTTGACGAGAGATACATACGGTTAACGGCCACAGCGCAGAGCGCGGAGTGGTCGCCGTGCGGGTTGGAGATGACGAGCTTGTAGGCGCCGCAGTCGGCCGGCGTGACGCGCTCGATGCACAGCCGCACCGTGCCGTCCGGCAGCGCCGTCTGCTGCACGCGCGCGTCCGTCGGCGAGAGCGGCGCGCCGTCCTTGTACCTGCGGGTTGGGATGTTTTTAAACAAATACCAAAAATTTGGTCCAAACAGTTAACGTGTTAACATCTCGAGAAACACATATTTAAAAGGTGGAATTTTATACAGTTATGATTTTATATAAACACAAAGACCTATGAAACGTTTATAAACCTATGAAGCAAAGAAAAAATGAAGGATATTGGCTGTGAGAATTTAGCTATGATATATATTTAATAAAGTAACGAAATGTTAAATGCTAAACAATAATACATGACGGATGTTGGACCCTTCTAATTTCAACTCTTATTAAAGTCTCATTCGGTAAAAATCATTTAATTTGAACGTCCTTTTTATAAAATGAGAATACACATCAAACGAACGTGCTGTTTACCTTATTTATTTATTTATTATAATATAAAAATAACACAATTATACAATACGGAAAAGCTAAGTGCAACTACATTTATAGGCGAAGACTGCTTGCAAAAAGGAGCGAGTAACAAGTAAGTCAATGTAATTAGGTACTGTTAGTGAATATTGTCGCATATGAGAATCTGTAATCAACTCCTGAGCAAAGTTTTATATGAGGTGAGCCACAGCTGCGTTGCTAACCGTGAGAACCATCAAAACTCCCCAATAAATATATTTCCTTTACCACAACCTTCACAATAGAATGCAGCAATGCTTAATACTGCTGCTATTAACCAAAAGTTACAAGTATAATAAATGTATATTTCTAACCATTTAGCGGTGGGTATGGGGCTGCCGTCCAGCTTGGCCTTGAGCTCGAGGCGCTCTCCCTCGTCCACGTCGCGCTGTCGCGGCAGCTTGTGCGCGAACCCTGGGGCAGCCTGGCCCAGCGTGATGGGCGCTTCGCACACCGCCTCGCCCGCCAAACTCACCGCGCATACTTTGTACTGTAAGTATATGACACAAATTTATGATTATTTGCGGGGGTTATCTTCCGCCTATATACATAATCTTATAATCAGCGTATACTTAAATTTCGAATGCGAAAATTTAGATTTTTTTCTAGCTTAAATGACTGTGTATTTATTTATTTATTTATTTATTGCACGTTTATAAAAGGTACAATAGGACAAAATGCTTGATGACATCTCTACCAGTCAATCTTGTTTGTATGTACGTAAGTAAGAAAGATTTTTTTTAAGCAGTGTTTCCCAATGAAATAGTTAGAACATTGATATCTCCATTTTTATAAAATTTCAGATGAAAATTTACAATAAGTAACAATAACCCACCTTGCCAGCATCACTAGCATTGAAGTTCTTGATTTCCAGCTCGCTGTCGACCTGTCCGCCCACCTCGGTGGTGATCCGATGTCTGTCGTCCTCCCGGATCTCCTCCCCGTCGCGGAACCAGCGCACGGCGGGCTTGGGCACGCCGTCGCAGCGCACGCGCAGCGTCACGTCGTCGTAGTCCTTCACCGTCTCCTTCTGCAGCGGCTTCGTGAACACCGGCGTGCCGGCTGAGGGACGGTTGACGTGATTACTCAATGTTCATTGTTTCTATTTAGGTTAATTTCTCAAGTTGGTAGAACCAGAGTAGTTCGACCGGAAAAGTAACGACGTGGTTAGCCAATGTTCATTGTTTCTATTTAGATTCATTTCTCAAGGTACAACCAGTGTAGTTCGAACGGCGAAGTACCACCTCCACACCTAGTTCTTACGTGAAGCATTTCTAGCGCGAGATGGAAGGGTGTGGTTGCCGGTACACTTTTAAATGAGGCGACCATCATAGTTCTCGGGAGTCACGCATCTGTGATGGACTTCTGTTGGAACCCATGTTCTATATGAAGTTGCTTACAGATGTCCGTGGGCAGCAGTAACCACTTACCATCTGGTGGACTGCATGCTCGTTTATTAATTCAGTCAGATAAAAAAAAATAGATTTATGTCATGATATATAGGTATTGAAACCTTTATTTTGTACTGGTTGAAACTCTGTCTCTCCGGCGAGAGCTCGAGGTTAGAATCCCGGACACGTACCATTTTGCTAAAACTATGATTAGAAATCATTTATCACTGCTTTACGGCAAAAGAAAGGATCGTAAGACAATCTACCTACATATTTGAATCTACGCTTGAAACTACGACATACAAACTTACATATAAAGTTACGACAAATAAGTGTTATTGTCAGAGTTGAGACTAACGACAAAGTTGAATGCTTTCAGAATACTTTGCATAACCATGTTTCATTATTCTGCAAAAAGAAATACCAGAGAGTTGAAAAAAAATCTTTGATAGCGTAATTCAAAACACACGTACCTAACGCTATATCTTAATATTTTTTGAACGATTACTTTGCATAACCTTGTTGATTATTCTGCAAGAAGAAACGCCAGAGAGTTTTAAAAAAATTGATAGCATAATTCAAAACACACATAACGCCATCTTAATAATTCTTGAACAATTACTTTGCATAACCTTGTTCATTATTCTGCAATTTTTTTAAACTCTCTGGCATTTCAATGAGAGTTTAAAAAAAATCAATAGGATAATTCAAAACAAATGTAACGCCATCTTAATAATTCTTGAACTATTACTTTGCATGACCTTGTATAAAGAGCTATACTAACTGTGCACGCTGAGGCGAGCTTGCTGCGAACTCTCCCCGATCTCGTTGGTAGCGGAGACGGTGTAGAGCCCCGCGTCGTCCACGCCGATGTTGCGCACCACCAGCTTGAACAGCTCCTTGTCGCGCTCCTCCACGATCTCGATCTTGTTCGACGGCTGGATCACGATGCCGTCTTTACTCCTGTGGTGAACAAAAATGTCTTTGTTAATCATTGGGATTGGCAGTTACGTTGTAAGTATAAAATATCTTTTTTTTAAAATTTGATTGAAGTAGCGGACAAGCAAGTCATCTGATAGCAAGTAGCTACAACCCATGGACTTTATAGATGATCCGCGTGACGGAGCGGTTACCATACCAGTCTGACGTGCAATGGGTCCAGGGTTCGATACCCGGCCAGACAGGTATCTGAATGATGAGTTTAGATTCATGTTCTGGGTCTGGGTGTTTGTGTATTCGTCTTGTTTGTGTCCATGGTACCCACGACACAGGAAAAAACCTAGTGTGGGGCTATGAGTGTAGAAAGCGTGTTTTATTTGTACGCAACTTCATAAAGAAGACAGGTTTATCTAAAGTCAATCACTACACCTGTGGACTAAGAAAGGCGTTTAAGTAAATCATGCGGAACTTATATTCTTCTACAAAAGCGCTAAAACTGCTTCACGTTAAGAATAGTTGCGGCATTGGTACTTCTTAGGACAAAATATTCTGGTTCTACCACCTTATGAAAAAGTTTATAAGCCAGTGACAGATTAGCTTAGATGTAATTATAAAAAAGAATACTTCACAATTATTTATCATTTACCATATGTGCGTTAGACACAGAAAAATTTAGCTTTCTGTTTTGGATTGCCGGGAGGTTGCCTGTTTGTCTTTGTGTGTCGATGGCACCCACGACGTATAAAAAAATCTAATGTGAGTTATGAGTTTAGAAAGAGTTATTAATTTTATTAGGGGTGCGTTCCAGATTGCGATCACAACGCCCTAAACGCTCAAAACGTCGTTCCACAAGACGACCGCGGTCGTTGTGGTCGCAGCGAAAACGTCACTCATGACGTCATGACTTAGCTCACGACGGCCCATCTAATAAGGTGGGTCGAAGTGTTCCACTAGAGAATACGTCAGTAACGCTCACAAGCTAGTGGAACGGGAAAGTCTGCGGTTGTGAGCGTCTAATGGAACGCACCCCAGATGTACTTCCAACGTACCATTTGACCTCAGCGATGGGGTTGGCGATGATCTTGGTGATGAAGGTGGTCTCCTCGAAGGGCTGCGCGTTGACGTCCTTCAGCGGCTCGAGCTCGGGCCGCAGCAGGATGTCGAGGCGCGCGGAGCTCTCCCCCACGCCGTACTCGTTCTTCGCCTGGATCGTGTACTCACCCGTGTCGGTGTGACGACCTGCGGGCATACGGGTTTGATATATGTACATTAGTATATCTTTGAAGATACTAATGTCGAGTTAAACAAACGCCGACATATAGATATATTTACATTGGCTAGTTTTTGTATCGTTGTTATGTGATTTAACTAGAATATTAAAAGTCCGCTTTCAATCTTGTCCATCTTTTGGTATGTAAGATTTCAAGCAAATTGCACGAACAAAACTTAATTTATGCTGGCATAAAGATCCGTATTTTTTTATCGTAATAAATCAGAGTAGGGTTAGCTTTTTTTGTTTTGTTCTCGAGGGGTACCCTCTAAAGATACCCGACGCCGTGCGAGCAACGTAGGGTTAAGTGTGATTTTTACCGCAATAAAACCCCCCGTTGGCGTCTTCAATGCTAGAAAGAGGCCTCTGGGATGTCCAAAAAGGGTTAAAAAAAAGGGTTTTGTATGGAAGTTACAGCCCTATTACATTATTTTTCATAAATAAAGTCCACAAGCAATTATTTATAATAACAAATAACCTGAATTGGTTTCAACAAATGTTTAACAAAGTTGAACAAAACTTCATAATAAGTGCCTAAAAAAATTGTTGAACATTAACATTTGTTGTTCCATCAAACACAAACCAGTAGGTATATGCAGCGTGAAGGTGCACTCCTTGATGCCGTGGTCCAGCTCGCGGTGGTCCTCGGCGGTGGCGAGCGTGGCGTCGGGCTCGAGCTCGCGGCCGTTGAGCAGCCACGCGGCGTGCGGCAGCGGGTCCGCCGTGCACACCGCGCGCAGCGTCACCGGCTCGCGCTGCATCACGCGCTGCGCTTCCAGCGGCGATGTGAACATCGGCTTGCGGAGCTCGGCTACCGCTGGAGACGACAATCGGGATTACAGTACGCTAGGTGGTGTAACCAGTGTAGTTCGACCGGAAATCAATTTGACAGAAATCTAATTTATCCCCGTTTTCACTGAAGGAAAAAGTTTACGTCTAGTAATTTTTGCGCACAAGAAACTTTCCTCGTTCGATTACTTCCTCACTGATGGGCGCGGGTTTCCTCTCAGAACGAACAGATTATAATCCTCATAAATATCATTATGTCCTCATAAATAGATTATGTTCTATGTGAAGCTGTTTACAGATGTCCATGAACAGCAGTGACCACTTACCATCTAGTGAACTTCATGCTCGTTTGCTATTTCAATCTTATAAAGAAAAGGTAGAACGACAGAAGTATTGTGTCTCTTCTATGGATCTTACGTCTTTATGGAGACTTCGACAGTCTTCAAAAACTCCTTTGTAGGATTGCTGTTTCGGTACTACTGTACTTTTCTGTTTTATAACAAGAGTACCTATTAAATGTTCTTGTTTGAGAGATGTGACAAGACAAATACTTAAGTCAAGGTTTGCAACTGTTATTGTCCTTACTCAGGCCTTCTATAATATTTACGGTCGATTAGATACTAATACCTTTAATAGTATAATATGTCTATCGTTAATACTGAATGTTTTTTTCACATATTTTATCAGCAACAAAATTAACTTACTTCAATCAAATTAACAAAATTTTACGAATTTTATAAAAAATGTCCTCATAAACTTACGCGTAACAGACAATTCAGCTTGCTGCACATTCTTGCCAAGATTGTTGCTGATCTCGCACTGCCATTTGCCAGCGTCGCCCATTTCTACTTTATCGATCACCAGCTTGTACAAGTCGCCTTCGTTGACCACGTGGACTCTCGCGTTGGAGGCCACTTCCTTGCCGTCATGAAGCCACTTGACTATGGGTTTGGGGTTTCCGGAAGCCTCCACTGTGTATACCATGGGGAGAGACTCGAACACCTTGCCGTCCTTCATGGTGCTCTCCTTGAGTGAGGGGGGTGCTGCAAGGTTTAAGCGAATGTGTTAGGAAATAATAATGGCGGACTGTCGTAAAAAATATTAGATTTTGTTTTAAGAAGATAGCGTTTGAAATAATTTAATTAATTCTCATAATTTATTTAAAGAAATATTGACATTGGTAAAGATAATTTTTATTTTTGAAGAATCAATACTTGTTTCGGTTGAAATGAAATTCATGAACCAACGGTGACAAGGACAAGGAAATATTTAAAGAAAAAAGGGAAGTAAATTTTAATGGAAATACATTAAAATAAAGTAACAATTTAGAAGAAGAGAAGCCAAATATTTACAAAACCATTAGAGAAATAATTCATAAACCACGTGTCGCCAAAGCATAATTTTGCAGCTGCTCTATTAATAAGTTCCAAACACTATCGATATGTACAATCTTTAGCTTTCCTTAAAATATTGCGATATTTACAGCACGTTATTGTAGAAATAAACATCTTCTATATACTTACGACGTGTGTGACTAAGACTGGTATTTGTGTGTCGTGGATACGTACCGTTAGCGCGAGTATCGGGGTAAGGAGTAAGGTATCACTACCAAACAATAAAAGCATTGTGCCATGCCTGCGAAATGCACTTATATAAAATTTACCTTGATGACGTCGTTGTGAGGGCTACGCCGCTCTCACCAGCGCCGCCGCAGCGGGATCCAAGTATTAGTATGCCAGAAGGGAATGTTATTACGCATGCGTGCTAAAACAGACATACGATAGACATTAGTACAATTAAAATGGCGAAATGCTGACCGAATACGTTGAGTCGATCTGACATTTACTTCTTAATTTAACTAATACAGAAATTTGGAAAAGTAATTATCAGATCTCAGTTAAACATCGACAGCAATTTTTACTAAATCTAAAAGCAACAATGAACGTTAACCCGCAAACACTGCGTAGCGTTACAAAATGAACCAAGTCAGCCGCGCGCATTATCAATTTATATTTTCCTTTCGAATAATATTTTATTGACTTGAATTACCTTTTTCATCTTCTTGATTTAGAATATCGTCTAATATGCTCCTCTGTCTTTGGCTTCGTCTCAACAGTTCCTCTATGTCTCCCCCTGTCTCCTCCTCCTCCACGCTAAGCAAGTTCGATTTTTTTTTCCTTTCAACCGTCGTCTCGGCTGTATTCTTTGTAATGTTATCAAAATTCTTATTAGGCCCAAGAACTAACTCTTCTAAAATACGATTTTTAATATCATCTACCTTATTTTCTACTTTCCTAAATGTATTTTCATCGAATTCTTTCGATATATGTATGAGCTTTTCTGTGATGTCGTTCTCGTAAACTTTTTCTGATTTTTCTTTTAATATGACAGATTCCTCGTCACCCTCGTCCGTGAAGTAATCTTCCTTAAAGGAAGATTGACGCACGTAAGAGTCTTTGCTGAAAACCTTTCTAGTATCGTCTATGTCAAAGATAGATTTCGAAAGATCTTCAATAGATATCTCGCGAGAAAGTGAGTCATTATGCCAGCTCATTTCGTCCTCCGATACGGATTTGATCGACATGGTTCTACTTCCGAATTGCTTTCCATGTCTTGAACCTGTTTCTGCTTCTGAATCCGTCTGTGGTTCTTCGATTATTCCATACGTGCCCCTTCGTATGTGGTCAGGTATTGTGTAAAAGCCCAAATCAGTAAGAAAGTAGCTGTGACTGGCTATTTCTTCTACTTCCAATGATGTCGTATGAGGTTTATTCGGTTGAATGATCTTTTTGTCGGATTCGTCATCGTCATCGCAATACACGGCGGTTGAAGTCATTTTGTGTAAAGTGCGCGTTTCGGCTGGACCTACCAGTTAAAATAGTATTATGTTGACTTTTGATATTATCTATTTCAGATCTAATTAGACATGCGATGAGTTGTATGCGTTATATATCTGAATATATATTTTTTCTACAGAGAAAGCGATCTCGAATGAATGTTAGATACTCAATGAATAATGAAGTTAAGATTTGGGAAGAGTAGGAGGTAAGCTTGGTACTGACCTGTTATAATAGCGCCGTGGGACCGAGTGCTGCTGACTTTAGACACAATGATGGAACCGTCGTCGCCTTTCTTGAATGTGGTTACTGTTTCGAAAACTCGGCCTAAACAACAAATCACACTTGGTAGGTTAAAAACACAAGTTAAAAGCATGCAAAACTATGCGTGAAATCGTAAGTGTATCGCAACCTATAAGCTGTTTGCTGATTTGAAGAGAAGCTAGAAGCGGTTAACTTTATACCTTCAGTTTCAGCACTTAGTGGTTCTTCTGTGATGGTCTCTTTTTTAATGGATTTTCGTTTTGGAGATTTTATTTCAACGTCAATAGGTACTTCCTCAGCGGTTTCTGGTTCCGTGGCCCCCTTAGCACCCTTTTGTTTTTCTGATTTAACTTCTTTTTCACTTGGTTTCTGTTTTTGTTCATTCTTTTTATCATCCCATATAGACTTCTCTTCAATTGTTTCTGGTTCCGTGACCCCCTTAGCGCCCTTTTGCTTTTCTGGTTTGACATCTTTTTCACTGGGTGTCTGTTTTTGTTCATCCTTTTTATCATCCCATATAGATTTCTCTTCAATGGTTTCTGATTCAGTAATGGACTTTCGAGATTTTTGCACAATGGCTTCTGGTTCTTTTACTTTTGGTTTCTTAGGTTTAGCATCGTCTTCATTAAGGTCATCCCAGAACGATTTTTCTTCTATAATTTCTGGCTCAGTCAGCGATTTCTTAGCTTTAGTGGAAGTTGGTGGTTCAACTTCTTCAAATTTACTTTTATTATCTTTATTACTGTCAGAAACTTCTACAATGGACTTTTTCCTCACTATTTCCTCCACGGTTACTTTTTTGTTTTGTTCATCCGGATTTTCATCCCAAATAGACTTCGTTTCAGAACTTTCTGGTTCTGTTACTGATTTCTTCGCCTTACCTGCCAAATCATCTATTTCATTTACTTTAGGTCTCTTGGGTTTATCATCTTCTGCAATGTCATCCCAAAACGATTTCTCTTCAGCCTGCTCTGGTTCAGTAAGCGACTTCTTAGCTTTAGATGGTTTTTGTTGTTCAATATCTTCCGGTTTAGATTTCTTAGCTTTAGCCCCATCAGTGTCGTCTACTGACTTTTCTTCCACTACTTCATTAAGGTCAGCTTTCGTCTTTTCTTTTTTTGCAGACTTTTTCTCTCCCGTGTCAACTACCTCCTCGACCTGTTTTTTCTTGGCCTTGAATTCATCTTCAACTTCGCTGTCGATTATCGCTTCTTTCGAGAACCGCGAATGAACTTCCCTTGCTATTAAACACAATGAAAACATGATAACAATGGTTTATTGGAATGAGTGAGTATTAATCACGTCACAAATGTCGGATGAGGACAGAGTGGAAATGGTGCAAATGTGAGTGCACACAGGAGCATTCTTGTCCATTGAATACTTTGGGTCTAAGGACTAATTCTACTTAACGTCCATACTGGGGACATCACAAAAAAACTAAAACGTGCAGTGCGGTCATCTACTGGTCTAGGCTACGTTACGGGGCTACTACTGTACCTATGGGAACTCCCAGCGGGGCCAACTCACTGGTGAATTAGTGTTCCGTTTGGGATTTATACTTTACCAATTGTGTGATGTGTTTAAGTGTTGTGGGTGTGAGTGACCTGCTACAGCGGCGGTAACGCTAGTTTACGCTAAAGATTGGCTAAAATTGTTCATATACTAAACATATTTATAAACGTTATTTTCGGACTTTCTTATTCAATCGTCTTTAACCAGTGGCAAGAGATGCTACAGACCACTCGTGTTTGTATTATTGTAACTTCAACCCATATACTGGAAAATACTGTATAATATTCTACAACGAACAACATACATGTTCGAGATCGGACACAGCAGTTTAGGTTTTTAGACTAAATGAATCAGTTGTCATTTTCTCATCCATACCAAAACGCAATTGCTTTACGGTCTTAGTAAGCATTTGCACTAACCTTTCAACCCGAATTATACTCTGATACTTTGTCTAATTTTAATCAAAAATTTGTATCAATAACTATTCCTCGTTAAACTTAAATTTAATCTACTCTCTCTCTTTTCACTCTCTCTTTCTTACCCTAGGCCTCTCTCTTTCTGTTCATGTAACCCGGCAGAATACTTACTGTGCACTGTAACGGTGCTCTTAGAGGATACACTGCCCATCTCATTCTCAGCTCTGACCTCGTAGTCGCCGCCGTCTTCTTCCTTCACTAAGGTTACCGTTAAGTGATAGTTCTCCAATCTGCGTGGCAAATTAAACCTATAATAACCTATTATAAATATTTTTAGTGTTGCTTATTAAAAATGTTTTTAAAAATTTTAAATCAAGATTATGTGATATGAAAAATCAGATCATCAGTCTTATTAATTAGTAATAGTTTTCTTATATGAAAAAATGAAAAATCCATGTATCTTTACGTGTTCGATTGTTTTGTTTGACTATTTGTCTGTGTGTTTAAATCCGCATCATATCATATTTATAGTCCGAATCATAGAGTGAAATTTAGTGTTTATACCATTACAGTCCATTAGAGTAGATGAATTTTAACCAAAAGATAATACAATTTATAGTTACGTTAATTTTTCAAAGTCAGATAAAACTGCTGGCATAGCTAATAATTATACAATTTTTACGTACTCTTCATATACAAGAATTACTAAACGAGCCAAACCTTTGAGTATCTCTTTCTATTTTGATCCTAGCATCTGTGGTGACCTCCTTGCCGTCCTTGAACCACTTGACCTTGGGCTCGGGGCAGCCCTCCACTTCCACCTCCAGCTTCAGGGTCTGGCCCGCGTCCACCGTCATGTCAACCAGACTCTTGGTGATACGGGGTTTTCCTGGAGAATAATTTGAAAAGTCAATATTTAAATTAAACATGTAGTCCATCTGATGCTTGCAGTCAATCTCAGTTGCATCGCTTTGTTGCTTGGAGCTTTTGAATTCCACCACTTATTTCTATCTACGCCATAGATTATCATCTGTGGTGTTAAGCTGCCGTTCGGCTTACTTGCATTAGGTACATATTAAAACAATCCATAAGTTAACCGCCCATTAGCCAATATCGCAATAACAAATGGTAGACTCTAGACGTTCATATAGTTTCGGGATCAGCCACAGATCAGGGAATAGAGCTACGGTATCACCTGCCTGTCCTAAGAGGCGACTAAAGGGAGCTTTCGGGGTCGCAGGAGGGTAGAGTAGAGGCTGAAACCGTTTGGTCAGGCGACCCCGGGAAGGACGCCGATACATGTGGTCGCATACTGTCGTATGTAGTATCCCCCATTGATAATGTGCCATATACCCTAAAATTAAGTGCAACATACTATTAACAGTGAAGGTAGCCTGGCAGCTGTCCTCGCCCAGCTCGTTGGAGACCTTGCAGCTGTACTGGCCGGACAGCTCGGCCGACACCTCCTTCAGGATCAGCTTGTGCGAGCTGCCGTTGTCCACGCGCGTGTAGATCGACTTCTTCTCCGTGATCTCCACGTCGCCCAGGTACCTTGGGTAGGTTAAAATGTCGAAGTCATTGAAAAATTTTTGGATTACCCAAATATCTGACTATCATTGAGAATTTTACGAATTTCTTACTAGTTTTGAGATATAAGAAAACATCACAGCCTGGTTTGCAAGCAGGAAAACAACGTTCAATCTCAAGGAATTCTTCATTTTCAGAAGTTATGTGAGTATTAATAGGAGAATCATTTGTTTCTCAATAAAAAAATCTAACTCTACATAATAATTATTACAAGTTTTGTTGTTGAGGTTTAAAATATATGTTAACCTGTGAACTCTACCAACCTATACTTCATCTCTCGTCGTATTAATCCACTTATGCAAGAAATTTACAATCAACAAAATTTTGTTGTCTATTTAAGTGTTCCTCAAGTCATCAGTCGTTCTTGCGTGAAAGAGAAACAAATATCCATCCTCATAAACTTTTGCCAACATAATATCGCACAAAGAGAAGGATAGAACTAAAAACTTCCCCAAATTAAATATTTGAAATTATTGTTATTAATGGAATCTATTGTCTAGCGAATTTTAAAGAAACCATTCTGTGTTAGGAAGGTACTAACATAAATATTACGTTGTTTTTTACGTTGCTTTAATAATCGTGTACCTACTTTACGAAACTTTCCAAAATGCGAAGACAATTTCGTTATTTACAAACTGCATCTCTCGCACTATTTCCCTCTTATCGTCATCGTGGTATATTAACGCATCTCTTAAATAAAACGTATACACACAAAAAAGACAAGCCCGCTTCCTTTCTTCCCGGATCTTCTCAGTCAATCCAGTTTCAATCCACTGGTATCGTAAGAAACAATATTTAACTGTCTATAACACTGCTACGTTACCATTTGACGCTGGGCTCGGGGTAGGCCTCCACGTCGACGGTGAACTCGACGTTGACGTCTCCCTCGCTGGCGGTGGTGTCGCGCAGCGTCTGCGTGAAGACGGGCCCGCAGCGCACGTTGAGCACGCACGAGTCGCTCGCGCTGCCGTGCACGTTGCGGATCTGGGGATGAGGATGATAAACGTATATATTTAATATATATATTTGTTAACATATTTATTTTATTTATAATATGTATGTATATTACGCATGTATGTATATTTTGTATGTATGTCTAAGCTAGTATATTAAGTATCTATATTATAGTTTTCTCTAAATTTAACACCTGCCGCAAAATTTCCAGCCACCCAGGGTTGGCTGGCCGATAATGTCATAAGGTATTAAGTTTGCCCTATTGTAACTTTTGTATTATAAAGATGCAATAAATAAATAAATAAAAAATCCACTAAAGACAGTATAACCAGAACACGTCGTGGTTCGATTCGATGTATTTTGTTTGATGGTGTTTTTTATCCCATTGAAACAGCAAACGAGCAGTCCACCTGATGGTGAATGGCTTGCGTGAACATCTTTGAATACCTCCATGAAGAACAGGAATTATATCTGAAGTCAATCAAAAATGTTTTACTACTCCCGAGAACTAAGATAGTTACCTAATAAAAAAAAGTGAACTGCTAACGAAAGGGAAAAAACTGCTTCACGCTAAAATATCTGTATGATGCTGAAAAGTTTGAAAATAAAAAAAACACTTTGTAAAGCTATCCACTCCCATTTTATTATCATATTCTACTCGAACCCTATGTGGTATTAGTGGTTCGACTCATCCTCCACGCCGATTTTATTATAATAATTATTTCAACAATCTTAAAGTAACAAACTAACTCTCATTCTACTGAAGGAAAAGGTAGCGTGGAGGGAGCAGAATATTTAGATTTGGCTTCTTTTTTTTTCCCCAAATTTGTCTTTTTTTCGTTTTAATTTACGTTTCGTTTAAATTTTTAAATTAATAGAAGTCGAAATTAGTTTGGAACCTGGGCGACATGAGGCCACGCTACACAACTGCCAAACTCTGTTGCGATTTTTGAGAACTAAAATTGAGGCTTCTCACGTAAACCAGTAGACGCATTAACTGCTTCATGCTTTAAATGGTTTTGCAGTGGTATCTTTTCAATTGATCCATATTGTTTGCACCAAAATTTTATGTCTGTTTTACAACACTAGAGAGTATGGTAAGAGTCCTACAGATGGAGTTGTCATCAATTTTAACCATAGGCTACAGTTAACATAATTATGATTTAAGACATTTATTTCTCATTCCAATACAATTCATTTAACATGAATACACATTACAAATAATGTAGGTACGATACAGATGTAGATTGGAATAACATTATTGTGAAGGTATTAAGAAATATGCATACACTAATTACATATCAGTTTACAATAGCAAGTTGATAGCAATTATAGTTGATAGCATCTTTAAATAAGGATTAAAGAAGCCATTCTTTTTCTTCTTTTTTCTATATACATAGACTGTTTCAAATAATTGAATTAAATTTGTTTTTTAGAGAAATCCCTTAAAATGTAATAATTCAGGTAGAATACAACAGATGGCGGTCATCCAATTCCTGAATAACGCTAACGACTTATACTTGAAGGTGTACTAGTATGACAGTCGAATGTGTGAACGATATAGCGTGATATTATAGTATCTTGTCTATGCCTATTTTTTGGAAGCCAAAAGACTAAATACCTTTTGGTTATAAAGACTTATGAACCCTTTAAGGAATCTCCAGTTTCTTCTCTAGATACTTTAACACCTATTTCTGCCACACAACAGCAAACAACAATGTTAAACGATGCTACGTTTTAATCTCGGTTAAGTGTAAATCGATTACTTTGTAACACAGTTTGTTACAAATTAACCATTACTTTAAAGGCTGAGGGCATTTCATCGCAAATTTACTTGTTTTATTACATTACGTCTAAATGTAAACACAGTAGTGTAAATACGATTATTAGAGGGAGGAGAACCATAAGACTTTATACATTTTTAGGTGGTAGAACCAGTTTAGTTCGACCGGGGAAGTATCACCGCCACACCTATTTCCAACGTGAAGAATTTCGATGAATGAATGATGATGAAGCGTTGGAAGGGTGTGGTTGTCGGCACACTTTTATATGAGGCGACCATCTTAGTCATCGGGAGTACACATCTGTGAATGACTTCAGATAGAACCCATGTTCTGTGTGAAGTTGCTTACAGATATCCATGGGCGGCAGTGATATTATTATCAGTAGGACTGCATCCACGTTTTTTAGTTTAACCGGATAAATGTTAACATATATTATACTGTATTTTTTTTGTATAAATTTTAAAATATGCCCGTATATGGAGAACATTGAACGGGAATATGGAGGACTGCGAAAACGTTTGCTTAATCCATTATTTTGTATCCATATGCACTAATAATAAATGATTTTTAACCGACTTCCCAAAGGAAAGAGGTTATCTATTCGTCACGTATTTTTTTTTTTTTTTTTTTATTAGAATATAAAGTGATGTAACCTCGCAAGAGTACTCCCCGGCGTGCGCGCGCGCGGCGTTGGTCAGCACGAGCGCGTGCGCGGCGCCGGACGACGACATCTTCACCGACGACGACTCGCTCAGCTCCACCTTGTCCTTGAACCTACCGACCGATCACACTTTTCATTTTAATAATCAACGGGTACATTTTATTCAACGGGTACTCACGATATGAGGTTTTTGAATTCTTTAAGAATTCTTTCTGATTATTAAAATGTATCAATTCCGCGATAATACTAGTCTAAAATCATATAAATCAACGGGTACTCATGATATGCGATTTTTGATTTTTTTAAGACGTAGGGTAGATAGGTTAATTTACTGCTTGTCAACGGTTTCTCCCCGCTACCGCAGTTTCGCTGTGACCACGATTTATGTAACTGGGGCGAAATATCGGCAAAGAGAATTCTTAAAGAATTCAACCGCATATCGTGAGTACCCGTTAATTATCAATTCCGCGATAATACCTACTTGTCTAAAATCATACCCTTTTGGATTACATGGATTACATACCCAAAACTCTCTTATTCAGAGAAAGATGAATATTCTTAGCACAGCAGTAAGAAGGCCACGACCACGTATGTGTAAATTTGTGCGAGATGTGTCTATTTTGAATAATGTTATAGTAAAGACTGATAGTGATCCAAAATGGTTCAATCCTTTGTTACGTTCTGCTCGTTGTTTCTAACTCGGGACCAAATGTCTCATTTCGAATTATTTATGGAGAAATATAACATAATGTTAGTTAAAAAAAGTACATTAAAATAGTAATCACATTAATTTCAACATAAATATACAAAAAACATACAAGCGATTTTTGGATTCATATTGAACGGAGTTATGAAAAACTAGCGCCATCACAATAGATGTCGCATTTTTATTTAATTATCCAATCAAACATCTAAGCATTTCAATAAATGCTTAGGTCATATCGATTCGATTAAACAAAACAATATTAATTCAATGAACAAATATCACTTACCATTTAACAGTAGCGGCAGGTTCGGACTCGGTCTCTATCTGGAAGGTGACGGTTTCCATCTCCCGGCACTCGCGCGCGCCGCCCAGCTTCTTGAGGATCTTGGGCGCGGACGCCACGTGCCACTGCCAGAAGTCCGAGCATTGGTTCACTTCGTTTCTGGGGAAAAATATACAGTTTTTAAACATATATGCATAAAGTTACTTTTTAATCAAATATACAGTTGCTTTTTAAACAAATATATAGTTGCTTTTAAACAAATATACAGTTGCTTTTTAAACAAATATACAGTTGCTTTTTAAACAAATGTACAGTTGCTTTTTAAACAAATGTACAGTTCCTTTTTAAACAAATTTAGTTGATTTTTAAACAAATATACAGTTGCTTTTTAAATAAATATACAGTTGCGTAATAAACAAATATACAGTTGCTTTTTAAACAAATGTACAGTTGATTTTTAAACAAATGTACAGTTGATTTTTAAACAAATATACATTTGCTTTTTAAACAAATATACAGTTGCTTTTTAAACAAATGTACAGTTGCTTTTTAAACAAATGTACAGTTGCTTTTTAAACAAATGTACAGTTGCTTTTTAAACAAATGTACAGTTGATTTTTAAACAAATATACATTTGCTTTTTAAACAAATATACAGTTGCTTTTTAAATAAATTTACCGTTGCTTTTTAAACAAATATTCAATTGCTTTATAAACACCGAAAGGTAGTTAGAACATATGAGGCACTACTGAGGAGGTACCATCGCCACATCTATTTCTGGCGTAAGGCGTTTTATACATTTCGGCCCGGTTCGTGTGGATGCCGAAATACTTGCATATGAGTCGACCTTCTTAGTTCTACGGAGAAGCAACACATCTGTGATTGACTGTAGATAGAACCCCTGTTGTGTATGAAGTTGCTTACTATCTTACCTTACTAACCGTTCATGAGCGTCAATCTCTACTTATCACACATAGTTTACGGGATAGCTTAGATTAGTACAGTCGTTGATATATTTAAAAAATATTCCCAGTAACAGTCAACGTTCAATTCAATACTTTAATTTCTTTACAAAGGAAGATAAATAGATGTAAAAATAGAATGTAGTTTAATCTACACGCTTCAAACACACGCTTTCTACACTCAAAGGCCCACATTAGGATTTTCTCCTGTGTCGTGGGTGCCATGCCACGCACACAAGACGAATACACAAACACCCAGACCTAGAACGTGAATGTAAACTCACATTCAGATTCAGTCCGGGAATCGAACCCGGGACCCATTGCGCATCAGACCGGTATGGTAACCGTTTCGCCACGCGGGTCGTAAATCTACATATTAATTTTTTTATAAAAACACACTCACCTAGCCACGACCGAGTAGGAGCCGGTGTCCGTGAGCTTGGCGTCCTTGATGGTGATCTTGTAGACCTCGTCCGTCTCCTTGACAATGGTGATCCTCTCGGAGGACTTGATCTCCGCGCCGTCTTTGTAGAAGGACACCTCGGGCGTGGGCGCGCCCTCGATCTCGATCGTTACTGTGTGAGTGTCACCGACCTGGGATAAATTAAAGTTATAATAAGTGAATATATATTTTTTCATATAAATGCAGGCTTCTTAAAATTTGTAACATTTTTGTTTGCTTCTCCTTTTATGCGTGAAAAGAAAATTATTCCAAGAAAAAATGGTAAAAATAAATGCTCATAAATGACAAATTTTTATTTGCATCCTTTTCGTCCTTTATGACGTGTGATTGAAAACTTTTGTAGTAAGTAATGCAAACGTATTAGAAACGCCATTCTCTAATAATCAGTTCACTAAAATTTTTAAATCGGTTATTTAATATCAATTCATTTTCATTGTCAGGTTATTTTTACAAAAATAGCTAAATAAAATATATGAAAGTGTTCATTTTAAATACATGTTATATTAACATATAGTACATGATTAAAAATGGAAACCAACCATAATTATGAAGGATACATTTTAGTTATTGAAGGTGGTAGAACCGGTGTAGTTCGACTGGGGAAGTATCACCGCTACACCTTTTTCTAGCGTGAAGCATTTCTTGCTTTTCGATGGGTGTGGCTGCCGGCACATGTTTCTATGAGGCGTCCATCATAGTCCTCGGGAGTGGCAACGCATCTGTGATTGGCATCAGATAGAACACATGTTCTGTAAGAAGTTGATTACAGATATCCAAAAGCGGAAGTAACTACTTACCATCAGGTGGACTGCATGCTCGTTAGCTACTTCAATTACATAAAAAAAGTTAATTGTGTTGATTTTATTTTCACTTAAACTTAAACCCACCATGCAGCTCTGGTTCTCAATCTTGCGTCGTATCTTGGGCGCGGCCTTGACCACCAGGTTGAGCGTGGTGGTGTCCTCGCCCAGCTCGTTGGCGGCGGTGACGCGGTACTCGCCCGCGTCCGCCGCGCCCACGTTCTTGATCACCAGCGACATGCTCTCCTCGTCCTCGTACAGGAACCTGGGGTCATATACCGTATTTATACAAGTAATCTATTATTATAAATATTATATGATTTAACCAAATAGTATCGTAGAATTGATATGTTTTCATGTACATTAATACATACTATACGATACGATACAGTAATAAAAGTTAATAAGTAACGGGTACTCTTTATTCACGCACGCGGTTTAGACACGCATACACGCATAGTCGCATACCACATAAATATCCGTTCTAATTAGAATACTTTTTAAGAAATTCCGGAGATAGTGCGTACAGTTTAAGATCTTTGTTATTTCTCTTTAAAATTATATGTTGTTTAAAATTAATATGATATTATTCGTCTTCATATTATTCTTATTTATTGTCTTTGATATCATATGAAAAATATATTCAGAGCGTAGTACACTGAGTTGTCAATTTAAATCAAACTGTTTCGGCGTACGATACCAAGCAATGTTCAAATTCATTTTTAAATCATGATATAACATAAAAATAATATATTACTATCCAATGCCTAATTAAAATTTGTATTGCTGTAGACATGATTTTTGTAAATTGAATTTAAGCCAATGGTTTTGACATGTGATAACAGATCTATCACAAAACGCAATCCCGTTACATGTATATAATATTGTACGAGCTCATATTGTCACGTACGTAAAACGATCACCATTTATGTAGATTTACATGGTGTTTATCCGAAAACATAAACAGTTATTATTTTGAGGAAATTTCATAAAGACGTAACGTTATCGTTATTTATAAAGTCGTAGATATTAAAGGTACGTTTTCCTCCTGCGTTGACTTAGCAGTAACAAACTTCCGTGACATACTTACTTTTTATCTCAGCAACTGTTCGATGGTAAGGGGTCACTGCCGTTCATAGATATATCTATGGAGAAAGTTGTAAAGAAACGTCGTCTAATGCAGAGCACAATTTATAGCGAGATTCGATTGGCCGGCAAATGGCGGTGGATGCCCAGCGAGCCTCAAGCGGTCCCACTACGTTTCGTTACAAAGTAACTTTATATAGAATAGAATTGCTGGCTCATTTTTATGTGAAGCTATCATCGCAGTCCGCGAGGTTATCACGCAGTGACGACTTCAGTTCTCCTGTTCTGCAGGAAGTTGCTTAAATGTTCATGGGCGGCAGCTGCTACTCATCATAAGCTGGATAACACGTTTGCTACTTCAATGCGATAAAAAGGCAATTATGAGAATTTATTTTAGACGTGAAATCTTAAAAAAAAGCACGGAGGAGCACCACAAAGTACACAGCTCTTAGAAAGCGTTCAGTCACAATGACGACCATGATTCTTGTTAACCCAAAAAGCGCCTAAAGTCTCACTGAGTTGTCTGAAAGCAAAACCGCCTCTTTGCAGAAGTAATTTTAGGCAAAGAGGCGGTTTTGCTTTTAGACAACTAATTATGTTTACGCAGCCACTCACTTGTGCCTAGTGTCGGCCTGCACCACCTCCCCGCGGTGCTCGAAGACGATGGTGGGGCGCGGGTAGCCCTTGCAGCTGAGCTCCAGCATGGCGGAGCCGCCCGCCGCCACGATGGCCTCGCGGTGCTCGATCACCAGCCGCGGCTTCTCCGGCTCGCGGTGCAGCTCGTGCACTGCGCCTGAGGACATGTTGACAATATTACTCACGTGGTACCATCTCGTGGGTGAGACTCATGCACAAGTAGGCCAGTGTTTGTCAAATGTGATGGAAGAGTTTGGGCTATAATCGACAAATTTGACATGTGACTCCGTTCAATTTAGTGGATATTTTATTTTCTTACTATAAAACTCTTAACTCTTTTAGGCTAATATGCCGATTGTTGTCAGGTGTGATAAAGTATTTGGGGAAATGTTTATCAAGTATTGGTACTGTACTCATGTACAGCACGCTGCGGCTTCTCCGGCTCGCGGTGTAGCTCGTGCGCTGCGCCTGGACATGTTGCTGGATCTTACTCACGGGTCCATCTCGTGGACACTTGCACCAGTAAGCAAAGTTTGTCAAATATGATGGAAGAGTTTGGGCAATGTTTGACAAATTTGGAGAGAGGATTTCTTAGAGCGTATTTCCCCAAAGGTACAAATTGGACCTCTTCAAGGCCAGGGTGAATAGGCTGTTTCTAGGCAGGCATGCTACATCTTCGACCGCATCATCGCTTACCATCAGGTGAGATTGCGATCAAATGTCTGCCTATAAGTTATTAAGTATATAAAAAAAAATTGACATGTCACTCCATTCAATTTAGGGCGCGTTCCAGATGACGCTCACAAAGCCCCAAACGCCCAAAACGTCGTTCCACAAGACGACCACGGTCGTTGTGGTCGCAGCAAATACGTCACTCATGATGTCATGACTAACGGCCACGCGACGCTCACGACGACCCATCTAACAAGGTGGATCGAAGTAATCGTTCCAGTAGAGAATACGTCAGTAAAGCTCACAAGTTATTGGAATGGTAAAAACTGCGGTCGTGAGCGTGCGCTTGGTGAACATCTAATGGAACACACCCTTATTGGACAGCTGTTTTAGGCCAATATGCCGATTGTTGTCAGTTGTGATAAAGTATTTTTGTCAAGTATTGTTACTGTTTGTCGTATACGCTACGACTTCTACGTTTTGCGGTGCAGCTCGTGCATCGTCCCTGGTCGGACGAATATTTCTAGTGACGATCTTCAATACGAGATTAAGAAGTATCACGTGACCGAAAAGTGATGACTAATATACCAATATTTTTCAAATAGGACATGAATATGAAGTCTGACATGACACCGCTCAACATGAAACAATGATGATTCCATGAAAATCACCGGGAGCGACTTCTCCGACTCACGGTGCAGCTCGTGCATCGCATCTAAGGGTTGAATGATTGAGATATGTTGGTCAAGTGACTCAATCTCTTACTTAGATCTTGCACCGATAAGCCAATTTTCTTTTAAATAATAGAGCGGTTTATTCAATGTTTGGCAAAAGTTGGTCACGTGAAGTTACTCAATCTCGTGAACGGCAATTTTGCATCAGTTTGCCAATGTTTTTCAAATGTGATTGACATGTGTGATTGCGCGAAACAATAATGATGATAGCGCTAATTTGAAATTATTGAAAAACTATTAACCCTCTACGATTTTCCGTTGTGCCGTGGACAATACGCTCACATATAAACGAATACACACACAATCAGATCCTGGGGGAGAACAGTCCCGAGATTTAAATTCACCTTCCAGATAGTATGTCGGCAAAATAGAGTCTTACCGTAGAAAGTGTTAAACATATAATGTTAATAGTACGAAAATGCTATAATTGCGGAATCCGTTCATTTCCGACAAGCTATGTGAAAAAATAGTTAATTTTCTTTTTTACATTATTTTTTTAAAATTGGTTACAGTATTGTGGAAGATCGCTTTTCTGCTAAGCTGTGTATCCAAAGTTTGAATTAACACAAGCTAAGATTCTCAGTAATTTAGGTTAATTTAACGTATTCTAGTCTTTCCCAAAAAAAAGTAACAACTGTTTTACCTTGTACAGTAAGCTCAGCGGAGCAGGAAATGTTGCCGGTGCTGGTCTTGGCGACGCAGGTGTACAGGCCGGCGTCCTCGGGCTTCACGTGCTGGAAGACCAGGGCTAGAGAGTCCTCATCGTCGCCGAGAAGGACCTGTTGAGATCAACAGCATATTTAAATACAATATAATTATATGTCACTGTATGAAAACACGTTTATGTGAAAACTCAAAAGATTTTAGTAAAACGTTGAGAGTGCATAGATGACTCCATATAAAATTAAGAGATAATAAATCATATTTTGACCCTTTTTTAATATACTTATTCATATACCCCTTTTTAGTAGAACAACTCCTGTCATGCCCCTAGACCTAGTTTTATATCATTTACAATGAAACTATTATTCCATAATTTATAATTAACCTTCCCCAATATGTTTTAAGTGCCTAGGTATTCAAAGATAGCATTTTAAACCTTTGTCGATATAATAATTATTAACTTGAACAAATTTGACAATAACTTTGTTTTAAATTGCAATATTTTTAGTGTATATCATATATATTCTCAAATGATTTTTAGAGATTAAAATGTAAACAAAGGTGTTCTTGTTACAAAAATACTTAATTAACGTAGTTTTTCTAAAGTGCTCAAATAACGTCTTATAATTATATACTTATCATAAACAGCTAAAATAAAATGTTACACTGTTTTAGCTTTGATGTAGGTATCGTCAAAATATATTAAAAATGACATATCCGTTCGAAACAAAATTTACACGTAATTTCGCGAAAAAAACATGTCAGTATCATATTAAAAATTACAAGAAATTTATTTCAAACGGATATATTTTAACGACCTGATAAAGCTAAGAACAATATGTAAAATTTTGTTTTAAGACATGGGTATAATAATATGTTGTTATTTTACCGTTATCAACAAACTGAAGTATTTTTTTCGAAATGGCAACACCGTTGTGTACATTTTTGATCTTGAAATCATTTATTTCGATACGTTTTTTAAATTACTTTTTGCAGAAATTACCTTAAACCTCTCTTCAGGGTCGAAGGGCTGCCCGTCGCGCTTCCACACGAAGGTGGGCTTCTCGCCCTTGGCCAGCAGGCCCTCGCCGCCCGGCGGCAGCTCGAAGAAGATATTCTTGTCCTCTGGACAACACAATTATTTTTAAACACAAATTAAAATTATTTATTTATTTTTTCTCCTTTTGACATTTTTTATAATGACTAAATGCTTTGTCTATTTAGCTACAGTGTTATATTTTTTTTTATCTGACTGAAGTAGCAAACGAACATGCAGCACCTGATGGTAAATGGCCACTGCCGCCCATGGACATCTGTAATCAACTTCATACAGAACAAGGATTCCATCTGAAGTCAATCACAGATGCGTTGCTACTCCCGAGTACTATGATGATCACCTCATGTGAATGTGTGCCGGCAACCACACCCTTCTATCGAAACGCAAGAAATGCTTCACGCTAGAAATAGGTGTGGTACTTTCCTGGTCGAACTACACTGGTTCTACCTTGAGTTATATTTTGGATGTTCTATTAAAGGGTTTTATACTTAAAGCTAGCCAAACTTCTCTACGCGTTTATGTCGTATCTAAAGGACATCAAACATCTATAATTGCCTACACGTTCTAATTTAGAACTAATAGGTTATTACGGATGCCGGCTATTTTAAAAGCTTTTTAACAGGAGTCAATTTGGTTTGCGTAAATATGTTTGGGGTTCCAGCCTACACCAATTGTTAAGAATTATTGGCTTTTTGCTGCATTCATGGAAAAAGTCAAACACAAAACTGGTGACAAGAAACCAGTTTTTCTGGTTCTTAGGATTTTTCGGGGAGGTTATTTTGAGCTTTTCACATTACCTTTATCCATCTTAAACAAGTCGCCGCGCTAAAAACTCAACGGTAACTAACATTTAAACGATTCTGCGGCGAACATATTTAAATAAGGTACACTATATACTTCTTTCGGCCCAACTAATTAGATAAATTAGTATGTTTATAGGTCACGATGCGACGACCACAAGTAACCATTACAACAATAATTGTGAGTGAAATTTTTAGCGACGTCTGGATGCCGTCCAATGTTTGTTTATGACGGGAGGTACTATAAATATTCTCTGCTAAAATTACATTGAACTTGTTCATTCCGAAGATGCCTATTACGTAAAGAATAAGGTACGCTAAATTCCTGAGTTCCAAAGTTGCTAATATTGTTAATATTATTTTGTCCACCAATTCGCACTTGGCCAGCGCGGTGGGTTATGGCCTAAAATTCTCTCATTCCGAGAGAAGACCTGTGCCCAGCAGTGGGACAATAGTGAGTCGTAGCAATTATTGAAATTATTTTTCAAGAAAGAGGTCTTCAAAGCCAGCGAAGCGTTGGTGTCTTGTGGTGTTGCAAATGTCTGTAGGCGACAGTGTTTAGTTTAGGTATCCCATCAGTCTTGTCGCTAGGTATCAGTATGAAAAAATGTCTTTAGTTTGAGGAAATTTATTGGGAAACTTACTTTATAAATGTTTTCATCTTATTGAGAATAGAATCCACTTTGTCTTGCCTCGCCACAAACATTTGAACATAAATTTGGGTCGCCCCGGATAAATAAGTGGCCCATACTACTTTCAGATTACAACACTGTTACAAAAAAAAAAATAGGCGTGGTGGTCGTGTTGCTGGAGTCGAACCACAAAAAGTTCTAGCACTTTTAAAATTTTCACGGACGGAACGTGATTGTACGTCATTATTTGAGATTTTGATCTGGCACAACGTAAGATGACGTTCAAGTATAAAATATTGTTTACGACAGAATGTTTAAAGATAATGTTAAATTATAGACTTACTGACACATCTTTATTGGATTGCTTATCAACGGGGCCATTACTGATCCCTTACTGCTTCACTACAAAGTATTTAACTAAGTCGCTGTCTGTCCCCATGTATACTTAGATCTTTAAAATTACGCTACGGATTTTAATGCAGTTTTTTAATGATATAGAGTGATTCAAAAGGAAGGTTTTTATGTATAATACTTATATGTATTATACATAAAAACCTTCCTTTATATACATATATGTATGTTCACCAATTCGCACTTGGCCAGCGCGGTGGACTATGGCCTAAGCTCTCTCATTCCGAGAGAAGACCCGTGCCCAGCAGTGTGACAGTAATGGGTTGACGACGACATATATGTATAATATGGTAGAGAAACACTTTTTGACATATTTTTGACTTTAGGAACAAATTTCGTCGGGTCAACTAGTAATTTATAAAACCACGACATACCAACAACAGTGACGGTGGCCTCGGTGGTGACCTCTCCATACTCGTTGACGGCGGTGGCGGCGTAGCGGCCCGCGTCCGCCGCGCACACGTCCGCGATCACCAGCTCGTAGCAGCCGCGGGACGCCCGCGTGCGCACGATCGACACGCGCTCGCTCTCCGACACGATCTCCTTGCCGTCGTGGAAGCTGCAAGTTACAAAAACGCTTTCTACACTCATAGCCCATAGGATTTTCTCCTATGTCGTGGACACACGCAAAGGCGAATACAGAAACACCCAGACCCAGAACAAGAATCTAAACTCATCTTTCAGATACCTGTCGGGAATCGAACCCACTGCGTGTCAGACCGGTATGATAACCGCTGCACCACGCGGGTCGTCAAATTTATATTAATAATTGTATTATACTAGTTGAATCCCGCAGCTTCGCCCACGTTAACGAAAATCGATTGTCCCGTGGGAATAAGATATTTTCCCACAGTAAAAAGTGGCCTATATGTTAATCCAGAGTATCAGTTAAGTCCCTACCAAATTTTATGAAAATCGCTCCAACTGTTTACACGTGAAGAAGTTACAAACATACACACTCACAAACTTTCGCCTTTATAATATTAAGTACGATATGATTATATGCCATATAATTAATGCTATGCAAATTATTAGCGTTACAACTGTTGAAACATCTTTAGAATCGTTGTGGTTTGAAACTCAATCACTCAACGAATAAATACGAAATGAAAGACTGTATCCCTTTTTTAATTAAGTTAACGACTTGACTTCGTATCTTGTATGAGACCTCAAACTTAGTATATACGAAATAAGCTGCCCAAATGCGGAATACACTTAAATTTTTTTTCGAAAAGCATAAGTCATAATACCCTCACGATCTTATGTGAAATTTGCCTTTATATTAAGTTAAATTTCATGAGTTTACTTGAATTTATACAAAGTGGCAGACAAAAAGGAAATTGATCAACCTGATCATGAAAAACATAAGTTTCAATTACGTCGAAACCTAAACTTTACAAATATCGCAATTCAAAAATACTATTAAGTATATTTAGTCTAGGTATTAAATGGTGTACTTACAATTTGACATCAGGATTAGGTTCGCCCTTGACCCTGACCATGAAGCGCAGATACGTGTTGAGCAGAATCTCCGTATCCTTCAGAGCTACCAGGAAGTATGGTGCGTTCAATGCGTTCTTTTGCTTCCTTTCCTCGGGAGTCACTATAATGTGTTTGCAAAATATTAGAGAACAGATAAATGATTAATATGTAAGATTCTCTGAAAGAGAACGTTGTGTTATTTTTTTTTTATTTTTCCCAGTGATATAGAGACAAGCTAATAATTATATGTAATTCATAATGCAAATATTTAAAATTCATAATTAATTTAAAATATTCTTAGTAGTATTCTTGATGATCATATTATTATTTATTATGAATATACATTATTCATGTGTAGTTGATTGCAAAAAAATATTTCAAGTCATAAAACTTAACATATAAGTATGACTTACGATAAATTTTCTAGACTTTATAAAGTAAATCCTTTTGCTTCTACATGTAGGGGCTGATTGGTAGTATAATTTGTCAATGCATGCGATTTCAAAAACTACAATACGTGTTTAAGTGGCAAAATACAGGAAAATTATACATTGGATAGTAGACGGAAGAGCTACGGTTATCCGCGATACAATGCCTTAATCGATGATGATTTTGCAACGACCATGCAGGTTCAAAACTAATAGAATAACGGCTTAATTACTTAAATAATAATATATTTATCTGAAAAAAAGGCTTAGTTTGTGTAGTAGGATTGAGCAAATCGAAGAATATCTGAAGATTGCATCAAAGTATTTTGACCTAGTTTACGAACGAATATGTTTCTATGAATTTATACAATGATTCGATCGACAAATTTGAACTCATTTATTCGTGTCCAATTTGCTCAACCCCCGAACTAATAGTGCAAAATCACTCACGCTCGTGGACGACTAACTGGGCGGTGCAGTAGGCGTTGCCTTTCGCATTCTCCGCTTTCGCTGTGTACGTTCCCGTATCGTCTTCTCTACAGTGCATCACTTCTAGCTTGTGGACTCCGTTCCGCATGATGATATTGACTCGGTCCATAAGTTTGTCGGTAAGCGGCTTATTGTCCTTCAGCCAGGTCACCTTCACCGGCTCCGGGGTTTCGAGCAGCTGGCATTCGAAGGACGCATTCTCACCAGCTGGGGATTCAAAGCATCGTTAGGAGAGGATCCGTACGGAATAAAGCTGATTTTCAGGCATTTCACCAGACGTAAATGGTATGCGGTATGTGGAGCCAATTTTTACGTGTCTTATCAACGATTTTGAAAATCTCAGCGAATAATGTTTCGAATATGCAATGATTTCGATTGCCCTGAAATACTTTTATGGAACCGTACGAATCCTCAAAGGATAAAACAAAGAAGCCTTGTTAAATAAATGTGTTGTGTAAGTTAGTCACTAGAAGCGTATGTACAAAAGCGCTAAGTGTATCTACTTTCTAAATACGATGTGTTTGCTACTCTACGTACTCTTTTGTACTTACGCTCAATGTTCTGGCCTTCAAGCGTCATCGTAAATATAGGTTTTCCTTCTGAAGACTCTGTCCTAAAATACGATTTTTTCGATGTTATGTCTTCAGATACGGAACCGTTCATGACCTTAGAGTATTTGCTGTCTGAAATGGATTCTCCATTTTTGGAGCGTTCATAGCTCGACTCCACTTTAGAAACGCTTTCCACATTATTACCCTCGTAATTGGCATCAATACTAAGTCTAGTAGACCGTCCGTTCCTGGAGTCACGACGGTATTTAGAAGCAATGCTGTCAATCTTGCTAGTGGTGTCGGTGCCATCGAGGCTAGATTCGATGCTCATCGTAGTGGAGCGACCTTCGATCTTGCTCTCCAAGTTGTTGTTGAGGCCATATTTGGACGCGATGCTATCAATCTTACTAGCTGCATCGTAGGATGATTCAATACCGTATTTCGAGCCTTCCTTGCTTTCGTAGCTAGACTCAATTCCATACTTAGACCCTCCTTCGAGGACGGAGCTAGAGGAATACTTAGACTCATATCGGGAAGCTGCACCTCCTTCAATCGAACCACTGGTTTCGAACTTAGCACTTTCTAAGCGTGAACCGCTTTCACGGCGAGAATAAGAGGATACACCAGTGCTGTCATAAGATGACGATTCGTAGCGCCCCCCACTTGAGAGTTGGCGGCTGCTACTGGAGTATTCTAAAGAAAATAATTATAATATAACATCAAATATGGTGAAAGTTAAAATTATTTTTTATTATAGTATGACATCAGAAATACTCGTGTCCTGTTATGCAAATTTCGTAATTTGTGTATATATTAATTAGGTTAGCATTCAATATGTGTAAAATAGTATTAAAATTATTATTCTAATATTATAATTCCGAGATCTAGTGTAGTTCCACTAGGGAAGTATCACCGCTACACCTTTTTTTTAAGTGGGTAATCCTCATGGATACCCGGCCATCCGGGGTGACAACTGGGTTATGCCGGACTCTTACCGGCTAAACCCCTACTGTGTTTTCTCCTCGCACCGTACGGCGGGAACACGGGTAAGCTTTCGCAGTCATCCGCGAACCCGCCGGTCCCTGGCCGCTCCCCGCGTGGAGCATAAAGCTCCCCTCCAATAGCAAGGCGCGCCAGAAAACATAAAAAGCGCGCCTTACCTCCAAGGCCATTAGGCCCCCATCCCCATCCATACATCACCGCTACACTTATTTCAAGTGTAATGCAGTTGTTAAGTTTGGTGGAAAGATGTGGTTACCGGCTCACTTGTATATGAGGCAACCTTCTTAGTCTATGGGAGTAGCAACGCATCTGCGATCGAGTTCATATAGAACTCTTGTTATATATGTTATATATAAAGTTACAGATGTGAATGAGCGGCGGTAACCACTTAGCATTTGATGGACCGCATGCTCGTTATCTACTTTAATGAGGTAAAAAAACATAATAACCTCCAGACATCCGCGAAGTGCGGCTGTATCTCGACATCTCTTCGTCAACAGTTTCCTCTGTGGTTACAGCTTGACTGTCTACGTTAACTATCTCTTTCGATTCCCCGGTTGTTACAGTTTGACTGACTGCAGCTGCTTTTTCTGTCGATTCTGTTGTAGCTGCAGATTTACTGTTTACAGATACTTGTTCAGTTAGTGTCTGTGTAGTTTGAACGTCTATTACTTCTTTTGCTGAATCCCTTGTTACTGTAGTGGTAACATCTGCACTTACTGATTCAGTTGGTGTTTGTACAGGTGTAGTTTGAACGTTAGTTACTTCTTTTACAGAATCTTTTGTTTCTGAAGTGGTAACGTTTGCAGCAACTTCTGCCTGATCTTTTGATTCGATAGTTTTTGCAGTAACTGATTCTGCTGTACTCAGTGACGTAACGTTTTCAGATACTGATTTTTCTGAAGCTTGTGTGGTTTCTTGTTGTGATGATTGTTTAAGTAAGGATGATGTTTGTTGTACTTGTTCGGCACTTGTAGCTGACGATGTTTCCTTTACTTTGGTTGATTCTTCAACTGAGGTTACTTGAGATGTTTGAGTGCTATAAGAGACTGATTCTTGTGTTTGTTGAGCTGATGAACTGCTCTCTTTATGAACTGTACCTTGACTTTGTTCAATGGAATCCTGTTCAGTTGATTGAGTAAAGGACGACGATTCTTCGACAGATACCTTTGTAGATGTCGCTTGTACTATAGAGTGGCTTTCTTCTTCAACTCTTAGTTCTGTAGATTTAGTTTTCGCAGAAGATTTAGATTCCTTTAATGTAGCTTCCTGAACAACTTGGCTTGACTCCTGTGTATGCTCTATAGATAAACTTTGAGCTGTTTCTGTAGCGGATGCTGACTGCGATGATTGAATAGATGTTTCTTTTTTTGATTGTGCAATAGATTCGGCTTTTTCAGAAGCAACTTGAACCGTTTGTAAACTTTCGCTAGCTGTACTCTCAACTTGGATCACAGATGATTTAGCTTCTAAATCAGCTGTGACTTCACTCGTGACAGTACTGCTGACTGTTGAGTTAACTACTTCTTGTACTTCGCTAATAGAAGAGATCTCAGTTACTTCCTGTTTGGAGATCTTCCTGGCAACTTCACTTTCCACCGATGCCTTTCTTTTAGCTTGAATCACACGAAGAGATTCTTCTTTTGTTAGTACTTCTTCGGCTTGTGCGGCTTCTACTCGTGATCGTTTTTCTTTGACTTCTTGACTCACTTCTAATTGTGTATCGTCTACGTGTTCTCGTTTCTTCTTTTTCTCTTCTGGTTCCGGTGATTTATATTCCGGTTGTTCTTGCGGAAGGACTTGTAGATCGTCAGCTGCGTGTTCGGCTAATGCAACTGAAAAGTAATAATTTATTAAAATTATATGTTTGCTTTATAAACATGCAACATAATATTTGGAACTTATTAACTCGCTTTTATTTGCTAGGGTTGTATGATTGTAACGGAATCTTTGAGCTCGACTTTCACCGATTTCTAGAATTTTGATTAATTTGAAACTTTGCACACGTATCAAGGACCGATGACAATGCAATAATATGCAAAATATTTTTTTTTCACAAAAACATGTTTTTTTTAGTTTTTACTAATTATTTTTACATACCAACGTCACTGTCGTACTGTCCGATTTCTCTAAGCCAGTTGGTCTTTACGTGGTCCCGATGAGCTGTAAGGGTGAGTGATAATGGAGGTGTTTTTTGTCGAAGCTCGAATTTTGGAGTATTCGGATGATCTATAACTTCAGCGTCAGGTAACTGGAAAAAGAAATAAGAAAATTAAAATACCGAGTTAACTCAAGCAATCTAATTCATCATCTCTGAAAAGTATGATTGTATAACATAAAAGTTAAGGGAGAGATAAGATCATAAAATAATAGTACCTTTATGATATTTTTGAGAACGAAGACAGAGCGATCTTCAGAGACCCTCTTGACTTTGCAGATTAATATCCTAGCTTTGAAAAGAAAAACGTATCTCTCCTTGGTAGCGTCTTCGTAGTCTACGGTGAACCAGTCGTGGGTGAGCAGTCGGCCGAGCTTGTAGATGTTCCCTCGGTAACCTTCGATGCTAGCGATGAACTGGTTGTCGGTGGCACGACTTGGGACGCCTAGAAATAGTTCTAGCGCCTTCTGGAGATCTGTACTCTCGTCACCGAGACGTTTGGAGTATTTTACTAATTCCTGGACAGAAAGTTATTGATACTAATATATGTAGGTATCATTTTGCTTATATTATTTTTGCAATATAGGGCAAGGGTATATGTTTACGTTCGCATGTATGTGTTATTCATGGCACAAAGAGTCATACTGGGGGGCTACGAGTTAACAAACTTTCGCCTCTCTGGACCTTTAATATTATTATTAAGATAACTATAAACGCACAATGATATTGCGCACTTAGCAAGACAAAATCATGTATAAAAATATACACACAGATATACAGTAAAATAAATAAGTAGTGTGAAATATTACTATAATCTATTCTGATTGAATTACTAGCATACCCGGCCACGCGTTGCTGTGGTTAAAGAAATGTTACATAAACATTTGCAATTAAACCTATAAATTAAGATAAAAACTATCCTATCTTTCAAGTTGGATCAAAATGCACACGTTGAGTAAATTTGATTATAATCGGTTCAGAGGTTTAAGAGTCCATTGCGGACAAATAAAGTGACACGTAATTTATATATATTAAGATTGTACAAATTTCTATGTATCAGAAGCCATTAGATTTTGATAGCTGTTTCCGTTCGTGTATGACGTCAAGACCTAATTACAGATTTGTAGCTAGTATATTGCATTTAAACCGTAACTCCTGTCTGCCGTTACGATCGTCGTTACAGCTGGGTCAGTTGTATCGAAATTGGGACAGTTATGATTTCTAATTACGAACTTTTGATTTTGATGTAGATAACATTTTATAAGGTTTTGACGGCACAAAATAGCGTTATAAGGTTTTACATTAGAAATAAGAAATATTTATATATGGTTTTAAATAAGAAGGTCTATTTAACTAACCTTTAAAAGAAGTTGGTAGTCGTTGATTCTTTGTATGGGTAGCTTGAGATGCTCTGAAAGTCCTTTCTCGTCACCAAGCTTGTCTGATAAATTCTGTTAATAAAAGTTCAAATTTTAATGAAATAAATTATAATGCAATAAGTCAAGAGCTAAATGGCAGATTTTACACTTAAGATAACTTTATACAGAAATTTCAGGAATCGATTCCTTTAGATGTTTAGGTACTTTTTTATTTATAATGAGATAAAAAACTAAAGAAATCGACTCGGAAGAACAAAATTCACACCACCAGCTAATTATTTGTCGCGTGGCATTCCATACATGCTATTAATTTGTAAGATATAATTGAGCAGAAAGTAACATGAAGCTTTTTGTCATCGATGTTCGATACATGTACTACACTTGGCGACCTGCCAATCGATTTAGGTGACGCCGGAGGGATACGTGTTCTCTTAATTCAAATTGTCGTTTGGACGTCGCTGGCACGGTGACATTAGAAATGCAATAAATCTTAAAACGGCCAAATGAGTTACAGTTGAGGTTACAACTTCCACTGAAGTAGAGAAGGAACTCTAATGTGGAACTTGTCACGGTGTCTCAGAGATTATTGTTTGGTGTGGGCTGTAACGGGTCAGGAGGACACTGCTATTTGGCCAAAGGTCTTCACGTGCCCGAGGTAATTTATAGTGAACTATTGCCAGTTACAGGGCTAAGCTGAAGCAGGACAATTGCAGTCTATTGTTCCCAGTAAATTTTTCAACTTGTGACAGGTGCCGAGGTGCAACTTTTGATTTTATGATAATTATCTAACTGAAATAGTGTTCGATTTATCAATTGTAAAGTTAAAATGAATACAAAATTCCTACATTTAAGTGAGGTTGCTGTGATCAAGGTATGTGTTCGATGTGCGTCTAAAATGACATTCCTTGTGCTATAAAACTATAAATTATAATCTTCCACATTTACGACTTTGAAATGAGGGCTATAAATGCCATTCCTTGAGTTCTATTTTGCAGAGTAATTTCGCCATAAATCTTCGCAATCAATTCAAGTGTGAACCGTCGTAAAATCATCATAAATGCGTCAAAACGCGTACAACGTGGAACTGCTTCTCTGGGTATATTTAGAGCACCTTGACACATTGCTTCCAGACCGTGGGCTGTTGACGTTAGAAACGAAATATTTGTGGGAAATATGAACACCCATTCATCCAACGTCGTGTTAGATTTGTTAGATAGAAAAATCTTAATGTGTTTAGATTGTATATTTAAAATAGTGTCAATAACGCAATATCTTTATTTGGATTTTGAAGTAGTCAGTTTTCTTTTGCCGTTGATTTTGGATTAAAACAGAGTTGTTGTAGTTAGAGCAGGAGAACTAGACTTCAGAGTCTTTTGGTTAAAAGAGGGAGAAGATTGCGGTGTGCGATCAAGCGCGTGTGCAATCAGCGAAAAAGGTGACAATAATTTTACCTATTTGATTTCTTTCTCTATTTTTAGTTTTAGCGGTTGATATTGTGTTTATAAACTGACAAAAACGTAAGTAATTTGGAATAAGTATATTCATAATTTAAGAGAGCTGTCTTTCAATGCGCATGCGTTAGTAGCGACAGACAGGTAGGCTCCCACAATCATATTTCTCTTTCTAGCCGTTGGACGTTTGCGCTTACAGGCAGCCGAATGCCCCCCCACCCACTCTATGTATACTCTCTATGTATACCTCTAAAATTAACAACTTGCCTCAATAAAAAAGATGATCGTTCATAATATTGACATATTTTTAAATTTGTTCTTTGTTTTGAAAAGGTTGGTACAGGTTGGTAAATAATATTTATCGATTGATTAAGTAAAGTTTCATTCATACATTCAGCCCGCCACTGAATGGCATTAATCCCATTAATAACAATACCATTGAACTCATAACAGCTGCTGAAATTGGCCAATTCTGCAGTTCCGTTTATAACTTCCAAGCGAACAAATTTAGAACGTCGTTTATGGAGCATATTGTTTTGCTATAGGGATTTGGCCTCTTAATCAAAAAGAATGAAGTTCTAGAAAGAATGAAGAATTAGCCAATACCATCAGACTACACTGATCTGAGTGAATAATCAGGTTACATTGGTAGTAGGGAATCTAAAATTTTGCATAGGCGTTACATAAACAACGAAGATTATTATTAAGGAAAAGACATATACTTAAGAAAATACTTTAGTTTTTTTATCTGAAGAAGCTATGTATGATAGCTTGGAAATTCATGACATTGAATTTTGGAAATTTAAAAAAAATCAAGTCGTGGCTGATAACAGCAGAAGTATACAATACTTGCAAAGCTTGCTTGTGGAAATTGTATCACAAAATGGTTATTTTGTTATTATGGTTATGGTTATAAGCTCTTACTAATCCCATACATGGGGCACATACGTCATTGAGTTTTGCGCATTTCTTACTTCGCTGCTACATAATCTGCTTTAAAAGCTCTAAGCGCAAAATTTAATTAATCATCCATATCCCTAATCCAGTATTTAGTGTTTGGACTAATTCGAGCATTTAAACATAATTTGGAAGCCAAGTAATATTATTTGTTCCAAATTCAAGACATTTTGGTCATTTTCCTTGGCAAAGGTTTCAGTAGCATTATTTACATTATATTACTATTTAATTTACGACGCTTCAAGTATTAATGTGTATCTAAATGTAACCAATTACACAATATTTACCTACATTTATTATATAAATATTAATAAGTTGTTATTGTGGTACAGGCTGTGTCTCGTTCTTTCTGGGATGTTATTTGTCTGGATGGAAATGTGTATTGGTTTATAGTTATACCTAGTAGTTACGCTGATATAAATAAAGCTTTCGACAAAAACTGGTAAGTTTTATTTGCTTTCGTTGATTTACTTTATTTAATTGTAAGACAGCGTGAAACGGTTGGATTCAGAGAGCAGAGGATCGGTTGAAGTGGCGCCATTCAGGGCCTATGTTCAGCAGTGGACCTCAAAGGGCTAGATGGGTGGATGGATGGATGGATGGGATGGATGAATTGTATTTAGGTCGTTAGATTGTAATTTTAAATGTTACTTTATTTAATACCTAATGTATTTTTATAAAGAATTGTGTATCGTTGAAGCCATTCCATACTGTGCCGCTATTAATTCAAGTAATTCAATGGGTGCGTCAACATGTCAGTTCAGGATTTTATGCTTCAAGAATTTATTATCTTGTTTTTTTTTATGGTCATAACAATATACAAACATTTATAATAATGTAGGAGACTATTTCTGGCAAAATTTATCAGTTAGCGCCATTTACTTCAGTTAAAACATCGGTTAGTAAAAAGTTCGAACAGCTGTTAGAGACGGTTTAAAATTAGTAGTGTATCCCCTCAAATTACATTTGATAATTGGGTCAAGGTCACCGGGAAGCTCTTTTGTAAGGCCACCCGAACCGGCTGACGCGGCCGCCACACTGCCGAGGCGTCAGATAGCTACGACGCCGCTGAACAACACCCACGCAGCCCAACTCAAAATAAACCAGACGTGTTGCTTGAAACACTACACCCGTTGGACGTGAATGTTGGAAAAAACACGATATTTCGCAACTGCCCGCCCAATTACGTAACAGATTATGGTCGTACGTGGTGGCGGCTCCTACCTGCGCGGCGGCGGTCGGCACGGGGGTGAGGGGTCACGAGAACACATTCACAGTCACACACTTCACTCGGACGAGTGGTCGAGGGTCGGTAACGCTGGAGCGTGCGAGGTGTTCGCGGCCGCGGCTTCCAAGCGACTGGTCCTCTCCTGGCCCTGCTCGGTCCACCGCTAAACATAGAACACTCGCGTCGACGGTTTTTAGGATAACGCCATTTCTCCGGTGACGTAGTGTTATCGGCTGCGAAGCCCACGGCCGTCTCGGCAAGGTCGCCAAACAAACCTTGAGGTATCCTTGCTCAGGTCGGCGATGCGAGCTGCGTTGACACTATTATGTTTATTTAGAACGGTGAGTTCTGGTTATAGTTTAGAGCGAAACAATCTGAACTATTTTCGTTAAACATATCGTACGGAAATAAATTTCACTTATTTGATCAATATAAATGAGGTCTCTTTACTTAATTTAGAGTTCTTTATCTGTGTTATGCTGTTAGACAAGTGTCTAATATATGTATCAGAAGATTGTAAAAAGTAATTTCTATTATAATATTTATCTATGATCCCAGGTACAATAAAGACATTCCGGAGCGGTCAAAGCTCCACTATTATTATGCGAGTGATCTGTAACCATACGACAATAATTTGTTAAAATGGTCAAGATCTTACGTCAATGCAGTTAAATATAGACGACTTGGACCACTTTCCGATGAAAAAAATAAAAACTTTTTAACAAAAAATATCTACCGACTTCCATGTCACAAAAAAGTAAAAAATAATTTAAATATATTTTGGTCTAGAACATACTCAGTACTTAGTACATAGTCCTGAAGTCGGTGCTCGACATATTTCGCTGGACGACGGTAACTACGTCCTATATGAGCACCGACTTCAGAACTATGTACTAAGTACTGAGTATGTTCTAGACCGAAATATATTTAAATTATTTTTTACTTTTTTGTGACATGGAAGTCGGTAGATATTTTTTGTTAAAAAGTTTTTATTTTACACTTTTTAGTGACTATATTTTTATGTTTGTATTTAAATAAAGCCTCTAAGTTTGCTTTGTGCATCTACATATTCACAAAAATTAAACATAAAACACTTTTACAATTCATACAAACAGGGCGCCCCCTCTGGAAGTACCCCTCCATCATCAGGGTTGAGGAGTTGAAGGTCAAATTTTTCATCTTATATTGTTGCTTAGTAATCTTATAACATATACGTTAGTACCAGGTGGCTAACTTCTATGGCTCAGGCTTGCAGTACCCTGCATCATCAGGGTTTAGGAGTTGAAGGTCAAAATTTTAATTCTGTGCCTTTGTTTGGTATTATTTTTACATACCCGTAAGCACCAAATTGCCAACTCCTATGGTTTAGAATTGAAGTACCCCTTCATCATCAGGGTCGAGGAGTTGAAGGTCAAAATTTTAATTTTGTGCCTCTGCTTAGTATTATTTTTACATAACCGTAAGCACCAAATTGCCAACTCCTATGGTTTAGGATTGAAGTACCCCTTCATCATCAGGGTTGAGGAGTTGAAGGTCAAATTTTTGATTTTATATTTTTGCTTAGTATTTTCTTTACATAACCGTAAGCACCAAATTGCCAACTTCTATGGTTTAGGATTGAAGTACCCCTCCATCATCAGGGTTGAGGAGTTGAAGGTCAAATTTTTCATCTTATGTTTTTGCTCAGTAATCTTATAACATATACGTAAGCACCAAATGGCTTATTCCTATGGTTTTGGCTTTAAGTACCCCTGCATCATCAGGGTTGAGGAGTTGAAGGTCAAATTTTTGTCCCATGAATTTGCTTAACAATTTCATTATATATTCGCAAACATCAAACGACCAACTTTTATAGTTCAGGCTAGCAGTACCCCTGCATCATCAGGATTGAAGAGTTGAAGGTCAAATTTTTCATAGTAAATACCTACATAGTAATTTTATTCTATATTTTACTCAATTGGACTTCTCCAGCTAAGGTTCGGCCGACTATCACTAATTTTATTATTTTGCTCCAAAAAGTTGAAGATCCTATGATTAGAACCTTATCAAACTCTTATCAGACTACCCCTGGAGTACATCCTTTCTAATAAAAAAAGAATCATCAAAATCGGTTGGCGGGATATTGAGTTATTCATACATTTATCGCGTACATTGAAAATGCAAATTTAAGACTTATGCGTTTTTCTTATGGATGCCCTAGTCAAAAAAATACTAAAAAAAAATGGGACCCTATGACACGCACTACCTTTCAAATAAAAAAAAAATCATCTAAATCGGTTCACCCAGTCCGGAGAAATGAGGTAACAAATATAAAAAAAAAAAAAAAAAAAAAAATACAGACGAATTGATAACCTCCTCCTTTTTGGAAGTCGGTTAATAATTGGATGATCATATCAGAAATAGATTGGATTAACAAATAGAAAGCGCATTAAAGTGTATTTCTGGAATTGACTCAGGTAGTCCGGAGACGAGGACCGCAAGTCATTATTTCTGTACCACGCTTGAATAGTTGACAGGACAGTCATTCAGATGATTCAAATATGTGAAAAACGCGTATGAAGGTTACATGGTTAAACTATGTAAATCTTTACAAATAAATAGAAGAATCCGTCATCGTAGGCGTTTTCTGCTTGTATGTTCGTTGTGTGTTATTCTCGTAATTTGTTGTTTGTCTATCTTAATGGATTCCAAGCTTCGAATTTTAACATTTAAAATATTGAAACTTTACGTAGTACAGAAATGTTGTACTATTTTTTACCCTTGTGGAAAAGTCGAGATATTTTTAATCTTATAGTAGGCTTTAGACGAAGAATATCAGTAAACGTGAATGAAGTTGAGTTTGTCTATTTTTATCGCCAACATCGACCTATCCTCTACGAAGCATACCTACGTCTTCCCTTATGAAGGACACGATCATAACCTTTTTAAATATTATAGAGAAGTTCATATATTTAGGATTCTTCATATGTTTCCACCTTTAAATTTTACCTTTCAACCATTGTTCATCAATTTATTATAAGCACTTAGCTTTAAAACACTTAATTTAAAGATTTGGTAACACTAAAAGCTTACGTCTAAATGTAGAGTTAGGATTAAGTATATATACTTAGTTTTATTTATCATTGTACTTTTTTTTTGTGCAGAGTCAATTTATGTAAACCCCGTATAGGTACACCGAGAGACAATGAACGTGAAAGACGCGTGCCATGGTAGGTACACAAAATATTCCTGTATCTAAGTAGATTGAGATAGCAAACGAGCATGCACTTCATCTTATGGTAAGTAGTAACTGCCACCCTCGTAGACTATACGCTCGTTTGGTATACCACACTTGTCAAAACATTCTATAGAAAAATATGATTCGCCTGCAACGACATGTTTGATATTTCTAAATGTATATGATGCTTAAAAGTAAACTATTTTTTTATAAACTTAATATGGAAGTAGCAACCAAGCAACCACCTGATTGTAAGTGGCCACTGCCACCCATGGACATCTGTAATGAACCCCAAATAAGAGCAATATTACCTGACGTTAGCTACAAATTATGCGTTGCTATCCCTAAGGACAAGCAATCAGGAAAGCCTCGGTTAAGTTATGACTCCCTTACTACCATTACAGATCAGAATATCAGTGCTAAACTTAAGCTAAGCAGTGATAGCCTAATGGTTGAAACTTGCCTTCTTGGTCGGGAGGTCCTAGGTTCAAACCCAGGCACCACTGATTTTTCTGAAATTATTTATTAATTAATAATATTATATAATTATTAATTAATTATCTCTGATTTTCGGTGAAGGAAAACATGGTGAGGAAACCTACACACTCGAGAGTTCTTTAAAAAAAAGTTCTCGGAGGTGTGTGAAGTCCCTTGGCCAGCGCGATGGTCTATGGCCTAAAACTCTCTCATTCTAAGAGAAGACCCGTGCCCAGCAGTAGGTAGTGCTTCAGGAATCAAACCATTATGAGTTTTATCGCCTTTAACAAAACATTTTATGTATCATATTATGTGTTACATAGCTGCTTTGCATGCACAACTATATAATTCATCAAACTTAGTTTTGAGATACTATTTAACCAACGAAGCCCAAGAATTAAAAAAATGGTTCTTTAATTACACAACGGATAATGACTTTTTATTACATTTTCATTCTTTTAACTTAGTTTATTTTGTCAACAAGTTCGTTCTTGGTCAGAGCGATGAACTACGGCCTTAAACTCTCTCATTCTGGGAGAAGGCCCGTGCGCAGCAGTAGACCAATAGTTAGTTGGCGACGACTAAAATAATAAAAATGTTAAATACTAAAAATACCTATTGTTTGATGTTTGTTTCTACTGCAAATTTAGTATTTTTATGTTAGATTTATTCATTCCAAGCAGCGATATTTGTTTATTATAAACTTTATTAATTATAACCCATCTGACTTTCAGTTTACCCACTGTTACTAAAATTCTGAAAATTCAGCATTTTGTTGGTAATTTGAAAACACCAGGTAATCATAATAAACATGGCTCTCATAGCCTCAACACAGATGAAACATGGCCAACTCCAGTACAAACAGCTCTATTCGCTTCGAGAATCGCAAAATAACAATGAGTGTAATGTTTGGAGGCAAAAATAGAACGTTGCTATTAAACAGCTGTCGAAATTTATACATAACAGGTGGCCTGACCCGGGCTCTGTGGGGATGCTGAGTGCCTGTCTTTTTGTATGTGTACCTTGTTATGTAGTTGTATTATTTGTAAACGATATATCCGGTTGATTGGTAATACCAAAATTGGGAGCGGGAGCGTTCGCTGTAAATATTAATACTTATGTATTTTGGATTTGTGTAATGGTATCCATATGCTTAGGTATTTTTATAAATTGGTTATAGCATTGCTGATCCCTGATGGCAAGTTATGACCACCCATGGATTTAAGCATGGACGTGTACTTGACTTTATATTGAACAAGGTATCATATTCTACTTGGAGTCAATTAGGGATTCGTTGTCACTTTTTTATCTGATTGAAGTAGCAAACGAGCACGCAGGCCACCTGATGGTAAGTTGTCACTGCCGCCCATGGACATCTGTAAGCAACATCAAATAGAACATGAGTTCTATCTGAAGTCAATTACAGACGCGTTGCTACTCCCTAGCACTAGGATAGCCGCCCCATATAAAAGTGTGCCGGTAACCACACCCTTCCATCGAAACGCAAAAAATGCTTCACGATAGAAATATGTGTGGCGGTGGTACCTCCCCGGTCGAACTACACTGGTTCTACCACCAGAAATACTTATTACTTTTTACTACCTACTTGGAGCCAATTAGGGATTCGTTGTCCCTTTTGAAGACTAAGCTGGTCGCGTCATATGTAAGTCAGGCATCCACAGGATTCTAGTGATGAATGTACGTCTTAATTGCTGGCTCTTTATTACTTACTGGTATTTCTATACTACCAATTTATAGGAAAAAGATACGCGTATGTCACATTCAGGATTGACAGACGTCCAGATTTTGACGGGACGTCCCATTGTTTTAGTCAAAATCAAATGTCCCGCTTTTTGGGAAGGACTGGACTTTTGCAAAAAACGGTGTCTGCAACACATTTTGTACTGCAAAGACTCCTGTCCCGCTTTTAACTATGAAACCCCGCTTTTTCACTTAAATCTGGCAACGCTGGTTACATTGTAAGTAGGGATACGTAAGGTAGAATGTTAACCAAAGTTAAACCAAAATCTGAGTTTAGGATGTTGTTATAAATTTGTCTTGAGCTACTTGAATTTTAATCCTTTAAATAATTAAATTAAAAAATTAAAAATTTTAAAGATAGCCATTCTTCATATACATTGAATTGAAGGATAAATTAAGATGTCTGCAATGTTTACATATGTTTCTATAAACATGTTTGCACATTATGTGAGCTATACAATCAATTACTTCCAGCCCCATCTCTCGTCACATGCAAGTGTCAGGAAGGTCAGTTCGTAGCCGCAGCAGCGTTACTAGGTCACTCGTACCTGGAGTGGTCGCGAGCCAACTGTCTTTTATCTGACACTAAGATATTCGCCATTTGCTTACTTCCACAATAAGAAGCTGTGCCAAATTAGATTTTACACGGATTTATGTGCGTTCACTGTTTTTGACATTCGACGAATGCAATTTTGTGAAAAATAGATGTTTTAAATTCTAATTTGTAAGGTTTTTGTGGTGTGCGTGGCGTTTGTTTCCAGTTGTTTGTTTAATCTCTTCCTATGGAAGTCATAGAAAGCTAGTAAGAGTCGAAATCCGGGAGATGGGTTGCAGAATCTTCTTGTCTAACGTCTACTGTGGTCACCGAAATGTAGGCCGGGCGCTGTGACTATCTACAAAAACTCCCTTTAGGATCCTAATGTTTCCACACTATCTATAAAATTATTATCAATAGTTAAAATCTAAAAAGGCCCAACAATCGATGATATGTTCTACATTATGAGCTCTTAATACTCTCGAAAGTATGGATAGTGTAGACATAGGTACTCGATAAAAAAATTATAGTCTAGTTATCGGGCATCGATCGATTACCTGCACATACTCGACTATCGATTAATGATACTAATGATGCCCTGTGTCCAGTGGACTTAAAAAACCTGTTCGGTGGATAGATGAATATTTTATCATCGAGTGAATACTGCGCAATTGCTGAAAAATAAAGTCATTAACAAAAACGGAAAACAATACATAGACTTATGTGCCAAGAAAATAAAACATGGGCAATGACTCACAACAGCTGACATCCGCTATTTGTATTTAAAAAAAAAAAACGCTGTTTGTAGGTCATTAATTAAATACTCTTTCAAGACTTTGTAATTCTAATATGATATATGATAATAAAATGTGGCATGGTAGTATAAATGTGGTGTGGTCGTATGTGGAACAAATAAAAGAACATTAGACATTTCAGAATCTTACAGTATTCGATGATTTTGGATATATCAAATATAAGTCTGTCTGTCAGCAAATATTCTAGCACGCATAGAAATAGCTAGCTAGCATAATAAAAAGTGTATTTCATCAGTTGAATCGGTCAATCAATCGATTTAACTAGAGGATTAAATTATTTAAAAATTATGTCAGTTAACTTAGAGAGGGTAATATCAGAATTGTTGAAAAATTGTACGATTGAAAATGTAAACTGTATAGGCCTTATTATTTATAATGACATCATAGTACTACTCGCAATGAAAGTGATTTACCTGTATTAGTGTATATTATATTTAAATTTAAATATTTAACTTCTGACCTTATTGAGCCTCTTTAGGCGTAGGTATGTATGTGAATTATCGTGTATCCATTTTATATCTGCAGAAATTCCTAAAATAAATTTATACGTTACATAAGTATAAAAATAAATGCGAAATTCTTAGAACTTTTTTCAGAACACGGCCTCAATTCTTACAATGTTAATCGTTATGGTTATTAAAGAAATAAGGCGATCGTCCGGTTATGCCGGTCAGAATTGACAGCAATCATACGGGCCGGCACGCGAACTATTCTCGTAGTTGGCTTCGTGCCTAGAGGAGCAGAGAATCCCGCTGGCGCCCGGGTTCCTATATCCGAGACGAAATCGAACCTAGTTTTTAGCAATCTAGCGATTATAGACGTTTTTCATTTAAGATTCATCAACGCTATCTATTAATAGAACTCAAGTTACGTAAAAGTCAAATTTTGTTTTGCTTGTCATCATCTAATAAAACTTAAATTGTACACTGAAAAAGGAATAAAGCATGACTCATGAATATCATTTCTATTATGCTTCGGGCGTTAAATAAAAATTTATGATTTTATATGTAATGATTCCTATTAAAAAGAAGTTTAGGAACCTGTAGCGCCATCTATTAACGTTTTACAGAATTTTTTAATGCAGACTCAAACCATACCAACTAGCGACATCTACACAAATCTTTATGAATTGTACTGCAGCCACGTCTATGAGCGACATCTACATAAATGTCTACGATCTGCAACGGCATCCAATGTTCAGTCTCGTAGTTGGCATATGTGTTTTGACCGCTTTTAATAGATGGTGCTGTTCAAAAGATCTATAGATCTATATCAAATAATGAATCAATGGATGTGATCATTGTTGTATCGAGTGATTGATGTCGTACATTTTAAATTAATTGAGCCTGGAGTAACTTTCATGTTAAGCACACACACAGACATCCGTCACCAACCTAGTCATTTGAAAATCGGCCTCTCCTTGTGAAGTGTAGGTTTAGATACGCAGTTCACCTCACACGTATCTTTTTTAGAAGTTATATGCAAACTAAAAATTAATGATGGATTACTGTGGATGTGGCCAGGAAAAATAGCTGAGGTAACCTCATTAATAACAAAGTACACATGTCAGAAGTGAAACTTCTTTGGCGAACTGATTTATAAATCTTGTTTATATTTATACAAATTTATACAGATTAAGAAGAAGGGAAAAAGGCGTGATACGACGTTCGCTCTGTCTCACTTTTTCTCTCAATCTTTCTCACTCGCTTGCTCCCTACTCTCACTCCACGGCCAGTTGCTCATGCTACGTTCGCCCTGTCTTACTCTCTCTCAAGCGGTCTCGATCACTCTCTCTCTCTTTTCCGACACTTCCGTTGCATACCGGCGTGACGTTTCATCTGTAAAAATTTTACTCTCATGCGCCTAAAGAAGTTTCACTTCAAAAACATATTTGAAAATTAGATATGCGGGAAAAACGTATAAAAAGAGATGATGAAATATAAGCGAAAATAAAAATCTGATTTTTTTTGCAGCTGATGAGAGACAAGCTCAGCAGAGGGAAATAATTGGGAGTGCTAATAATAAAAAGTGTGTGACAGCCCCGACATGTGACTGCAGCTTGCTCTATTCAAGTGTAGTCATATAATTATGATTCCAAAGTGAAAGATGCACAAGAGACGTTGTCATTGTTAGCGTTACTATTTCGATATTACCATACTTTTTTCATATGCCTAGACTTCTTGATATCGTAAAGTAAGGAGTAACTTCCCAAAAATGAACGATGAACATGATAACAAAGATAACGGCGATGATAATGATATTGATAATCCAATTGTATCGTTAACCTAAACTAACTTAGGTTTCGTTAATTTGAAAGTAATTGACTGAATGAATTTGTATGACTGAATAAATATAATATTGAATGAGTAAATTGAATGACTGGCATCAAGGTCATAGGCGTCCAAGCTTGGACTTTGAATATCTGGACTTGGAAGTATTTTCTAAAATCAGTGTTATACAAGTACGGTCTAACCTGGAAGTAGTTCCTGACGACGGGGTCCTGCGCCAGCAGGTGCTGCGCGCGCGGCTCGTCGCGGCAGTACGCCACGTGCTTGTCGAACTCCCGCTCCATGCGCAGCAGCGCGCGGCCCAGCATGCGCGGCTCGCCGGCGTAGTACTTGATGCCCTCTAGCAAGCTCCTGGGTACAACAACATCATTATAATTATTAGGCAAGCTCTATGACACGGAGTTAATAAAAAAGAAGAGCGAAAGAAGCTGTTCTTCAAAGCCGATGAATTGGCGACATCTCTGGTGTTGCAAATGTCCAAGCGACGGCTACTTTTCTTTTCTCTTTTTGGTAATTTTACAATAAATTTATGCCAGAGCAATCTTATAGAGGGTTTTTCAACGGATAATTCTCGCTATAAATTTGTTTAATTTCGTTAATATGTCTTGGTTTTATAGGGCTACGAAGTTGACAGGGTACTTGTACGTATTAAATAAAAAGGACCATTTGGCTTAGTTTTCTGTAATATATATTTTGAATTACATAATTTATCATTCTCTTAAGATAGCTATGGTATTATTAAACTATCATCGCTCTCTTTTCGCAACCCCTATGACGTAGACGCGATTTCTTTTATGTGGTATCTCTAGTGGGCTCTGGACCATTTCGGATTATATATTTAAAACAAAAATTGTTTCACAATAGTTTTTCATTTTCTTTGATGGTCTCGGTTGTGGTTCAGAATCTAATTAAGTATCGAAGGTGAATGTTTGCGGAATAACGGAGGCTAGAACTGGCGTCATTGTGGCTAAATCATCTTCGCATTCATTATCTTTGAATTATTTTAATATTCCCATGATGTTACCTGCCTGCTTTTCGGCAACCATACATATTTCGACAGTCTCCCTTTCATCTGCCGAATTAAAAAAAAAAGAAAAAAAGTCCGTCCAGTTGATATCACATTTGGCGATAGGTATCCAACGTGAGGTCGCCCGAGTACACGGGCGACTTCACGTTGGATACCTATCGCCAAATGTGGTATCAACTGGCTGAGTAGCCATTGGTCCTTTTAGCACTTCTAAAAACTTTGGTCCATTTAGAGTGCCCTCAATAAACACGGGACCAATGATGGTATTTCTATGTATAGCAGCCCAAACATTTACGGAACATCTGTATGGGTGAGAGGAGTCAGTCAAGTCCAGAGTCAGTTTTAGATTCTCCTGACCCCAATACCTTAAATTGTGTCTGTTCTATACTCCCTAACGTGTAAAAGTGCTTTCGTCGGTCCACATCACGTTCAACAAAAAGTCTTGATTTTCATTGATTTGATTGATTCACTTGATTCTTGATTCACTTGATTCACCGTGCCTATAACCCAGCGGTAGTAGGTTTCTGATAGGTTTATCTCTAGATGATAATGCTTATACTTTATTGTATTTGAAGGGTATTATCTTGTTTCGTTTTAAAACTTTATGAATAGTCCTGTGGCTAAAATTAAAATGTTGACCTGCTCTGCGCAGACTAAGCGTTGGATTATGATCAAAATAATCTAATATTTGCTGCTCACTTGTTTTTTTTTTATTTGACTGAAGTAGCAAACGAGCATGCAGTCCACCTGATGGTACGTGGTTACTGCCGCCCATGGACACCTGTAATCAACTTCATACAGAACATGGGTTCCATCTGAAGTTAATCACAGATGCGTTGCTACTCCCGAGGACTATAATGGTCGCCTCATGTGAAAGTGTGCCGGCAACCACACCCTTCTATGGAAACGCAAGAAATGCTTCACGCTAGAAATAGGTGTGGCGGTGGTACTTCCCCGGTCGAACTACACTGGTTCTACCACCTTAAAACCCCACCTTTGATTGTGGACGATTGGCAATTTCAACATATAGGACTAAAGTTTTATTTTCCCGAATCCTTTGTACAGCTTACGTAATTATGCGACCGTTGGTAGGGCAAGAACGGGTATTCCCATATCTCTCACGGTATGTCCTTATAGCTAAAGCGGCATTTCCATTACATTCACCGTAAATCAAAATCATATTAGTGTACTCAGCAGCTGTGTAATCAAAGCGAGGCATCGTTCCTATTTCTAATTCGCACACCACACGACACCAACACGTTAAAATGGCGTTCAATATCGCAAAATTATTAATACTTGAAACGTTAATTGAAAACATAAATAACGACGATGCGACGGCGCCGGCGCGTCTCGGTACAGTTACAGTTACAGTCGGAGTAAACAACCGTATGTACTCAGATACGGGTACGCGCTCTTTCATACGGTATAAAAATGGTACTCGCATTTTCATTTCGTTACTCGCATCTATCGCAACTTACACACCAATAGTACCAAATGTTATGATCTTCATGTTAATTATTTTATGATAAACCTCCTTTTGTAAAATATTTGGCTGAATAGATATCGATGACTTATGCATTAAAAACAAAAGAATGTGGTCATTGATAGCTTATATGGATTCTGTTGAAAATATTAATGTCTTCTAAATATTATTAATGAATATGTAGTGTTACAAAAAGTATGTAGTGATAATGGGATGTTAAATTAATGTATGTTGATCAGAAGATATATGTTTAATTACACATTCATACAAGTGTTACGTACATAAAATTACTCTGTTAACCCACCCGACCACTTGTTTATTCAGGTACAGATAATAAATTACATCATTATCAATGTTGTCGGACTTACGCGGGTAAGGTCTGCTCGCAATTAAGGCCTTAAAATCGACGAAGAGCAAAAATTTGACGAGCATAGCAATAAGAATAGAAGATAAGAAGCGCATACTTAAATTTGAGGATGTTATACAAAATCAGATCTCACTTAAGCGAAGAACTACGTCTACACTTGTGTGATTTCTTAGTATTCTCTCAATTCAATCACGATAGTTCTATCTGTGGGCCAAAAATCAAGGCGGATGCGGAAAGAGCTATACAGAGGGTACAGAATGCGGGCATTCGCTTTTGCTACAAAATACCCAGGAGAGAACACATTACTCCATAACAGACAGGGCATCATAAGTATTAATTGTATTTAAAATAATTAATATATTATTTAACATAAATTAACATATTATGAAAAAGGTATAATAGACATCGAACAGGCGAAAGCTAGACAGTAACTTGGATCTGTTTATTAGGAAATCGTACATTTCTATACGGTGGCAAAATTTTACTGCCGTGTTCAGATGTTATTGTAGCAGGTTTTCATTGCCTGTCCATCATCAATTGTTTTCAATAGAACTTAACGTTAATTTTAAACAGCGATATATTTAAACCAATTAAATGGTAACAAAGCGTTGGACAGTGAATTTTCGTATCTCGAAAAAATACGACTTTACAAGTTACATACATAAAAAATCTGGTAAAAGGTTACACGACTCGAATGCGAAAATTCATACCAGTGTTACAGTAACGATACGAGTACCGATACGAAATTAACGAGTACTAATTGAGAAAGTAACGAGTTCATACGGGTTTACAGTTTTCGTTACTTCCATATTAGTCACTATAATACTAGAAACCGATAACCTGCGGAAGCGCGCGCACATTCAATCGATGCAGCAGATGTTCAGATGTATGAACTTTTTAGTTTGTATTCAAACATTGATGCAAAAAGAAAGAAAATTGAAATAGCACTTTCTGGGCTTGTCTCCTTCATTATCATAATTTTTTTTTTGTTGAATGTATGCAATGGATGTGAAGATTTTCACACGCAGTATGATCCTTATTACGTACAATATGCGTTTACTTAATTTGACGAATTTGCAACATTGTACTTTTATTACGTCTCGATTTATATTTCCTGCGATGGACTAATTACCATCATCACTACATAGTATAAAACAAAGTACCTTCTCGCTGTCTGTCCTTATTTATGTTTAGATGTTTAAAACTACGCTACGAATTTTCTTGCAGTTTTTTAATAGGTAGAGTGATTCAATAGGAAGGTTTTTATGCGTAATACATGTATAATATAGTGGTGAAACAAAGTTCTTTTAAGATTTTTGGTCAGTGAGTATTAAATAAAGCGTGTAGAAAATTTAAAAAATGAAAAAATCCTGTGCGTAATTTATTAAAGACATTGTAATCAACCATCAATCATGTGGCTATATTTATGGTCGTAAGCCTTTTTTGTTTATGAGGGTGAAACTTTTTGAAGGTACTCGACGCCATGGGAGCAATAACAGGAGTCCTCCGAGCGCGATGTCCCATTTCAGGCTCTTCCCTGGTGAGCGAATAGCTTACCGCACCTTCTGTTATTTACGGCGGCATACGACCACACATGCCAACGTCCTTCTCGGTGTCGCTTGGCTGAACGGTTAGAGCTCCCACTCTAGCTTTCCGCAACTCCGAAAACCCCTTTTAGTCGCCTCTAACGACAGACAAGGGATACCCTAAACCTATTCTGATTCGGGACTACAGTGACAAAATTTAATGCCTAATAAATTGTTTTTATCGTTTTCATACGAGGACCGGTCAACTTCCTAGCGCTACAAAATCCAGACATATTAATAAAAATAAACAAACTTGTAGTGGGAAATACTAGTTGAAAGACTCTCTATAGGAGTGCTCTGATGTCATTTTATTGTAAAATGGTCAGAACCCAGAACAAAATTTGTTCGTAAATTTCATTTTTTTATCTCTTTTTTGCATCTTACAATAAAGTCTAATAAATACAAAGTTATAGGCAATTTAATTTGTTACAAAAAATCTTTATAAATATTCTGTAAGATGGCTAGAATACGAGATAGGGTGTAAATCCTTTGCATCCGTTATGCCATGATGGCTGCCGAAGGATAAGGGTGGCGATCCCATAAACATGAACTAAGCTTATAAATAAAAAAAATGCACGTCTAAAAATGACACGCTAAGGTCTACGTATCTTTTTATAGTCGAGTGAGCACTAAGAAAGGAGTCTTGGAAGTTCGTCCTCTAAGAAAAATGGTGTCAAAATTTATATGGAACAACGTGATTTCTTGGTCCAATATTCAAATTTTGCATACACACTCTTTAATATATTTATTGAAGATGTGTTTCGCATTTTATTGATACTCAACGTTTAAAGGGTAAAAAAATTGATAGCGATACTCCTAGGTGCTTTTGAGATAAGTTATATATCTTTATTGGCACATGTCTGAAAACTAAATCTGATTGATTTAATGATTGCCAAAACAATGTACAGCCCAAACTGCTATAAAAATGGGGTGGCCGGTTTTTATGAAAGACCGCCAATTATGGACTTAAAATGAACTCCAAAGAGGGTAAAATAGAAATTGAAAGTAGGTATTTTCGAAAATTTGGCGGAAATTTGGTGTAAGGTCAATGAAACTCAGTATTTGGTTTTGGGGTGCAATATTTTGGCGTCTGTTGTCAAAACCGCGGGGCTGGGATGGCCATAAAAGTCTGATCTAAAGGATTATAGCTCGCGCGAAGGAAGTTGCGGGTTCTGCTAGTATTTCATATAGAACTCCTTAGGACTACGATGGTCAACCCATTTTTGATCCACTGCTGGACACAGGTCTTCTCACAGAATAAGAGAGTTTAGGCCATAGTCCACCGCGCTGGCCAAGTGCGAATTGGTGGACGGTAGGTTAGCTACCACGTTGTCCACCAACTCGCACTTGGCCAGCGCGGTGGACTATGGCCTAAACTCTCTCTTTCTGAGAGAAGACCCGTTCCCAGCAGTGGGACAATAATGGGTTGACGAGAGGGGTTAGCTAACGTCCATACCGTAACACGAGAAATGCCTCATGATCAGATATATTCAGATAGCTCTAGATCGAACAATACTGGTTCTACCATCATACATTACTTTTGTTTTGACTAGCTCCTAGACGAAATGTGCTATCTACTAACGTGTTATGAAACTCGCAGATCTGTTTGAAGTTGGAGAAGAGCAGCTCCCGGTTGTCAAAGACCGGCTTGGGCGTGGTCGCCTTGTCCATGGGCCGCATGTACATGTTCACCACCTGCTGCATGTCGCGTCCGAACTCCTCTTCCGTCTCGATCAGTTCCCGAATCACCGCTCTGATGAACAAAGATAACACTTACATGAATATCAAAATAAAATTAGATTTAACAACCTATTACTAATCTAAAAACACATAAAAATAATGTTCCTGTAAATTCCTTTTTGTCAATCTGTTGATTGTATCCAAAACATTCAAACAACAGTCAGTTTTCGTTGGCAGGCCATTCAAAGTGTGAATGGCCTGCCATCGAAAAATTGCAACTCTTCACATTAATATTAATGCTTAATTGTATTCAAAGCCTCTCGACTTATTCATATTTAGCGTGTGTGGCTCTGAACTAAAACCTTCAGAAAAAACAAATAAACGGAGGCATAATAGATGAAGATCTCCAAGACATATTTATGTTGAAAACATTCCCGGTTAAAAATATATTTTTTGCTGGGTTTGGTTGCATTCTTGTTTATGAGTCTACGACATTGTACGAAACAAGGAATCGTAGTGTGGGGCTTTAGCGGGACGAAACATTAACTAATTGCAATAATTATATTGGATGTTGTATATGCACACACAGCAGAACTAAAATATCCAGGATATACTAAGAAGACGAGAAATGCATTATGAGTAGGTACGAGTATTTTTATCACTACTTTACCAAATATGCCATCTTAAATCACAACTGTCGAGGCTAAGGAGCCGCAGACAGAAGACCCACGTAAATCAAAGTCAAGTAAGACATAATCGTGTGGTACGTTTTCGAAATCAGGGCAATTAAGATGAGTGTTATCCGAATCCAACCTTTTTCTCAAGCGTTTGAGTCATGCATAAAAAATATTAAGATCAAAATATAGCTGTCTATCAGAGCAGTGATAGCCAAGAGTATTCATAGCCTAGTGCTTCAAATTAGGCTTCTCAATCGAGGTTCGAATCCCAGGCACACATCTAATTTTTTTTCTGAAAATGATTTTTTTACCTGATTCAAGTAGCAAACGAGCATGCAATCCACCTGATGGTAAGTAGTCATTGCCGCCCGTGGACATCTGTAAGCAACTTCATATAGAACATGGGTTCTATCTGAAGTCAATCACAGATGCGTTGCTACTTCTAAGGACTATGATGGTCGCCTCATGTGATTGTGTGCCGGCAACCACATCCTTCTATCGAAACGCAAAAAATGCTCGATTGTTCATCTAATTCATCGTTTTAAAATATAACTTCACCGATGTAACCAAAGATTTACATTTACGTTTCTAGATCCATTGGTGTGAATTGCGAGTATTTTGAAAATCAGACATGTCATGTCCATTCAAAATGATAACTACCGTTTTTCTTTGTTCAATATCACTAATATTGAACAAAGAAATAGCCAATGGTTTGTAAACTTGCATTACTCACATTTCACAGTACAATTATTTTTAACAACTGGTCACGGGATGGGCAGGTAACGAGACAAGTAACCGAGTAATTGGACACGAAACTGATTTATCACCTTCCCGAGACAAGTTGCCTGACTTATTACCCCGGCGGATATTTGGCGAGGTCTGACCGGGAGAAGTGGGCAGCTCGCGGCGTCGGCAGCGTTGATAGATACAGACGTGATTTATTCATTGTTTCAGCTCATGTGACGAGGAAATGGAAATATCGCTTTTCACCAGGCAACAAATAATTCATTTAATATATCCTGTTTTTTAATAGTATTATATTTTAGATTTCGGTTTGCCTATGGCGGAAGTTTCGATCCAACTGGAAAATATGAAAGCACGGGTAATATTTTCATGTTATATATGAAATAATTGAGACCTTCTTTAACGAGAAAAGGAAGAAGGAAGGAAGACTCGAGAAGGAATTCAATTCATTAAATTCAAAAGACTTGCCTGTAGATTCTTCGAAGATGATATGAGTTTTCTTTTTTTTTTACTTTACATTACTTTTGTTTTAGCGATGTAGGTTAATATCGTGAAGTAAAAATGCCAACTAAATTATCGTGATAATGACAAAGATTACTTCTCTTCGAAAATTCATTTGATATTAATTATTTTTTAGAATTTATTGATGACAAATTATTTACTGGAGGTATTCTCATATTTGTGGTAAGTGTAGTCACAAATAAATTTCAATTTACTTCAACATTATGTGAAATTAGCCATAATTATTCATCATTAATTAATCTATTTAAGAACTCGACAAATCGGTTATTATGATGATAGGCTACAATATTATAAGCCAATAACGGCACTAGTGTTAGTATTTCGTAATACATTTTAACTGCAAATTTTATACGATATGCTTTTTCTAAAATCGCCTTCCATGTAAAGTAAAAAACGACGTTAATTTGTACAGTAGTTCGTTTTATAGTAAAAAACGAACTACTGTACAAATTAACGTCACCATTAAAAAAAATCAAAACACGCGCGCAATTTAAATCTTGTATTAAAACATATTTTATGGTAATAATTTGCTGTAGTATTTATCAAAGACTATCATTTTCAATTATATTATTTTCTAAAAACTATTATTTATACTCACATAATTATTTTTAGTAAACATAATTATTTATATTATTGATAAAATAATAAATAAGTAAATTTCGCGACTATCGTTTCTTTAAACAAAAAAAAAGAGCCTTAATATTATTTTTTGAACCTTTCTATAGAAAAGGAATCAGTGAATAGCTGAAAAAAAAATTAGCCGGTTAGCCGTTGGCTAATTAGCTGAGCTAATTAAGTTAACCGGTTAAATTAGCTAAGCCTATCGATTAGCTAGCTAATTAATTTAGCTAACTATTTTAGCCGGCTTGGCCGGTTAAATTGTACAGCCCTAAAAAATATCCTTTGTTGGCCATGAAGGCTTAATTACGTGCTTCGCTCAATGCTTTTGCAAAGTATTACTAAAAAGTAGCCTGTCAACAAAAACAGAATTGGTTGCTGAAATATACCAGTACTAAAGAAAGGCTATATAAACCTCAATAAAATGCCGTCACAGTTCAGTAAATTTCATCTTAGTGACCCAATTGAACTGGCAATGGCATGCTTCCTGGTGATTAAGGGTATCTGATGTGACCACACCTGACGGTGCATCTGCTGTGCCGCTGACGGCGTCATATCCTCGACCTGATTAAAATCGATTTCGTTTTGGGGTTCCGTCTCAAACTTTTGCTGATAAAAAACCAAATACATTGGCAGAACATTCAAATGTTGTAGTAGTCATACACATTATTGGATCGTGCCACTATAGAAACGAATTCACATTTATTCTCATTTATTTGACGGATCAAGAACTTATTATAATCTAAATGCATTAAAGGAGGAAGAAGAGGAGGAAGATTACTAACTAACACAGATAATAACACACAACAGAAATTGATGAACCGAAATCCCTGAAACTTTGCAGATTTTTGTATCGTATTACTTTGCAGTGTTCTTAAGCATTTGAGAACGCAGAAAAACCTATTAAATATTATGTATTTGAGCATAAATATTTGACTCTATACCTAGAAACTCGTTGCATTTCTAAGAAGTATACATAAAATACATTTGTGCCCAAAACTTGTAAGGAACCCAATATGCAATTTGAATACTGTCACCATATTATATTGACGTGCAACATCTAAAAGGAAAATCTTGATTTGAGTCGTAAAATTCTACTGAAGATATTATGGAGCGAAAGCGTTGAAAGAAGTCGTAAAATATTCAGACCAAAAAAACAGAGGTCAGTAAATTATTTTAAAATGGTAAAACTTGCAAGAAAAATTCAAATGCTTAATGTAACTATTGGAAACATACCTATAATTCGTCACTATATAAAATAGGACTAAGAGACTAAGACTAAGATAATAACGAAATCCAGGAGATGGGTAGCACTGTTTGCGCAACATCAACACTACAGGTATTAGGTACTACAGTCACCAACACTAATGCGAGGCGCGTTAGATACTGGTCAACCCCAGGAGGAGGCTGATGTCCAGCAGTGGACTTCAAATATCTGATCAATGGACGAATGGAATGCATGCACATATTGAGTTTCACAAGTGTAACGTTTTTTTGACGCAACGTTTCGCGAGGCATTTTCTCATTTTATTTTTGGTCTTAGTAAATCGTATAAAACTTTCGCGTCGACTTTTATATTCTTTCCAGCTGTATACTGCCTTATAACGATCGATATTTCTGTGTCAAGAAAATATCGGATGGGCGATTGCGCCAAATGGGTTTAATTTTGTTTATGTTACGTGAATTACGAAGTTGGTTGCGGATGACTCTTATAAGGAAAATGTTTTAGTTTGGTCCAATACATATATATGTATATTAAAATGAAAATTAAAGTTCCGTATTTACATCGTATTGTATCGTTATTGAGAAAAGTAACCCATTCTCCTCCTTCAGTTAATAAACATTTCTAGAAATTTTGTCAGCCTGTGTGTTTGAAATAGCATAAAATAATACTACTGAATTTACCTATATACAAATAGGGGTAATATTTACCTACTCTTTATATAAGCTTAGGAGTATATTAGCAAGTGTACCTCCTACCACCATCCCACATTAGAACAGCGTAGTGGTGTTCGTACTGAGTGCTTTATAAATAGTAATATTTTCCAGAACTACCATGTATGTTACATGGTTTTGAGAGGAATGTGTCTCGTTGTGTGAACTGTGCCGCCATGATATGCGAAGATACAAATAAATTATGGTCCAAAAATTTATTAAGAAATGGTATCCAACAGAGCGTTTCACACACCTCTATGCGTCATCCCTCAAAGCACGCTGGCGTCAATTCAATGTTTGGCAACACGTGCATATCTGCGTTGGTCAGCACCTAGCCAGATACCGCGGTAAGTGCCGGTTTATAACCGTTAGCAGCTTCCCGCGCCCATTAAATTTGCTTCAAATAACCGGGTTTTAGGGTTTTCGAATGACGTGTTTAAGTTTTATGGCAAACGGTAATGTGTCTATTTTCTGAGATACCTTGAGTCAATGTGTGCAAAGTGGTTGAACGTATATGGCTCGACTAAAAGGTACCACTGTCATCCATATTCCTAGAGTAAAGTAGTTCTTTAGTTTCTTTGGAAGGGTGTGGTTACCGGTTCACTTTAATATGAGGCGACCATTAGACCTTGAGAGTAACAACGCATCTGTGAACCTTCTTCTATATAAAGCTGCCAATAAGCGGCAGCGATCACTTATCATCAGGTGGACTGCATTTTCATGTCCTACTTTTTTATATCTTATGGAAAAAGAAAACTTGGTAAGAGGAGGCTGTGGGTTAAATCAACCAAACCATACTTTGGTTATAGATTTTCCAAGACCATAATCCAAAAAGACAGGTGGTGACAGATGACTCTAAATAGATCTAACCTTGTCTGACTAAAAATGATTTTGTTAAAAAATAGAAAATTTATGAAAATCTAAATTTTCTTATACAATAAGACTGTTGATTTTATCTATCCAACTGAAGTCATGGGTGAGTTTTACTCTCGATATGCCGCTCCGAATCAACTTGGCCGGACAAAATCATTCTTATGGTATGCATGAAACTGAGATTACATATAAGGTCAGCGTATTTTTCCGCATTTCTTTAGTTTAAGCAAGAAAAAAATGTAGTCAAGAAATTATAACTACAGCTGTCCGTTGGTCAGCTGTAGTGATGTGCCTCTTTTTGTTGGCTTAGGTATTGTTTAATAAAGATAAACAATCATTGTAATCATTCCTTTTCAGTAATACTTGTTTAGGCTGTATTATCCTTATCTATGCACAGTCTCATGCAAGTCGTGACGGGTCAAGTAAAATAATAAATTAATAAAGTGAATACCTAATTTTAATGTAATTTTTTAGTGACATGTATTTTTATATTAATTAATGGCAATGAACTTTTTAATGAATTGTAACCGAAATTGTAAATGTATATATTATGGTATTAAATGGATAACTAACAAATATGGACCATGTCTGAAATAAAGTTATTATTATTATTATCTTATTTTGAGACTTGCCTGATAATTTGATTCTTGGTGCGTGTTCAAAACTTCCATTAGTAGAAGCTAAGCGTATAAAGTTATAAATACATACTGCCGCCTCGCCGCAAGGGCGGTCTGGTCCCGCTCCGGCGCCTGCTTCTCTTGCAGCACGTGGGCCGGCACCAGGCCTTGCCGCGTGCGCAACTCGCCGGCCTGGACGTCTTCCACCACACGCACCAGCCATCTGGAATGTTCAAACATTTTATTAGAACTATTGGGAGCAAAGCTTGTCTCGGCAAACTTGGACACTTATACGATGAATTCCAAGCCTTAAGTGAATGTTAAGCTTACATGTCTATAAAGATTAAGAGCATCTATGGAAGAAAAAGCAGAAAGTATCACGGTTACACGATAATATCAAGGTAACACACATGAAGTAGTAACAAAGAAAGTGTTACATAAAAATAAATCCATAACTTATGTAAACTACAAATTCTTATAATAGGTATAACAAAAATATTGATATCGTGTTGCGACCTATAATAATAAAACGGTAAAACTAACAGATGCGCTTAAGCGTAACGTGACATCTTGTAACACCTTATACGGTTTACCTACTTTCATATGAGGTGATCATAATATTCCAATTGTTTAAAAAACTATTATTGTTTCAAAAAGATATAAGACAAAGTTGTTATTAACATACATACATATTTATGAAAAAATTGTAACATTGCACTAAATGTGAATTTACATTGCACTAAATGTGAGTAAAATCATATTGTAGGAATTATTCAAAGAATTACGCAGGTATCGATAATTTAGTGTAAACTACGGTTTTATGGAAGACATTTAAAACTTCATGTACCACTGTTGAGAAGAGCCTTCCCACAACTTGACACCGATGCAGCAAACTCAGGGCTCCTAATGACATTACTTTAGGTACATACACATATACAATGAAATAGAAAAAATATGACTTTATCTTGTATAGTAGTAGTTCGATCGAGGAAGTACCACCGCCGCCCCTAGCGTGAAGCATTTCTTGCGTTTCGATGGAAGGGTGTGGTTGCCGGCACACTTTCACATGAAGCGACCATCCTAGTCCTCGGGAGTAGCAACGCATCTGTGATTGACTTCAGATGGAACCCATGTTCTGTATGAAGTCGATTACTGTCGCCCATGGGCGGCAGTGACCACTTACCATCAGGTGAGTCCACCTGACGGTAAGTGGTCACTGCCACATGCTCGTTTGCTACTTCAGTCAGATTAAAAAAAACTTTTTTATACGAAAAATATAACATAGCGTCAGTATGATGTCTTCTATAGTTTTAACTGGTTTTGGTTCATAAACAGCTCAGTAAATTATTTACTTGGTTTTACGTATAATATTTAGACGGTTACGTTAGTTCAAAGTCAGATAACATAAATTTACTCGGAAGTTTATACTTCTAACAGTTTTTATGTTACATACATTTCGACTAGATTAATATTTAAACAGCTAGGTCATACATATACAGCACGTCTGTGGGCCAATGAACCTGGGAGCGATGACCTCATTGTTTTTTTGGTAGACAAGTAATAGTAACTTCATAAATTAGAGCCTTTCATCTTTCCGTCTTTCATGAAAGTAATCTTTGTTATATTTAGTACATCAGTGGCGAAGTGAACTCGAATGGAAACGCACGTAGGTGGGCACACGTTAGGATCCAATCAAATATAGAGATACATACTATAAATATAACTAAATATCAAAGGTTTTTTCAAGGTTCAATGTCTACAAAATAGTATGTTTGAAATATATTGGTTGTCCCCACATGCTGGCTGTATCTCGTAGTTGCGATGTGGCTACGTCGTAACTACAAGATATAAAGCGATACTAATAGCATCCACACTGTTGAATTAGACGGTAAATTAATTCGTGTGAATAAAACCATTTGTTTTCATATAAACTTGTACCCGCCCACGCATTAATCGTGGTGTTTTTCTGAATGGAGATTTCTTTATTACACCCGAATTCAACAATGAATTACAGTACAAATCTTAGTAGTATGCTTGTTTGGAAAAGGTGGTCTTATCCAGCAGCGACCTCTTCTAGACAACACATCCTGTTATGGTGTGGTGTGATTGTATCACATGTGAATATGATTATGAAATATCGTTTGCGTTACAAGCTATATACAACATCTGTTGTTTAAATAACTAGTAACGATCTAAATGCGTTCTCGCCGTTGTATCGTGTACGCAGGCGCGTGTAAACGGATTATTTCTGCTCTGTTGATATAACACGTGCTGAAAGACCTTTGGATTTCCTGCTATGATGTTTCAATGATGGATGGCAGTCGAATTAATCCAATTACGCTATAACCTTCACTGATGATCGGCATGAATATAACCGTATATATGCTAATATTTTTTTTGTTTTTCCAAAACTATTGCTGTATTCTTTGGGCATAACCTCTTCGTCTTTAGTTGAGTTTTCCCTATATTACTGTGTTTTATCAAGTGGTCACCATCGTTTAATTGTTTATACAGGTAGTAATTAAAACTACATATAACTTAAAACTTAATCTTTTACGAAAACATGATTATATTTAACATTTCATCGTCTTGCGAGACGGATTTAGAAAAAATGACAATGTCTTTAAATAACTTCAAAAGAAGAGGAGGTATTCATTTCGACATTTCTTTTTAGTTTATTTCCTGTGATAGTGTTGCGTGTTTGTTATATTGTATGCTGCTGCCTAGTTTACTTTTAATATTACATTGTAGTGAGAATATACTAGTAATCCGATTATTTCTGGTTGTTGTTATCAGTTGTGACGATAAAGTCCTTATTTCATAGTACTCTATCATTAGTACGTATGACGTGAAAATTGCGAATTATACCCAACATCTTACTATGAATAACTGTGTGTAAGATTCAAATATTTTATCACTGAAGAGTGAGAAAATATTAGATCGGAAGAAATAGTTATGAACAAATAAGAAATTATTATTAAAGCAACCCCTTGAAGGAGATTGTATCAAAATACAATTGATTGTGTCATAAATTAACCCTCGGGCGTCTGCGATCAAAAAAAGGCAGGCCATTTTTCTCTGATTGCAGACTCCATATTTAAACATTATATAGCCTACGGTACTCTGCAAACAGAGTCGATTTCATGTGGCACAACCCGTCAAGCTTTTGGGCTTTAGTGTATACCAAAGAAATTGACATACCTACATACAAACACATATACGATTAAAAAATGGTATACTCCTTCTTATGCAGTTGGTTAATAATAAAATAGTTGTCTATAAATAATTAAATATTGACGTAAGAAAATAAAATAGCTTTCATTGCCTTTGATCACTACCATGAGCCTCATATAGATGTAGTAATGCCAAAAGACTCAGCGATTGAAGTTTCATTGATCGCGTAGCAGTTTCAATTATTCCGCCAACCGATCGGAGATAACAGAGAATGAACTAAAATTGGTCCAGTGCCTGAAACACAAGCCAAAAATCATAATTTTGTGTAGAATAGTAGGTACCTCATATTGATAAGAGATCTATCCATATATTACGTTAAGCAAAAATCGTGTGATTCGTTTTTAAGATACTTGCCGCAGGTGGAGATTGGATTTCGCAATGCTAATATTTTTTTCAAATAATGCATAAAACACACATAATATCAACTAAAAACACATTACACACACTACCGTTCATTTAACACAAACACCTACATAATAAACGAAATGGAGCATTCAATGTCTTACTATGAAAACACGTCAAAAATGTCAGATCTCTTTGTCAAAATACCCGCTATTGCTTTTAAATGCAGCTTTGATAATAAGAGCAAGTTCTCATGACAAGCGTTCAACGCGCGTACAACGCGCGCTACATTTTTGTATAGTGTTCACATGACACACGTTTGTAAGGCGTTGAAGGCGCGTTACCGCGTTTGATGAGGTTCAGTGGAGTTCTCACATTTGAAGATGGACGTAGAAACAGTTTTAACGGTGATTTCATACCGATGGCATGAAATGAATATGATTTGAGGACGAGATCTTCCCAAGCCCGTCTCTTTAAATTCCTATCGGAATAATCGTTGCTTGTCATTTCCCATATCGCAGGATGTTTCTCTATTTCGTTTATAAATAGATCTGTATTAAAAGCGGCGGATTCCATTTCCGACGATTTGTGGACGAACTATTGGACCCTTATATACGTTTATTAACGTCAGAAGCGCGCGCTCAACTGAACGGAAACATAGAAAACAAATGATCTCAAAGCGCGCGTTGACGCGCGCTAACAAGGTTCAAGCGCTAGCGCTGCGTTTAACGCGCGCTTTATAAAAACGCGCGTTAGTATGTGTACGGCCTGAATAAAATGTTTGTATTTGTAAGCGCGCGTTATTAAAACGCGCGTTGAGCGCTTGTCATGAGAACTTGCTCTAAACCTCTTTTTTACCTTTAACGGCTGCGTTCAAAATAACTGAACTATATACATTTTTTTAAATTAGAGAACTATTCGCGCAACTGTGGAGAATATGAAGTTTATTTTTTTAATTTAAATAACGGTTGAATTTCGACCATAGCGATGGGTGTCTAGTTACTATTATTCGACATTGTAAAACATATTTTTGTGGCCTAAGTTAATTTACTTTAATATTTAAAATGGTGGCGGTATCAAATAGGCGACTAAGCGACATGTGTAATATCAACACACGTTTGTTACAAGCACGCATGCGAGGTGGTTACTACTGGTACCTAATAATAATTTGACGACCCGCGTGGCGGAGCGGTTACCATACCGGTCTGACGCAATTAAATTCGTGTTCTGGATGTTTGTGTATCCGTCTTGTGTGTGTCCATGTTACCCACGACACAGGAGAAAATCCTAGAGTGGGGCTATGAGTGTAGAAAGCGTGTGTGTGTGTGTTTAAATACGAAAACACAACTACAATAAAATATTGTAAGGTAACTAAGATAAGTCATACTGAGAATTCTTGCATGATCATCTAATTGCCATTTTCGTGGAATTTTTCCAAAATGTTCTTTGTCATATGACTACTACCTACTCGTATTTATTAAGTAATAGGTTAGTTCGTACTTACGCAAATAATTAAATTAATATCTCTTACAATGTATACAAAGAAACAAAGTCAATTAATAATCGTAAAAGCGGCATTTTCCACACACTGTTGCAATTTAATTTTAATGTGACGAAAATCGTTCGCTTGCGGCTTTCAACAGCTTCGATAAATATAATTGAGAGCAACAGAAATGAATTGAAAACTTATGCTTTTTCTCGTCCAATAATGAACATAAAAAATCTAGGTTAAATATGCCATAATACGCGGTTCAATGTTATAGGTACTTAGTACCGAAGTAGTAATCAAAACTTTTTACGAGTCTGTTTATAACCTAATAGTGACCAAAACAGTTACAATAAACTTTAGATACCTACTTAGATTTTATTATTGTTATCAGATTCTACTTACATTATTTTCCATCTAATTACACACGTTATTAATGTTATTCCCGCCAAAAAAGCACACAATATATTTTTTTATTAAACTTACGCGTATTTTAATGCTATGGCTTCTCGGGCTTTCAACCATTTTACAAATGACATGTGTCATTAAATCACGCTTTTATTTTTAATTTTTTTAATGCATAGTACAAACCATAGACACATTAAGCGTTCCACTTGACAATCATAACGATCGTGGTCACATTATGAATGTCTCGAATACCTAAATATAAAAATAATTTTACATAAAAACTAACTTTATTAGATTTTAAAAACATTACTTATAATTTAATTAGGTGCATATAAGATAACTTTTTCTAACTAGATGAATTAGACCGCGACTTTTTTAGTAAAGCAAGCGAATGCTTATAAACGTTTCATACGCTCTATTTGGCCAGATATGTTGTTTATTAGAACAACACTTTATAATGAGAATATCGCAACCGACCTGAAATCTAGAATATTCCACTTCCCCGCTCAAAAGAAAGGAGAGTGATGGACGTCGGCTGGGTTTAATACACTGCGAGTTCCGGCAGCTAGTTAATCAGAGATGATCGCCGGACGGGAGTGGGACGCCGCCGGTAGTGCGGACACTTCCTCAAACTGTACGATAGGGTTGCTACTTATTAATGTAAGGCGAATTGTTAAAAATCTAAAAAAAATCAAAACGGATTTTAAGTTTCGTTATCTACAGAGTCAACGTAAATGAAAATATTTTTTTACGATATTATAGTGAAAAGGTTTTTTTTTGTTTTTAATTTAGGCGTTTCATGGACTAAGAGTAGATAAAATTGTTATGATGATTTTTTTACAAAGGCTAATCTAATTTCGAGTTCGACTCCTAAGAGCAACTAGTATGTACTGAGAAATATTGAGTATTTGGTGCCCGATTATAGACCTCCATTTTTCCAATATCGAGTTTTAAATGCCGAAGAAAATAGAGTCAAGTATAATAAAAAAGGAAAGAAAATGTTGAGTACCTAGAATCGTTCAAAAATAGCAATGTATGTTTTGGTTGACCCTCCATACAATACTCCTATTGATTGATTCCTTGAGTCAACTTTAAGCTAAATACTACTATGAAATTTCTATAAATTACCATAATAATAACAATTACAAACAAAAAAGAGGCAGCCCTATCATCGAATTTAATTTGTGGTACACAAATAAGACAGTGTTTTCAGTGTGACAAAATGTTCCAATTATATTCGTGTTCTACACAAATCCGTAAATTGGAGATTTGTTTTATCGCCATGTCATTTTGTTGGAAACGACGCCTTTTAGACACTGTTGATCCAAAACAGACTGCCGTGTTCAAAACATGTGTATATTTGGTTTATTATGATTGGTTAAATACGTGAAAAAATAAACGTAATTTATGTACAAGTGAATGTAGTAGAAAAAAATAGTTGAGAGCACGTCGTCTCTATTCGAACTTATGAGTATTTCTGCTTTCTGAGAGGTAGATACTGATAAAATGGTATTTATACAAAAGCGTTTTAACGATTATTCTTAACACGCCGATACGACCAGTATCATTATCCTCAGGCAGTATCCTTATCACATGGTATTTGAGGTTGATCAAAACCTAATGGCAATTAAAGCTAACATACGAAGACTCTATAAACGTTTGCTATTTTAATTTTAACATAAACGGCACAAATATGTACATACAGGTCTCTAAATTACATGCTATTTTGATGTTTCAAATTCATAAAAAATCTATTATCGAAACTATTGTAGCCTTTAAACTATAAAAAAATACTGGTAACATTCGTTTACTAATAGATAGAACGGGTCAGGTGAAGCTAAAAAAAAGTAAAAGTAGAGTAATTACCGAATAAGAGATTTATCGCACAATCAAGTAACATCATTATATCCGGGCCGGGTAACAGAGCATTACGTTTTGACCTGGATCGGTTTGGGATTTATATCCGTGCTCTTTATTTGACGATCATACGAGTTTAGGCGTGGTGTAAACATCTATCGTTTTAACAACTATGCAAAGAAATATTTTTGTATATGGCGACTTTCTTACACCTCAGGAGTGACAAAGCATTCATTAGGCACTGACATCAAATAGCAATCCTTTTCTTTAAGAACTTACTTACAGATGTAAATGGACGACACTTATCATCAGATGGTACAAACAAGCATAGAGTATGCTTGTTTGCTATTGCAATAAAAACTATTTATTGATTTTATATAGGTACTTAATTACATATGTATTTTATATATCCAAACTAAACCAATTTTCAAATGATGGTTTCTCATAACCTTATTATTATTTCTCGTAATTTGTCTTAAAAGTTAAATAGGATGAATCTTCTTGAAATCGGCCACGGATGCTTGGTTCCTTCAGATGCTGAGGACTAAATTAACATTCATGCATCATTCGAATATATTGAATAAAACGGTCTCTACCCTGTAATGCGTTTTCATTTAAACAGTCTAATCTTGCAAACATTTGGACCGATTTTGACAAGGCTCCCATGACGATAAAGGATTTTACAAATGCACGCTCAAATGCATTTATTCTAAAAATATGTAAACTATTTGAAACTAAAATACGTCAGCGTTATTAACATGACTATAAACTTTTAGCAAAGTAAGAGATTTATCGTCCCCATTCCCAGGGCGGATATTTGGCTAACCCTGTGCCATGAACTCTAACTGGAGTGCGGGATCCGGGACAGCCAGAGCGACGTGACGCAGTCACGTTATGCCACGTCAACTCAAATCTGGACATGATGGCCTGATAAACTGGATCAGAGAGTTTCGATGGAAGGGGGTGGTTGACAGATTACTTCACGGGGCGACGATCTTGCATGCAGGAGCAGCAATAAACCTAATTAATTTTGGATAGACCTTTGTTCTATATGAAGTATCTTACAGTTGTGCATGGACAAAGATGTGGACCTAAGTAATGTGGACCGCATGCTCGTTTGCTACATGAATCACGTATAAAAAAATCTATAATGCTGCAACCGACCTTGTAGCTTAAAAGCAGCCCACAATTCAGTAGCTAGTAAATGAGCCTACACTGGCTAATATGTTTTTTGGACAATGTTCTCAATCGATATATCGGTCGGCCGTTAATCTGTCATAAGTATTAGTAGTACAAGAATACACGATTTAAGTTAAATAGTCTTATATTCTGTCATATCTTCCAGTAATGACAGAACACCTTCCAGTTACAAGTTTAAATCAGAAAAAAACCAGCTGTTTACCTACTCTCGTTCTGGTTTCGCTAGCTAAACACCGACTTTGCCTAATTTTTTTTGTGCATCTATATTTTTACCTACAAGTAGTTTTACAAAACATACTTACTGTTTCTCGTTTTCAGCGTATTAATTCTCATATTTAACTTTTTAGGCCATGTCCTTCATATATGTAATTATTAAATCCACCGGTGTTTCACGGCAAGTGCGGCGAGTCAACGGCCTCGCCAGCAACGTTTTGTTTTGAACGCGTAGATTTATTAATACCAGCCCGCATGGGATCTTGCAGCTGGTGTTATTGCTGGCTGGTTCCGTGTGCATACGGTTATTCATAGCTACTTATGAATGCAGTTTGCGCAGTTGATGCAACTCGGATTTTTGGACAAGCTGCGCGTTTCATGATGAAAAGCTTTTTAATGTTCCACTGTTGGGTACGGATCTCTACTTACAATGAGGAGGATATGGATTCATCGCAATAGCAATGTGAATTAAAAGAATTCGCGTACTTTTGACATGATTTTTTAGAGAAGTCTTAGGTGTTGCGTGTGTTTTTGCCGGCATAAGCAATTTTCTGCTTGGCAGTCACATTCATATGATGCAATAATGCCTCGTGACTTGCAATGCTTCTACGAGTACATATGACTGACTTCAAGTAAAAGTTATATTGGATTGATTGTATTTAGTAATTGGTAAAAATGTGCCAGAATATTGCACTCTCCTTATAAGACGTCCCGCATGGCGGAACAATCACCTTACCGGTCTGACACTCAGTGGGCTCCGGGTTTGATCCCCAGCAAGTATCTGAATGATGAATTTAGATGTCTGTTCTGGATCTGAGTGTTTTCGTACTCTTCATTGTGTTTTTTTTTTCTTTATCTGACCGAAGTAGCAAACGAGCATCCAGTCCACTTGATGGTAAGTGGCCACTGCCGCCCATGGACATCTGTAATCAACTTCATACAGAACATGGGTTCCATCTGAAGTCAATCACAGATGCGTTGCTACACCCGAGGACTACGATGGTCGCCTCATGTGAAAGTGTGTGTGTGTTATTAGTGCGTAAAATTTAGTCTTATATACTTTAGTAGTTGTCACTTTATTTTTGCTAGTCCGTGGAAAAACCCCTGAACGCGTTCGAGATTTAGAAAAACAAAATGTTTTGCAGGACACAGATGTCACAGGTCTGTCTGCGAGTAATGTGTAAATACATTGAGCTTTTAATAATACACTAGCACAAGTAGCGCGGCGTTGGCGTGTTGAAATGAAATATATTGTGCTCCCGTTCAACATTGTTTGTTGTTGGTTTCTAGGTTTAGTTAAAAGTAGAGTACTTAGGTTATATGTGGATTTCGATATTATATCGATATTAATTAATTCTTAACAATCGTGCGTTAAGAATTAACTGTGAAACGAGAAATAAGAGGATAATATAGTTACAAATTTCTCATTGAATTGCAGTGTAGAATTAAGCCACAAATAGAGAAGGAAAGATACATATACATACAGAAAAACATTGGGATAAATTCATATTAAATACATCTATGTAATTTTAAAAAGTATTCAGTTGGACTTGTAAGCCGAGAGATGGAAGGTGATAATTTTTTTTAAGATAAATAACGGTTATATTATAAAACCGTAGGAAAATAATTATATTTATCCAAAATTGGGAAAAACGACACAAAAATGCAGGTATTTTTTTTAGTATAAAATTTTCTCATTTAAATAAAAGTAATTATAGGAGAGTTAAAGCACTACCTACTCCATTTTGTATACTAAATTCTTTTTTTGAAAATGAAAGCAAACCTCTTGGCACGAACAAATATTAGGCCGTTAGCGATAGTATTTTCATTCTTCAATCTCTTAGACTTTTATCACTTTTAGATGAAGTTTATGAATAGGCGAGTACAATATAACTGACCTTGCCAAAACCATTACGTGGCTGAATAACGGCCGTTTTAGCCTGTTACATGTTAACTGCAGGGCAAAGGCCTTTCTCCTTGAAAAAACTATAACGGTCTCGTAACCACGTAAAAAACGTTATATCAATCGTCAAACGTGAAAAACGCGGCATTCCCGAATTTTGCGAAAACAGTTTTTTCCGAGTAACTGGTGAAAATTCTTTCAAGATGTATCTATATTTTTGTAATTATACATACGTTGAACTATTTGCTTGATATTGTGAAATTATTTGTTTTAATTGATTGATTATTACCTTAACTATTGCTCATTTTATAAGATTGAAGTAGCAAACGGGCATGCAATTCATCTTATAGTCCGCCCATAAACATCAAGAAGTTTTAAGTAGAATAAGGGTACTATTTGAACTCAATCACAGAAGCTTATATTTTCAGAAGGTTTTTTGTAATTAGTATCATTACTTGAGATTTTCAAACAAATTGATATATTTTCGTTGATTTGTATGAACTTTTTAAAAATCAGTTACGTAACAGATGTTTCTTTTATTTTTTGTATCTACGCAAAATTTAGAGGTAACGCTACAGAATATTTTTGACAGGAAAGTAGGTATAGGGTGCCCCCCATAGCTTTCCTGTTAAGATGAGAGAGAGCCACGCGATAAAACTAGTTAAACATAATACTCGCGTCTATGTTCTAAAGCGAACTACATGATAAATTTGAAATGTTTTAAAAACAAAGTAGCCGAGACATTACAAACGATGAAAACTAGAGAGCACGACAGCCGACAAGAAGGCGGTTGCTAGACTTCCCGAATTAGAACTATCGGGAACTGGGACAAGGGAGATGCGAAAGGAAAAGTCAGTGAAATGTTGTAGTATTTTTTTACAAATAAATATTTCTTTCTTTCTTTCTTTCTTTCTTTCTGAAATGCTAGCTCAGGCCATTTGCTCGACATGGCTTCGTCTCGGCTAGCTTGGCAGACTATTTTCAGTGGCAATGACGAAAACTTTTGACCAGTGTAAGATGACCTACCCATTGTTCTACAATGTAGACGATGCGTTAATAGATATACAACAAAAAATTGGCGCCTCGTGACGGTAGAGTCGACAAAAAATCGTCAATAACAATCATACATTTTTGTCTTTTAGTTATAAATACTTTCTTTTAATATTTTAATTTAAATTCCGTTTAAAAACATTTAATTATATTCTTAAGTATAGTAGAGTAGATTCTGTTAGCAATTTTATTTATTTATTAAAGAACTGAAATCGTAACGAAAATAAAGTACTGCAATATAGATACGGAGGTAGTGTAGTTTTGTTGGGTCGCCAGTAGGTACGTCCAAATTTTCAATTGATACCCGTTTTATCTTTGAGACAAGATTCAAGAAATCCCTTTGAAATGTTGCCTGCAATACAAAACTATATCATTTTGAAATTTCTCTATCATCGTTGTTTGGACAGGCGTTGATGAGTCAGTCTGGCGGGACATTGCCTTTTTTATTTATATCTATTATTTTGGACTTACTAACAAATTCTAAAAATGTTGACGTCTCACAAGGCAGAATGCCAGCTCTATGTAGAGGGAGATACCAGGTTCGAATCCCGAGCTATATTAAATGATAAATTTGGATATTCTAGACTTATGTCTCTTTGTCATACCTATAAAGCAGGTAATACTAATCGAAAATAAGAAATAAAAACGGTTTTAGGTACACGCTATAAAACGATTTTCAAACAAGAAAGATCACGATATAAACATTACTTCGTTACTGGCACGAGGGTCATTAGATTGAGCTAACACGGATTTTCCATTATTTCCGAACCGATTAAACAGATAAAGCAATAAACATTTAGTCGATACGCGTCGTAGATTTTTCAGAACATTGACCCCTTCGATCCGACATTGATAAAAAGTTCCCACGCATTTAGTTTCTGAACAAATAACATGAATATCTTGCAAGATGAAGATGTTTTACGGGGAAAAAACGTTTTTAGATGCTAATGGCATCACTTCAAATTACATTTTCTTTTGAAATGTGGCGTTCCGTATCTTAAATCTGAAATTGAATTTATGGATTCCTAGATAACATTGATTTTTTTTTCATAGAACTAATGTTTTTATATATAAATTCGTGAAAAATTTTCTTATTATATTTTATAGATTCAAGGATTGTAATATTTTAATTAACAAACTAAATAACGCTTTAATATATTTGGAAGTGTATTTTTATTATGGCAATGGGTTGTGTCCATATTTTCATAGTATTAATATTGATATATTGGATTCTAATTGTTTCAAGAGTTGAAAGACCCGTTGAACACATAGCTTATATATTCCAAAAATCATCTTAGGTACGTAGACAAATATAGATAAAGCGGTTTGTTCCAAATTTGGTGCCATTCAAGTATTATTTATGTTTATCGCGAAGATGACATTCTTATACTGAGAAAATGACATTATTTTCAAACCAGGAAGCATTAAAAATATGATTGATTATGTACATTACAGTCGTCTAAATAACCATGATACATTTTTAGGTTCTTAGAATCGATTGTGTGCAATTCAGAGCAACACGATTTACCACTTCGTTAAGTGATAAAAACTTTTGAAAAATCTACCCACGATTGTCCTTATTCCAAAAGTTTTAGGAAATTTCGCATTCATTTAGCGATGTTGTTCTCGGAATATCTAAATCGCTGCGAATCAAGAATTTGTCCGTAAGATAAATTACTCGCGTTATACAAAATTAATAGGTTTTCTCTTATGTTCTGTATATTTTGAATGTACAATTTGAATGATTACTGGGTTATTACGTTTATCGTTTGGGGTTTTATAAGTAATTTCCTTGGCAACGATTTTTTGGTAATAAGACGTGATCCAGTGACCGACTTGGAAGACAAAATGCAAATTGTATAGCAATAATGGTGTGCAATTAATAAAAAATATTTTTGTAATGAATTTTCTTTATAAACGGCGAAGAACGTTAACAGTAATCTATACTATAATAAATCTGTAAGAGGTCGCTGTCTGTACATGGAATAAATTTAGGTGAAAACCATTTCTAGAGGTCTATAATACGATATAGAATCCAAAATAATGGTTTTTAGAAATCTTTTCTGTTTGTCTGTTTGTCTGTTTATCTGTTTGTCTGTTTGTCTGTTTGTCTGTGTGTTTGAAAACGCTAATCTCAGAAACGGCTTATCCAATTTGAATATAATTTTTACTGCTGTGTTGTGGGAAACTTCACTTAACATTTAGTGTTTATTTTATGTAAATCGGTTTACGAATAAAAAAGTTATGTCAATTTAAAACTACGCAGTATTTATTCTGTGTTCGATAAGTGTTAATAAGATAAGTAACTGCAGTTGAATTGGTAGAAACTAAACATGTTATGGTCTGTAAAATGTATTCCTTTGTTATGTATTTTTTATTGGTTATGTGTGTACCTATGTTATTTGATACTATACAAATCTATATCTCTATATCTATATATAGTTATATAAAAACGAAAGGATGTTTTCTCACTCATCTATTGAATAAACATCGTAGAGCCTAAACTGCTAAAGATACGAATATGATTTTTACTAGGGGTTCCTTTTATGACGTAGACGTCAGTTAAGAATGAATTTTCTGATTCCCCCCCCCCCCCCAATTTAACCCAAATAGGAGATGTAAGTTTGTATGAAAGTGAGTCAATTTTGAGGCCACCTCAATAAAACTTAGTATTTCGCTTTGATTTTTATGTTAAAACATCGTTTTAAACCGACTTCCAAGAAGGAGGAGGTTATCAATTCGTCTGTATTTTTTTTTATTTTTTTTTTATTTTATATTTGTTACTCGATTTCTCCGCACTGGGTGAACGGATTTGGATGATTTTTTTTTCATTTGAAAGGTAGTGCGTGTCATCGGGTCCCATTTATTTTTAGTTCACTTTTGACAGTGGCATCCATAAGAAAAACGCATAAGTATGATATTTGCATTAACGATGTGCGCGATAAATAGATGAATAACTCAATTTCCCGCCAACCGATTTTGATGATTTTTCTTTTATTTGAAAGAATGTACTTCAAGGGTACTCTGATGAGTTTGATACGGTTCTGATCATAGGATCCATTTCTTTGAAGCAAATTAACGAAATTAGCGATATTCGGCCAAACCTAAGTTCTAGGAGTCCAATTGGGTTGAATGTAGAATAAGATTACTAAGCAGATATTTCCTAAAAAAATTGACCTCCAACTCTTCAATCCTGATGATGCAGGGGTACTGCTAGCCTGAACCGTAGAAGTAAGTCAATTTGTTTTTATGGATATATAATAAGATTGTTAAACAAATGCATGGGACAAAAATTTGATCTTTAACTCCTCAACCCTGATGATGCAGGGTTACTTCAAGCCTAAGCCATAGGAGATGGCCATTTGGTGCTTTCGGGTATGTAATATGATTACTAAGCAAAGTCACAAAATGAAAATTTCGACCTTCAACTCCTCACCCCTGATGATGCAGGATACTGCTAGCCTAAACTAAACGAGATAGGCATTTGGTGCTTTCAGGTATTTAATATGATTACTAAGCAAAGACACATGATGAAAATTTTGACCTTTAACTCCTTAACCCTGATGATGCAAGGGTACTTCAAGCCTAAGCCATAGAAGTTAGCTATTTAGTGATTTCAGGTATGTAATATAATTACTAAGCAAAGACACATGATGAAAATTTTGACCTTTAACTCCTGAACCCTGATGATGCAGGGGTATTTCAAGCCTAAGCCATAGAAGTTAGCTACTTAGTGCTTTCAGGTATGTAATATAATTACTAAGCAAAGACACATGATGAAAATTTTGACCTTTAACTCCTGAACCCTGATGTTGCAGGGGTATTTCAAGCCTAAGCCATAGAAGTTAGCTATTTAGTGCTTTCAGGTATGTAATATAATTACTAAGCAAAGACATATGTTGAAAATTTTGACCTTTAACTCCTCAACCCTGATGATGTAGGGGTACTTCAAGCCTAAGCCATAGAAGTTAGCTATTTAGTGCTTTCGGGTATGTAATATAATTACCAAGCAAAGACACAAGATGAAAATTTCGATCTTCAACTCCTCAAGCCTGATGATGCAGTGTACTGCAAGCCTAAGCCATAGGAGTTGGCCATTTAATGCTTTCGGGTATATAATATAATTACTAAGCAAAGACACAAGATGAAAATTTTGACTATCATCTCCTCAACCCTGATGATGCAGGGGAGCTTCAAGCCTAAGCTATAGAAGTTAGCTATTTATTGCTTTCGGATATGTAATATAATTACTAAGCAAAGACACAAGATGAAAATTTCGATCTTCAACTCCTCAAGCCTGATGCAGGGTACTGCAAGCCTAAGCCATAGGAGTTGGCCATTTAATGCTTTCGGGTATGTAATATAATTACTAAGTAAAGACACATGATAACAATTTCGACCTTAAACTCCTCAGCCCTGATGATGCAGGGTACTGCAAGCCCAAGCTACACAAGTTGGCTCGCAAATGCTTACGTATAAGTAATAAGAATACAAAGCAAAGACATGGGATATTTTTTTTTACCTTCAACTCCTCCCTGATGATGCAGGATAGTACAAGCCTAAATTATAAATGGTAGTCACATATTGCTTACGGTTGTTATTTAGTTAAGAATATTTTATAAGTTTTACGACAGCTCATTAAACTGAAATGAGATTAATAAATTAAACTTCAATTCATCAACCCTGATAATCTAAGTACACAACCTACTTAAGCCGTATGAGTTTGGTACTTATTGATTACAATACATTACAACCGTTGAGAGAAAATTATGATGAAAAGTGTCACTTTGAATACCTAAATCCTGAAAATGCAGGAGTATTGTCATGTTATTGTTAAGAGTTGGATTTAGCTGTAGCTTTTTAAACAGGATGGGTTAGGTTAGGTTGGAACATAAAAGAAAACGTAAAAAATAAGCGAGCAGGGTGCGGCAGCGCCCTGCGAGAGGGTGCGCCCTGTTCGTATGAATTGTAAAAGTGTTTTGATTATGTCTTATCATGACTTTGATTATGCTTTACGAAGAACAATGCGGGATTTACGCACACAAATAGCCCGATGCACCTCTTAAAAGATCTTATACTTGGCCACATGAAACAAAATATGAACTTAGAATATATGTCGCTGTTCAATGATATTCCAATTTTCTAATGATTTACTTCAAGTAGATAATAGTGCTTTGTTATCCGGAAAAGCCAAAATCAATCTTTATATCGATACGTCTTCGTTTAAATGTGGAGGAGTTGGTTGAAAAAGTATATTGTTAATACAACCAATAACACTATAAATTGGTTCCAAAAGACGGCAATATACCCACCCACCAATGAACGTGTCGATATAATAAATGATTTATTTTTTTCAAAATTTAAAGCAGCGTCACAGATCTACTATTCGGTAGACACAGTCATTGAGATAGAGAAAGCAGTACATTATCCAACAGAATTTTTGAATTCCTTTATGCCTTCCGGAACTCCTGAACACAAATTAATATTAAAAGTAGGTTTACCTATAATCTTACTTAGAAATTTGAATCCGCCAAAATTACTTCAAATAGTATTTTCCAAATCGGAAAAGTTCAAATCAATCTTTATAATCGATACGTTTTGGTTCAAATGTGGAGAAGTTGATTGAAAAGATATCACAATATTGTGAATTAGACCACTAAGAATGTAAATTGGTTCAAAAAAGCGATTTACAATATTAGAATTTGTCTAATTAAAAAAAAATACATAACAATACGTTCCTACCCACAAATACACACTTTAAATTCGTTTTTTCACTCTGTGTTTGACCAGGTAATCCTTGAGCGGCCAAACCGATATTAATGTTACTACTTTTTGTCATAGAATTCCCACGGTGTCGAGATTTGCGCGAGAAAAACTTTGTGACACGTTGATTTGCACGCGGGCAAAGCCGCGGGTACAGCTAGTTTAATAAATAAACGAGAAGTAACATTACTAACTACAAATATATAGTAATAAGTAGTCTGACGCGCAATGGTTCCCGGGTTCGATTCCCGGCCAGATAAGTATCTGAATAATGAGTTTAGATTCCTGTTCTGGGTCTGGGTGTTTGTTTATTCGTCTTGTGTGTGTCCATGGTACCCACGACATAGGAGAAAATCCTACTGTGGGGCTATGAGCGTAGAAAGCGTGTTTTGTTTTTACTAATAGACTAACTAACGTGAAAGGTTACTAAATCTAGTGATTGGTTTTGGATAAAATTTGGCACAGAGATAAAAAAAATACTGAAATTAATATACGATAACCTTTATTATCGTAAAACTAATCCAAGCGAGCAGATCCACAAAAACAAGCCAACTATAAATTAAGTATTTTCTAGATACAAACATTTCACTTTTTCAAAGCCAGCCTATTTTTTATCTTGTCGTGCACATATTTATTGAACTTGTTTTATTTTCCATAAGCCCCTTATATAAGCGTATAAATATTTGACACCATTATATAGACCTAGTTAGAAAACCTGGTTACCACGACATTTCGTAATGTATTACAACATGAAAAATAAAAACACACCAAAACCTATGTCGGTACTTGGCCGAGTTTAAATACAAACACGCCTTGTATCAATATTTTAACGTCTTGAATTTAAAAAGGAAGCGATTACTACATGTCTTTACGATTTCACATCTTTAATCGCTATATACCAGTGGCCCACTATCTTACTATCTTTTTTTTTTTGTTCTCGAGGGGGAAACCTTCCAAAGGTACCCGACGCCGTGGGAGCGACGCAGGGTTATGTGGGATTTTTACCGCACTCAAACCCCCCCGGTGGCCGTCCTCGGCGCTATAAAGAGGACTCCGGGTACTCGGTCCGACCGCAACCGGAATCCTCTGAGCGCGTTGCCCCATCGGGCTCCTCCCAGATGGGTGGCTGGGCCCACCGCTCCGTCTTGTCTTTACGACGGTATGCGACCACATATACCGCCGTTCTTCCCGGGATCGCCTGACCGAACGGTTCGAGCTCCCACTCTAGCCGTCTGCAACCCCGGAAGCCCCTTTTAGTTTGTTATAGCCCCTCTGTTTTTGTTATTCTTAGAGCTAGTTAGAATTCACTCACGATTACACTTTGTATTAATTATGAGAGTTGTATATACCTATAATGGCGACTCACACTGAACCACACGAATTGTAAAAAAAAAAATTAACCATGTATAGTGATAAGTCGATGGTGTATCTAAATAAAATAAATAAATAAATGATAAATGGTTACTGACGCCAATGGACATGTGTGGACAATTTCATGTAGAATAAAGGTTCTATCGGAAGTCAGTGCGTGTTCTGGAGGATTAAGATCGTTTTATATAATCGTCGTATATCGTATAAAGTCGTCGTATATAAAAGTGAGCCGAATACCAAACCCTTTATCCGAAACGCAAGAACTGCTTCACTACTGAAAAAAAAATGTGTGCGTGTACTAGCGTACACTTGTAAGAAGTGAAACTTCTTTATGACGTTCTTTTTCAAAAAATAATTTACTATATGCAACTTTACAGAAATTGGTTAAATAAAGTTAAATTAGATAAAGTTTTTTTAAAAGGCTTTTTAATAAACTTTATCTAATAATTCAATCTATAATAATCTATCTAATATCACGCGTGGTAGGGATAAGAAAAAGATGGCGCGTAACAGAAAAAGATGGCGCGTAACGAAAAAATGTTACACAAAAAAATTTTCCAACCCCGATAAAGAAGTTGCACTTTTGTTTTCCAACCCCGATAAAGAAGTTTCACTTCAAAAAGTGTGTACTTAAGCACACGCGTTAGAAGTTCTACTTCTTAAAAAGGTAATATCAAAACAGGTTCAGGATTACCTCTATGGTAATTTAAAAACGGTACTAAAAGATTTATCATTTTAGTCTTGTCACGCATTAGTCTCTTTTAATAATGCAAGTTGGAAAAAAATATGCGTTCCAAATAGTTACCTAAATCTTATACCTAATAGTTGGATTTCATTATACATTAAGATAAAATAAGTCACATGTCTTAACTAAAATAATATAATGTACTTACTGTTACCACGATTCTATCATATTATGTATACGCAAATATGTAACTTGCGTCGTAGATGCTTATGGAAACAATACATCGTCTGGGTTCGATAATTATAACTGACAGGCAAAGGCGTACCAATTCTCTGCCGTTATGAAATGAGTTATGACAACCTGCTTTGTTACAATATTCTGGCTCTTTATCGACGTTGTTATTGGCGTGAACAATTGGTTATAATTCTATAAAATAAATAGGTAAAGACAAACCAGTTTCATACGTTCTTCTTTATTTGTCTAGCGAATCTTCTTGAGATTGTTTGTTAGCTATGACAAACTAGCGTTATCAGTTAATTGGAAAAAAACAATCATGACCGAATTTCGAATACTTATATATTTCAGACTAAGTCTCCCGCGATCTAATTGTGAATCGATTCCATATTTTGATACTAATGAATCTATTCCTAAGGTGGTAGAACCAGTGTAGTTCGACCGGGGAAGTACCACCGCCACACTTTCAAATGAGGCGACCATCACGAGGAAGAAGTAGCAACGTATCTGAGATTGTCTTCAGATAGAAACCATGTTCTATATGCAGTTAATTACAGATGTCCATGGCAGGCAGTGACCACTTACCATCAGGTGGACTGCATGCTTGTTTGTTACGTCAGTTATAAAAAAATCTAGAAATGAACGCCATAGTCAATGATATACTCTAATCTTTCACGCTAATTCAATGTAACCAGTTTATATAATTTTGCGTCCACATAACGTAACAACTGAAAGGAATTAGTGCTAAATGAATAATGAGAGCCGGCGCGGTACAACACTACAATTCAGCGTAGACCGCCCAGCGACTAATATTTTACAATTTTGCAATCGGGTCACCTAAAAAGCAATATATTTCGCGAGTTACGCAATACTTCAGGTCCAGTGAGTAATATAAATAAGAAGAACAGTATTTGGCACGGAGATTCGGTCATCAAGTTATTGTAAATCATGTAAATGTCCAGTTAAAGAGACTTGATATAATTATTCAGGCAAATAGAGTATGTTTTTCTGAACTAAGAATACAAAAGGTAAAGTCGTGTCTAGATTTTTTAAGTTGTGAATTTAACTAGACCAAAAATTATATAATGGAAAAATAACTATTTTCGACTGTCCTTGAATGTTTTTTAATATAACACACTCGCAAACATGTTGAAATAGGCTCTACTTTTGTGAAAAATTGCAATAAGTCTCATATTATCAACACCCACTGTGCACCAACGCACATACCAGACGCGGTGACTATTGGCATAAACTTCATTAGGAGAGACATAATCATGGAAAGATGCAGGTCTGAGGGCAGTGCTTGTAAAAGCCACGAGCGTTTGACTTGGTTACTAATTTTCATTCAAGATGGATAATATTTCAATTTTGTTATAAATTTCTTGTAAGAAATATTTTGCGTGGGTAATATTTGCGGGATATTTTACGGCAATATAATCAGGAATTATTCCATATATTAGGCTCGAAATTCGTTCGTTTAAATCGAGAAGTATCTTCGTATTTGTCGCTTTATCTTGATTTTAACCGATTAATTTGACGAGGCACCCTATATATCCTGCTGGTATATTGTCACTTGTCCGTGTAAAGTACTTAGGGCACGTGTCCAAGCTCGCGGTAATGGCCCAGTAATGGCCACGGTGGCAATTTATTGCCTGCTGATGAGTCGTGTTAGATGTCCGTACATTAAAATGCTTGCATTTATATGAGTAATTGCGGCAAAATTTGGCGTGTGGTCACTGTGGAATCTCAATGGAGTGTGTCATCAGTTCATGCTGAATATTTGGCTCCTTCAACTGCTGACTAGTAAGTGATATGATGTATGAGTACGTGACACTTAATATTATGTGTGTACTTCGACACGTGGATTTACTTTTTGTCAAATTGTTTAACTGTTTTTACCCTTAACAAGATTTAAAGCATTTTACACGTACCTACACAGGGTTGGTATGTGTTATATAATTTTATTTAATTTTACATTTGTGCACTTATAATAAATAAAAAAAAAAACAATAATTTTTATTTATATTTTTTGTAGGTTCATTTTGTACTACTAATTTGGATAGCAATAGATTTAGCACAGCACACAAATTGAGATAAAAAAATGTTATAATGTCCTACGAATGTTCGAAATTTGTAATACGATGAAAACTTAATGTTTTTTTTTATAAAACGAGTATGAAGTTTGCCAGATTATTTGTGACCAATGCAGAACAAATTAATTGACTAGAAAAGTTAATTCCAAATATCTTAAATTAAAAATTGCAATTAACTTAAAATGTCTTCCATTTTAAGTCGTAACGAAATAACGTCAATAAAATTTAAAGAAATTGATAAAAATGGAGCTGTTAGTGAGTGAAAAGGCAGATAAAGGGCAGAATGTATCAGGAACCCTATCTGCTATTTTAATACATGTCATAAAAAAAACTTCCATGAACGTCCATAATTGCAAAGTAAATAAACAAGAGAAGGCCAAACACGAGTAGTGTAGTGTTATCGGGCAGGTACCGTCGCTAAACTTATATCTAGCGTAAGGAGTTCTTGAAGGAGTTACGATAAAAATGTAAACGTATAACGTATTGTTTAAAAGCAACTTGATAATTTCTTACTAAAATTTCAACTGAATTTCGATCAATCGCAAGACATAATATGACTTACCTTTCGTCGTTCTTTTTGGGTTTCTTCTTGGGGTGGTTTTTCTTCGGTCGGACCGCCATTTTGTGTTTGGCGGCGGAGGTGTCGAGGAGTTCGGCGGGCACGTCCAGCGAGGTATCGAGGCGGGCCGCCCTGGGAGAGGGACCGGGTTAGTACATGGCTCGGTAAATGAGGGATACATTATTTATACAGGGGCTATTTACTACAACAGAGAACTAGACTATTGTCTGGGGTTTGGTAATTCGAAACATGAATTTTATGCAGCTAAACATAAAAATTACTAAGTACGTACCTAAGCTTCGTAAACAATACATACAATGAAAGTATAAATAGTATAATGTATGTCAGGTGGTAGTTTAAAGAGTTCTACGTGTTGCAAGATATGTCCTTAGGTAATGGTGACCACTTATTAAGGCGATGTCCATGCTAGCGTTATTTTAACAAAATATAGCAATATGTTTTATACGACACAATTCGCTGCTTCGAATGAATTGAACAACTGAATATAACAAATTACACAGGAGAGGTAGGTAAAAATTAAACAGTCCATTAGAAAGAAAGAAAGAAAGAAAAACATTTATTTTGGTCCATCGACATAAAGACAGAATAAGCACAAACATTTAAATTAGAAATTATTATGTTTAAAAGTAACAATATTCGAGAGAAAAAAAGAAATTAAAAACAAAAATCCGCTAAACCTAAAACAATAAAAAAGAAATGAAATGTAACGTTAAAAGACTCACAAAGAAATAAAATAAAAAACAAAATAACATTATTATTATCGATGGGGACCGAAAAAGGGGTTGCACTCAGCCTATGCCGTGGAACCCACGACTGCTGATTTTCTGGAAACCCCTACTCCTTTTTTCCGTGTAGTCAGGACAAGTGGTGTGTGCAAATAGAAAGTAATAAATCTATATCACGTTATGATATAAAATACAACTCATACAACAATGTTTATATTGTTTAATTTAAGGAAATTAAAATAATAAAAATAGATTAAAAGAACAATAACCACAATATGGTTAAGTAATTCTTCGGTTCTAAGCTTCTTTGGCATACACTAACTCTTCAACTTCATATTGATGAATTTTATTTTTGAGTGTGTAGGCCAACGACAACACAGCCTAATAGACACCGCATCTAAGGCGAACACTTTCGGGCAACACATCAGTTTAATAGCAGTGATATAATAAACCGAGCGCGAGCTACACTTCAGTACCGACCACTTATGTGACCTGTGAACATCGTATTACGAGACTATATATATAGCGCGAAATAAATTCTTTAAAAAATAAAAAAAAATAAGCAAAATGACTTCCTTATCATTAAGATGGTGTAAAAATGTAGCAAAACATTTAATTTCAAAAAAGACGGCATAACATTTCACAAGTAAACTATTATAAATAAAGTATAAGATATAAGTATAAGTATATATATATATAAAGTATAAGGTGCTCGTATAAGCATCGCAACAAAATTATCACAGTGCATTAACAATATATTAAAAGAAAATTCTATTGTAAGTTGGCAGATTTTTTTCACATTTTCATACAATTTCCTTCATGCTACACCAGATTCGATAAATAAAACATCCCTAACTCTAAAATTAAAACAAAATTGTTTAAAACCCCTAGGGAATATATACATTTCTGGCATAAAATCGCAATCACATAATTATTCTATTTATAAAAAAGTGGAAACAAGAGTAGGTGATGGAGACATTAAAGGTGCTGCAGATCTCCTTTTTTCAAATGATATTATTGCTCCTGATTCCCCGGAAACACTTGCCGCCTTGAGATCAAAACACCCTTCATCTTTGGCACCAGTTTCTGTTAATCCACCGCTAAATTGTATGGCTCTTAAAATTACCCCAAAAGAAATTTTAGGAGCTATTATGTCTTTTAAAGCTGGTTCGGCAGGAGGCCTTGATGGGCTGACTCCTCAACATCTTAAAGATCTTACTTGTGGAGCTACAGGTGAAGCTGGGAAAACCTTATTGAATTGTTTAACCCAGCTTATAAACCTAATATTATCTGGCGATATTAATAAGGAAATCACAAATACGTTGTTTCGAGCAAATTTATGCGCTTTAAAAAAGAAAGATGGAGGAATTCGGCCAATAGCTGTAGGAAATACCATTAGGCGTATAGCTTCTAAGGTGTGCTGCAGACACATTCTCCCTAAGCTTCAAAATTATTTTCAACCAATTCAATTAGGATTTGGCTCAAAGGGAGGATGTGAAGCTGCAGTCCACAGTCTTAGAAGTTATATGCTTAACGATAACAGGAGCGTGGTGTTAAAGGTGGATGTAAAAAATGCATTCAATTCTATTAATCGTGACATATTTTTGGCTGAAGCTTACAAAATTGTTCCTGAAATTTACCCATTTTTATATCAAGCATACGGTTCTCCTTCTGATTTAATTTTCCGTGATAATTTAATTAATTCATCTGTAGGTTGTCAACAGGGGGATCCACTTGGACCTGCAATTTTTAGTTTAGGTATCCAACCAATCATTTCGACACTAAATTCTAAATTAAATTTATGGTATTTAGACGACGGTACTCTTGGAGGTGAAGCAGATACAGTTCTGGAAGATTTGAAATTTCTTATTAAAAATTTTCAAAATTTAGGTTTAGATTTGAATTTTTCTAAGTGTGAACTTTATATACCTAATTCATTAGGTGCTTTAGAAAAAAAGAATATCACTGACCAATTTCAAAATTTGACACCAAATATTCAGCTTCAGAACAAAGAGTCTCTTCGCCTCTTGGGTTCACCCGTTTTGGAAGAGTCTATACCAAGCTTTCTAGATGAACAAATTAGTAATTTCGATAATATTTCTTTCCGTTTAAGCAAAATTAATTCTCATGTAGCATATCATATTATCCGGCTTTGTTTGTTTGTTCCTAAATTCACATATTTTTTGAGATGTTCTCCAATTTGGAAATTTACAAGTCATCTCCTTTCAATGGATTCTTTAATTCAGGATTGTTTGATCAAAATTTTAAATTGCACTTTAAATGAAAAATCCTGGTGCCAAGCTACTTTGCCAATTAGGTATGGGGGTATTGGTATTAGGAAAATTTCTTCAATTGCTTTACCAGCTTTTTTGTCTTCTGTACACAGTACAAATTCATTATTTCAAAAATTAACACATTCCTCTTTAGATGTTTCGGAAATTTCATACTGTGCAGAAGCCAAGGAATCTTGGTTAGCAGCATGTCCAGGTGAATCCCTCCCCGAATGTGTAAGTTCTCAAAGGCTATGGGACGACGTGCTCTGCAAATATGTGCATTCTCACCTTGTAAACAGTTGTCAAAATTCTATTGAGCGCGCTCGTCTCCTGGCAGTTTCTGTTAGGGAATCTGGATATTGGTTGCAAGCTCTTCCCTCTGCTAATCTAGGAACCCTTCTAGATAATACTTCTTTTTCGATAGCAGTGGGCCTACGACTGGGCACTTTTTTAAATCATCCACATTCCTGCCCTTGTGGAGCTCAAGTCGATCGTTTGGGTCTCCACGGTCTTTCCTGTCATCGAAGTGCTGGCCGTCTTTCACGACACGCGGCTTTGAATGATGTTATCCGGAGGGCTCTTGTCACTGCCAACGTACCGGCTCAACTTGAACCGAATGGTTTAGTACGTGGTGATGGCAAGAGGCCCGATGGTATAACTCTCATCCCCTGGAAGAATGGGAGGTGTCTAGTGTGGGACGCTACTTGTGTTGACACACTGGCACCTTCTCATATTAATATATCTTCCAGGGCAGCCGGTGTCGTGGCGACTGACGCTGAAATCCGCAAATGCCAGAAATATGGAGATATAATTAAAGATTACATATTTCTGGCATTTGGCGTTGAAACTATGGGACCGTGGGGATTAAATGCTAAATTATTTTTTAAGCATCTGTCCAAACGTTTGATAGAGTCAACGAATGATCAGAAAGCTGGCACATACCTCGGTCAACGAATTAGCCTTGCTATTCAACGAGGTAATGTTGCCAGCGTTCTGGGAACTCATCCTAGGGACAGTAATTTGGATGCAGCATTTTATATTTAATTTAGCAATTTGTTTTTTTTCTTTACCTTTTAAGTTATTCTTTTATATATACATATAGTTATAAAATAAGTTATTTAATATATTCATATTGTTACTTAAAATTAAAAATAAATTAGCCTATTTTTGAGTAAACTATTTTCACAATTATAATTTCAGGAATCAAATTATTTTGGAGCTCAACTTACACTGGTCTTTAACAGCGCCCGTTGATGTCTTCTTACAGTGCATCCCTTTCCTTTTCATAAAATTAAATATTTCTATCCTTTTCGTCCATTTTGGTAGTGATGTACACCTCAATTAACTGATGAAAGATGACAACTAATGCAATTGAATATTACTTGAATTGAATTTAAAATAAATAATAATAGTTTTAAACTTTTAATCATAAACTGCCAATAATTATAGTTATTTGATGACTCTAATGTCTAAATATGTATCTACCAGATTAATTAACCGACTTCAAAAAGGAGAAGGTTCTCAATTCGGCCGGTATATAGAGACGACGAGTGTAGAGACGAGCTGCGAATTGGTCCCACTTAAATATGGTTAGGATCCATCTATGACTTCTGGAGAAAATGAGGGGAACTCCTTAACCCATAGGAGTAATTGAATTGTGTGTGAAGATACTTAATGTAGGTTCTAATGAAATTGCAAAAAGCCAATTTATCATTGACTATTTAAGGGTCTGATAATGTGGCTCGGAGACAAAACGTGTAACTGCTCAACCGATGGGAATAATTGAGTTGTGTTTCAAGATATTTGGTGTAGGTTCTAATGATATTGCAAAGCCAGTTCATCTTTGACTATTTGAGTGTCTGATAATTTGGCTCGGTGACAAAATATGTAACTCCTCAGCCGATAGGAATAATAATTGAGATGTGTTTGAAGACATTTGGTGTAGGTACTAATGAAATTGAATTAATTACTTACAAGCTATGATCAGAAGAACATACGTACATATAGAAATGAAAAAAAACTTTTGTATAAAAACACACATAGGACACATGTGGTTTCGTCGTGATCTAGCGAAATATGGTGAGCGCCGACTTCAGGACTACTACTAAGTACCTACTGTGTATGCTCTAAGCCAACATGTATTTAGATTATTTTTTACTTTTTTGTTGCATGGAAGTCGGTTTTATTTTTTGTTTAATTTTTTTTTATTTATTACAAAATCCGTAAATCCGAAACCTACAATTAGAAGAATTTATACCAAGTTAATTCATTTTAAGAATAATTAATTCATTTTTTGCTTAAATAGATTTTATACAACAATGTTAATACTGGTTTGAATTGCGTTATGTTGTGTATTAATGGTTTAGATTGTTAAATGATGTTTTCATTATTTTTCTCAATACTTCAATATGAGTACTACTATACCTTCTATGAGCTATTTATTAATCGTCATAATCAATTATAATTATTTTATTATTTCTAATCAATAACCCATTACAAAAACGTTCCCATCACTAATTGTAATTTATGATCTATTGCGACTTTGAATCGACCAATTGCAATGCTTTCTTTTACCGCTCCCCCGCCCCGCATACCTCAGTGCTTTGACTGAAATGTTTCTTAGTAGAAATGAAGACATGAGGTGTCTATTAGGCTATGTTGTCGCTGGTGTAGGCATTACCGTACATTTGTTTCTGCCAAATAAAGAGAATGAGCACTGGTGTGTTCTGGTTTGATCGATATTTTTTTTCATCTGGCTGAAGTAGACTGTTATTTCAAGGTGGTAGAACCAGTGTAGTTCGACCGGGGAAGTACCACCGCCACACCTATTTCTAGCGTGAAGCATTTCTTGCGTTTCGATAGAAGGGTGTGGTTGCCGGCAAATTTTCACATGAGGCGATCATCATAGTCCTCGGGAGTAGCAACGCATCTGTGATTGACTTCAGATGGAACCCATGTTCTGTATGAAGTTGATTACAGATGTCCATGGGCGGCAGTGACCACTTACCATCAGGTGGCCTGCATGCTCGTTTGCTACTCCAGTCAAATAAAATAAAAAATTTCTATCGAAACACAAGAAATGCTTCACGCTAGAAATAGGTGTGCGGTGGTAGACTTATTTGAGTCGTTCTAACTCAGTCCTCAGGTACACTGTGCATCTGTAACCTACCTCTCAAAGGATCGTTATCTGTGGTTGATTATGGATATTCGAGGGCGGAAAATGCTATTTACCATCAACAGGGCTGCACACCTAGTTACTATTTCTATTCTATTTGATGACATAGTACCTATGCGTATTATTTTACAGGGCCAGGGCAAAAATATATGCACAACTTTATTAAATATATATCTTTTCTACAAATTCATTAAATATAAGTATATTTTTATATATTCATATTATACATACATTTATGTAATAAGTAATGAGTTCGTCTACGTAAAGTGTAAATTTAACTCAAAGAACAGTCGATTCAGAAAGCTATACCACACACTTCAGGTAAAAAAAATACTTAAGTAAATAAAATGTATATGATACTTCCAAGTAAAGTTCATTTACATAAGTAAATTTTTGAGGCACATATGGGATTATTTTTTTAATTCAAGTACCCAGCGACCAAGCTAGTTCCAGAAAAAAAATATCACCCATCTGCATAGTTTATTTTAAAGCTCAGAGTCTACGAAACCTAGAATTGATCTCGGGTATATTCGTAGCACCCAGAAGGACTAAGACAACATATCTCGTATAAGTGTGTCTAGTTTACCTTACAGTAATATTTGCGAGCAGTGATAGCCTAATGGTTAAAACTTGCCCTCTCAATCGGGAGGTCCGAGGTTCAAACCCATGATGACATGATTGATGACATACCGACTAGACTTCCGGGTTTGTGCTCCCAGTGGTGTTTTGATAGAAAATGTAAAGTGTCGGAATGTTTGTACTAAATGCTCAATGTTTATATAGTGGAGTGTGCGCACTGCGTGTGGGCCACATGTTGCGGTCCGCGTCACGCCTCCCGTTTAGATAACTTCAATTTCAACTTTTTGCGCCAGTTATTGATCATATATTTCAAATGAATTTGTTTTCACTGTTGCTGTTTGATCTACATTAGCTTGTGTATTGGTTGAACTTATAAATGTATACATGAAGATTTTATTTTCAAACGGAAAACTATTTAAATCTTTGAGAGGCACACAACCAAGTTTTTAGTTTTTATACTGGGATTAATTAGTCCTTGATTGTAAATATATCACCTCTCATTATCTATCGTCGAAAAACTTTCTTTTTCTTCTCGAAGAGGAAATCTTTAAAAGGCACCCGACGCCGTGGGAGCGACGCAGGGTTACGTGGGATTTTTATCACACTAAAACCCCCCCGTGGCCGTCCTCGGCACTACAAAGAGTACTTCGGGATTTCCAAAGGAACGTAACCGGTATCCTCCGAGCGCGTTGCCCCATCGGGCTCCTCCCATATGAGTAGCTCGGCCCACCGCTCCGTCTAGTCTTTAAGATGGTATGCGACCTCACATGCCGCCGTCCTTCCCGGGGTCGCCTGACCGAACGGTTCGAGTTCCTATTCTAGTCGCCCACAACACCGGAAGCCCCTTTTAGTCGTCTCTTACGTTAGGCGGGGGATGCCGTAGCCCTATTCTAATCCCGAAACTACAGGAACGATCGTAAAAGAGCTAATAAACCATCCGAATAACCCATCTTCTACAAAACCAGATTTTTTCAAAATATTGATTTACTATTAATTAAAAAAGTGCCATTCTGGCAGGCCTGTGACTGTTATGTCATCATCCTTTAAAATTTTGGAAGTGTATAAAAATATTATTTATAATCACAAGGCTTTTTTTTTGTTTTCGAGGGGAAACCTTCCAAAGGTACCCGACGACGTGGGAGCGACGCAGGGTTATGTGGGATTTTTACCACACTAAAACCCCCCCGGTGGCCGTCCTCGTCGCTGAAAAGGAGAACTCCGGGATCTCGAAACGACTTCAACCGGAATCCTCCGAGCGCGCTGCCCCATCGGGCTCCTCCCAGATGGGCGGCTGGGCCCACCGCTCCGTCTAGTCTTTACGACGGTATGCGACCACACATACCGCCGTCCTTCCCGGGATTGCCTGACCGAACGGTTCGAGCTCCCACTCTAGCCGTCTGCAACCCCGGAAGCCCCTTTTAGTCGCCTCTTACGACAGGCAGGGGATACCGTAGCCCTATTCTGACCCCGAGGCTACACGGACGATAATCACAAGGCTACAATTTTAATATGTTGTAACTTACATAATTATTTTAAAGTATATAAAAATCGATAACTTTGATGGTTGCAAGTACCTATGCGCCAAACGATGGCACTTACTTGCATTATTAATAATTCTCCTTTTCCTTGATAGTTTTTTTGGTTGGTGTATGTTTATATTGAGTTTAGTTTTCTCAACCATGAATTCAGTGATGTAATTATAGTGGCCCTTTGTTTTCTGCTTGCAGCTTGATATAAGGGTATTACAGTGATAGATCGAATGTCTCTTAACACTTTTAAGGGAGTTTTATTTTTGTCATTCAAACAACAGATGTCATCAAGAACAATATTTATAATTTAGCCTACCTTAAAAATATATGTGCAGTAGACCGCAGTTTATTTATGTTTATTTAGTCATTATTTTCTTTAACAAGTCTCATACACTGCAAAACAAGTTACTACTATTAGGATTAGTATGCGAGAACAGTTATCTTCTCAAAATAAATTCATTCGCAGTCGCAATTTATCATTATTTATGTATGTGAAGTAGTCAGACAGTCACGCCTGAGTGGTGTTACCATCAATCACGGCGCGACAAGGACTGACGCCTCAATGTCAGGGCTGAAGGCTCTCGGGTTTCATCACGGGACATGTTATTTCTGATGTGCCAAGTGGAAGGCGACGACTCAATCAAATTAGTCGCGAATTCGCCAGGTATTTTGCTCTTGACGGTGCTGAGTGCGAACAAAATTATTATTTTGATATCTACGTTTTTATGTTGTAAAGTTCGCCTACGATTAGAGTACAATATGTACACGTGTAGTATTGTACCTTCTGAAGTATATAAGATAATTATATTTGTTAGCAGTAAAACGTGAAACAATACAAATACAGTAAAAAGAATGAAAGAAAAACAACAAAAAATTTCCAATAATATCCAATGCATGGTAGAAATTTTCTTTGTTTGAATTTAACATAAAAATAGAGTTACAGACACCATAACCATAATTCATGATCGGAAACGTACTTTTTGAAGTGAAACTTCTTTAGGCGCACGAGGGTAAAATTTTTACAGATGAAACGTCACGCCGGTATGCAACGGAAGTGTCGGAAAAGAGAGAGAGAGTGATCGAGACCGATTGAGAGAGAGTAAGACAGGGCGAACGTAGCATGAGCAACTAGCCGTGGAGTGAGAGTAGGGAGCAAGCGAGTGAGAAAGATTGAGAGAAAAAGTGAGACAGAGCGAACGTCGTATCACGCCTTTTTCCCTTCCTCTTAATCTTGGAAATTTAAAGTTTTAGATTTGTATAAATATAAACAAGATTTATAAATTAGTTCGCCAAAGAAGTTTCACTTCTGACATGTGTACTTTTTACGCACGCATGTTTTTTTGATAACTATAGCTTTATGTATGCTTCCAGAGTGGAACGTTTAAAAACACGTTTTAGTAACGTGTATGTTCGAAGAAGTACTTTCGGTGATAGGAACTCCAGTTTAGCATCTGTGAAGTTTATTCCAGATGTCCATTAGGGCAATATTTTAAGTGGCAACAATAACCACATCACTATCTTAGTTGAAAAGCTACGCCCGTTGGATTGTTTTTTATGTTTATTTTATTTGCGGTTTAAGTTTGTGTAGTTTGAAATAATAGTCAAAGTAGTTAAAACCTATCTACTTCTTTACGGACCCTTTCTTGACTTGTCGTAAGGCACGAATGAATCGTATTCGAATTTATCTTTTAGTTAATTAAAATCATTTTTCGTGCCTTTATAGAAGAATATATTTTAACTTATGTTTATCCGATATAATACTTAAACAAAACTAAGCTCATTTATTTATTATTTCAACAGACAAACGTACATATGTTATATGTATATGTTATAACGACATATGCACGTTTCATGCTACAGTTTCATGACAATCATAACATTTTTTCCTTTCTTAACTCATATTAGGTACATTTTATAACTGTATCATTTTTGATTTTTTTTCGACTAAGACAAATTATACCAAAACTAATAATACATATTTCATTTATAGACGAAATAAGTTAATTAGTGTATAACGAAATAATAATTTAAGTTACGCTCGCCAAGTTTCCAAGCGGCTATTTCAGGCTGGCCCAGAAACGATGTGACGTCAATCTCGGCACAGTTTCCAGTCTCCAGAGCGGTGCTCCTTTAACGACAAGTCATTATGCTGGTTTATGAAAGTAAATATGGCTTTCGGATCGGTTGTAAAATATACTACCTAAACATTGCCGATTGCAAGATAGCTTGGATAAAAATGAGATATATTTCTTATAATGATTTTTTATTTATAACATTTCTGACATATACTTTACTTCTATTTTTAGTTGAAATGAAATGAAATGAAATGAAATGAAATGAAATGAAATGAAATGAAATGTCTTTATTTTGCATAGGCCTTCGGGGGCGCTTACAAATTGTCAGTTACATTTATATATATTTTTTTACACTACCACCGGATCGGAACACGACCTCAACTGAGAAGATCCGGCAAGAAACTCAGTGGGTTTGTCTTTTTTCTTTGTATATCTTTTTTTTATTTTTTTCTTTTTTTTATTTGCCATCTTGTTTTTACATGGGTAACAATAGTTAGCTCCAGTATCCTGCCCTACATTTGGCCTAACAAGGAGCACGTTTGGCAGGATACGCTACACTTTGACATTTTATTAATTACGTATTGTTCAGTCCCAAGCTGTTTTATCATCTATATAATCAGAAATTTTGTAATATGTATATTTTAATAAATGCTTTAAAGTTATTGATTGACAAATTTCTGATTTGAATTGGTAGTTTATTATAAAAGCGTATACATTGACCCATAAAAGAATTATTAATTTTGTGGAGACGAGTAACATGTGCGGAGAGATTGTGTTTGTTCCTTGTATTTATATCATGGTTGTCACAAAGTTTACTGAATTTATTAATATTTTTCTTAACATAAATCAAATTCTCATATATAAATTGGGATACAACAGTAAGAATATTTATCTATACTATAATAAATCTGTAAGAGGTCGCTGTCTGTACATGGAATAAATTTAGGTGAAAACCATTTCTAGAGGTCTTTAATACGATATAGAACCCAAAATAATGGTTTTTAGAAATCTTTTCTGTTTGTCTGTTTGTCTGTTTATCTGTTTGTCTGTTTGTCTGTTTGTCTGTGTGTTTGAAAACGCTAATCTCAGAAACGGCTTATCCAATTTGAATATAATTTTCACTGATGTGTTGGGGGAAACTTCACTTAACATTTAGTGTTTATTTTTTGAAAATCGGTTTACGAATAAAAAAGTTATGTCAATTTAAAACTACGCAGTATTGATTCTGTGTTCGATAAGATAAGTAACTGCATAGTTGAATTGGTAGAAACTAAACATGTTATGGTCTGTAAAATGTATTCCTTTCAGGTATTTAATATAATTACTAAGCAAAGACACATGATGAAAATTTTGACCTTTAACTCCTCAACCCTGATGATGCAGGATACTGCTAGCCTAAACTATACGAGATGGGCATTTGGTGCTTACAGGTATTTAATATAATTACTAAGCAAAGACACATGATGACAATTTTGACCTTTAACTCCTCAACCCTGATGATACAGGGGTACTTCAAGCCTAAGCCATAGAAGTTAGCTATTTAGTGCTTCTAGGTATGTAATTATTACTAAGCAAAGACACATGTTGAAAATTTTGACCTTTAACTCCTCAACTCTGATGATGCAAGGGTACTTCAAGCCTAAGCCATAGAAGTTAGCTATTTAGTGCTTTTGGGTATGTAATATAATTACTAAGCAAAGACACAAGATGAAAATTTCGATCTTCAACTCCTCAAGCCTGATGATGCAGGGTACTGCAAGCCTAAGCCATAGGAGTTGGCCATTTAATGCTTTCGGGTATGTAATATAATTACTAAGCAAAGACACAAGATAAAAATTTCGATCTTCAACTCCTCAAGCCTGATGATGCAGGGTACTGCAAGCCTAAGCCATAGGAGTTGGCCATTTAATGCTTTCGGGTATGTAATATAATTACTAAGCAAAGACACATGATGACAATTTCGACCTTAAGCTCCTCAGCCCTGATGATGCAGGGTACTGCAAGCCCAAGCTATAGAAGTTGGCTCTCAAGTTCTTACTTATAAGTATTAAGAATACTAAGCAAAGACATGGGATATTTTTTTTTACCTTCAACTCCTCCCTGATGATGCGGGATAGTGCAAGCCTAAATTATAAAAGGTAGTCACATAATGCTTACGGTTGTGTTTAGTATATAATATAAGTTCAATGACAGCTCATTAAACTGAAATGTGATTAATAAATTAAATTCATCAACCCTGATAATCTAAGTACATAACCTACTTAAGCCTTATGAGTTTGGTACTTATTGATTACAATACATTACAACCCGTTGAGAAAACATTGTGATGAAAAGTGTCACTTTGAATACCTAAATCCTGAAAATGCAGGAGTATTGTCATGTTATTGTTATGAGTTGGATTTAGCTGTAGCTTTTTAAACAGGATGGAGTAGGTTAGGTTGGAACATAAAAGAAAACATAAAAAATAAGCGAGCAGGGTGCGGCAGCGCCCTGCGAGCGGGTGCGCCCTGTTCGTATGAATTGTAAAAGTGTTTTGATTATGTCTTCTGCTTTACAAAGAACAATGCGGGATTTACGCACACAAATAGCCCGATGCACCTCTGAAAAGATCTTATATTTGGCCACATGAAACATAATATGAACTTAGAATATATGTCGCTGTTCAGTGATATTCCAATTTTCTAATGATTTACTTTAAGTAGATAATAGTTACGTTTAGATACGTTTTCGTTTAAATGTGGAGGAGTTGGTTGAAAAAGTATATCCCGATATTGTTAATACAACCAATAACACTATAAATTGGTTTCAAAAGAGGGCTATATACCCACCCACCAATGAACGTGTCGATAAAATAAAGGTTTTTTTTTTCCAAATTTATAGCAGCGTCACAGATCTACTATTCGGTAGACACAGTCATTGAGATGGAGGAAGCAGTACATTATTCAACAGAATTTTTGAATTCCTTAATGCCTTCCGGAACTCCTCAACACAAATTAATATTAAAAGTAGGTTTACCTATAATCTTACTTAGAAATTTGAATCCGCCAAAATTACTTCAAATAGTATTTTCCAATTCGGAAAAGTTCAAATAAATCTTTATAATTGATACGTTTTGGTTCAAATGTGGAGGAGTTGATTGAAAAGGTGTATCCCGATATTGTGAATTTGACCACTAAGAATGTAAATAGGTCCAAAAGGGCGGTTTACAATATTCGAAATCGTCTAATTAAAAAAAAAATACATAACAATACGTTCCTACCTACAAATACACACTTTAAATTTGTTTTTTCACTCTGTGTTTGACCAGGTAAACCTTGAGCGGCCAAACCAATTTTAATGTTACTATTTTTTATCATAGAATTCCCACGGTGTCGAGATGTGCGCGGGAAAAACTTTGTGACACGTTGATTTGCACGCGGGCAAAGCCGCGGGTACAGCTAGTTTCTTTGAATATTTCTCTAAGTGAAGATTTCGGACTTAGATTATAAATGGCTCGAACAGCCCTCTTCTGCAATACAAAGATAGAATTGAGGTCTGAAGAACAACCCCACAGCAGTATACCATAAGACATAATGCTGTGGAAGTAACTAAAATAAACTATTCTAGCTGTTTCAACATCAGTTAAATGCCTAATTTTTTTCACAGCATATACCGCCGAACTGAGTCTACCCGACAATTTTTCAATGTGGGGACCCCATTGCAATCTGGCATCTAGAGTAACGCCTAAAAAGACAGATGAATCCACAAGATCCAAAACCGTTCCATTGAGTTGTACATTGGTTTCAACCTGCCGCACGTTGGGCAACGAGAACTTGATACATTTAGTTTTCTTCTCATTCAGAAGAAGGTTATTTATGTTGAACCAATGTACAACTTTCGAGAGAGCATTGTTTACCTCGTCAAAATTATCCAGTTGTCGTTTAATTTTAAATAATAATGAAGTATCATCAGCAAACAATACAATCTCGTGATTATCTCCTACATAATGAGGCAAGTCATTGATAGTTGTCGTTGTTGTCCTACTTCTGGGCAGGGGTCTCTTATAAGATTGAGAAAATTTTAGGCCATAGTACATTCCGCTGACCATGTACGGATTGTTTAACTTCACACGCCTTTGAAATTTATTTTGCTTTCAGGTGTGTTTCTTAAGATGTTTTCATTCACCATAAAGCAGTGACAATTAATTTCTAACAAGACTCAAACGGACTAAGCCCTTTGAGCTAGTGATATAACATAGTGTAGTGTTAGTGAAATAGTGATAGTTAATTTAAATTATAGAACACAAGAACAATGTGTCTACCCCTTTATGTTAGAACAAAGAAGTGCAGTGTCAGTGGACGCCTCCTTCAATATACAATTATTTAGCAGTTTAAGTTAGATTAGAATTACTCATTAGCCTTATATAAGGCTAGATTGTAATTGATATGGAGTACCCTATTATTCAGTCGGTACTTTATACGTAACAAAAAAAAAAAAAAAACAAGCACTTAAACTTAATAATTTTATAAAAATCAGTGGTGCGCGCGTGCCTGATTCTCGATTCTTAAACCCTTGAAGAAGCCGACTTTCAACCATTGGCCATTTTAACTAAAAGTAACCCAGAGGTCTCAAAAGTAAATATTTTAGGGTTTCTACATAAAAAGTCATCACTACATAGTACAAAAAAGCCGCTTCTTGCTGTCTGTCCCTATGTATGCTTAGATCTTCAAAAATACGTTACGGATTTTAATGCAGTTTTTTTTAAATACATAGAGTGATTTAAGAGGAAGGTTTTTATGTATAATATGGTAGAGAAACACTGATTATTTTAGATTTTTGACTTTTAGCTTACTAGTTGATCCGGCGAACTTTGTCAAGTTCGCCGGATCAACTAGTAAGCTATAAATATTAAAGCACGCCGTCGACAACTGTACATTTAAGTATGTGATGTTTTTATTTACATTTTCCGAAGTAAATATATAAATATTATTGCAAATGTATGATTTATTACATCGCTTACAGATGCGATTCCACTTGAGATAATATTAAAGGAACAACGTATAGCAAGTGGGGAAAACCCGCGTGCGTGTTTACTGAGTTATGCTGTAACTTTCCTTTTAAATTTCGAGTACCTACGTTTTCGGTTTCTCATTAGGTTTACGCAGTGATATTTTTACACCTCGTCTTTCGCGTAAAAACTCATTAATGCGCTACTAGAAATTGGTAAATCACGATTGTGCTTCTTGATATTAAGCCTAAATAATATTCATTTGGTTCATGTCTATTTGTTATTGCAAGAAACAATTAAAACTATGAAATATATAATATTGCATAAAATGTAAACTTAGCTATTAATACAATAATAATAAAGGCAAATAATACTTTAACTCGTATATGAAGAGAACAGCTTAAATAAATTAATACCTTTTAATATGATACCCATACTGGCTGGATTTAACAAAAATATATATTAACTAGCTGTACCCGCGGCTTTGCCCGCGTGCAAATCAACGTGTCACAAAGTTTTTCTCGCGCAAATCTCGACACCGTGGGAATTCTATGATAAAAAGTAGTAACATTAATATCGGTTTGGCCGCTCAAGGATTACCTGGTCAAACACAGAGTGAAAAAACGAATTTAAAGTGTGTATTTGTGGGTAGAAACGTATTGTTATTTTTTTTTTTTAATTAGACGAATTCTAATATTGTAAATCAACTCCTCCACATTTGAACCAAAACGTATCGATTATAAAGATTGATTTGAACTTTTCCGAATTGGAAAATACTATTTGAAGTAATTTTGGCGGATTCAAATTTCTAAGTAAGATTATAGGTAAACCTACTTTTAATATTAATTTGTGTTCAGGAGTTCCGGAAGACATTAAGGAATTCAAAAATTCTGTTGGATAATGTACTGCTTCCTCCATCTCAATGACTGTGTCTACCGAATAGTAGATCTGTGACGCTGCTTTAAATTTTGAAAAAAAAAAAAACATTTATTTTATCGACACGTTCATTGGTGGGTGGGTATATAGCCGTCTTTTGGAACCAATTTACAGTGTTATTGGTTGTATTAACAATATCGGGATATACTTTTTCAACCAACTCCTCCAACAAACTCCTTAAACGAAGACATATCGATATAAAGATTGATTTTAACTTTTCCGGATAACAAAGAAATCATTAGAAAATTTGAATATCACTGAACAGCGACATATATTCTAAGTTCAAATTTTGTTTCATGTGGCCAAACATAAGATCTTTTAGGAGGTGCATCGGGCTATTTGTGTGCGTAAATCCCGCATTGTTCTTTGTAAAGCAGAAGACATAATCAAAACACTTTTACAATTCATACGAACAGCGCGCACCCGCTCGCTTATTTTTTATGTTTTCTTTTATGTTCCAACCTAACCTAACCCATCCTGTTTAAAAAGCTACAGCTAAATCCAACTCTTAACAATAACATGACAATACTCCTGCAGTTTCAGGATTTAGGTATTCAAAGTGACAGTTTTCATCATAATGTTCGCTCAACGGGTTGTAATGTATTGTAATCAATAAGTACCAAACTCATACGGCTTAAGTAGGTTGTGTACTTAGATTATCAGGGTTGATGAATTGAAGTTTAATTTATTAATCACATTTCAGTTTAATGAGCTGTCATTAAACTTATAGTATATACTAAAAACAACCGTAAGCATTATGTGACTTTTATAATTTAGGCTAACCTTTTATAATTTAGGCTTGCACTATCCCGCATCATCAGGGAGAAGTTGAAGATTAAAATAATATCCCGTGTCTTTGCCTAGTATTCTTATTACTTATACGTAAGCACTTGCGAGCCAACTTTTATAGCTTGGGCTTGCAGTACCGCAGGGTACTGCAAGCCCAAGCTATAAAAGTTGGCTATCTAATAATCATCAGGGCTGAGGAGCTTAAGGTCGAAATTGTCATCATGTGTCTTTGCTTAATAATTAAGTTACATACCCGAAAGGATTAAATGGCCAACTCCTATGGCTTAGGCTTGCAGTACCCTGCATCATCAGGCTTGAGGAGTTGAAGATCCAAATTTTCATCTTGTGTGTTTGCTTAGTAATTATATTACATACCCGAAAGCTCTTAATAGCTAACTTCTATGGCTTAGGCTTGAAGTACCCCTGCATCATCAGGGTTGAAGAGTTAAAAGTAAAAATTTTCATCATGTGTCTTTGCTTAGTAATTATATTACATACCTGAAAACACTAAATAGCTAAGTTCTATGGCTTAGGCTTGAAGTACCCCTGCATCATCAGGGTTGAGGAGTTAAAGGTCAAAATTTTCATCATGTGTCTTTGCTTAGTAATTATATTACATACCTGAAAGCACTAAATAGCTAACTTCTATGGCTTAGGCTTGAAGTACCCCTGCATCATCAGGGTTGAGGAGTTAAAGGTCAAAATTTTCATCATGTGTCTTTGCTTAGTAATTATATTACATACCTGAAAGCACTAAATAGCTAAGTTCTATGGCTTAGGCTTGAAGTACCCCTGCATCATCAGGGTTGAGGAGTTAAAGGTCAAAATTTTCATCACGTGTCTTTGCTTAGTAATTATATTAAATACTTGAAAGCACCAAATGCCCATCTCGTATAGTTTAGGCTAGCAGTATCCTGCATCATCAGGGGTGAGGAGTTAAAGGTCGAAATTTTCATTTTGTGTCTTTGCTTAGTAATCATATTACATACCCGAAAGCACCAAATGGCCATCTCCTATGGCTTAGGCTTGAAGTAACCCTGCATCATCAGGGTTGAGAAGTTGAAGGTCAACATCTTTACCGTGTATCTTTGCTTGGTATTTTTATTACATAACCGTAAGTACCAAATAGCCAACTCTTACGGTTTAGTCTTGAAATACCCTTACATCATCAGGGTTGAGGAGTTGAAGGTCAAATTTTTGTCCCATGAATTTGTTTAGCAATCTTATTATATACCCATAAAAACAAATTGACTTACTTCTACGGTTCAGGCTAGCAGTACCCCTGCATCATCAGGATTGAAGAGTTGAAGGTCAATTTTTTTAGAAAATATCTGTTTAGTAATCTCATTCTACATTCAACCCAATTGGACTCCTATACCTTAGGTTTGGCCGAGTATCGCTAATTTCGTTAATTTGCTTCAAAGAAATGGATCCTATGATCAGAACCGTATCAAACTCATCAGAGTACTGTTGAAGTACATTCTTTCAAATAAAAGAAAAATCATCGAACTCGGTTGGCGGGATATTGAGTTATTCATCTATTTATCGCGCACATCGTTAATGCAAATATCAGACTTATACGCTTTTCTTATGGATGCCATTGTCAAAAGTGAACTAAAAATAAATGGGACCCGATGACACGCACTACCGTTCAAATGAAAGAAAAAATCATCCAAATCCGTTCACCCAGTGCGGAGAAATCGAGTAACAAATATAAAATAAATAAAAAAATACAGACGAATTGATAACCTCCTCCTTTTTGGAAGTCTGTTTAAAACGATGTTTTAACATAAAAATTAAAGCGAAATACGAAATTTTATTGAGGTGGCCTCAAAATTGACTGACTTTCATACAAACTTACATCTCCTATTTGGGTTAATATGGGGGCCGGGGGGGGGGGGGGGTCTACGTCATAAAAGGAACCCCTAGTAAAAATCATATTCGTATCTTTAGCAGTTTAGGCTCTACGATGTTTATTCAATAGATGAGTGAGAGAGCATTCTTTCGTTTTTATATAAGTATATATAGATATAGAGATATAGATTTGTATAGTATCAAATAACATAGGTAAACACATAACCAATAAAAAATACATAACAAAGGAATACATTTTACAGACCATAACATGTTTAGTTTCAACCAATTCAACTTCGCAGTTACTTATCTTAATAACACTTATCGAACACAAAATAAATACTGCGTAGTTTTAAATTGACATAACTTTTTTATTTGTAAACTGATTTACATAAAATAAACACTAAATGTTAAGTGAAGTTTCCCACAACACATCTGTGAAAATTATATTCAAATTGGATAAGCCGTTTCTGAGATTAGCGTTTTCAAACACACAGACAAACAGATAAACAGACAAACAGACAAACAGAAAAGATTTCTAAAAACCATTAATTTGGGTTCTATATCGTATTAAAGACCTCTAGAAATGGTTTTCACCTAAATTTATTCCATGTACAGACAGCGACCTCTTACAGATTTATTATAGTATAGATATGTATTAATAAAAGTTAAGCCGACATTTGATACACATATTGGGCGGACACAACAAAATTATGCTATCCACCTTTTGTATATGGTAGCCATTTTTAGTTAACAACAATATTGATAATTTATAATTGTTATTGGATCTAAGAATGTATTCTAATTTCAGCTCAATCGGACACTGAGAATTTCCAAACATTGCAAGTTAAATAAAAGCTCCTTATTTGTAAATTGTGTTGCAGCTAACCAAAAGTTTCCATAAAAAACTATAAATATTGTAAGTTTCAATTAAGGGGAAGCCCAAAGTAGGGATACTTTGGCTGTACGCTACGCTGTTGTTATTGGATTTGGTGACGAAGGTACGGGTCAGTATTTAGCGCTTTTCGTATGTCTTTAAAACCGCTTACGGTTTCAGAACAAACGATGGCTCTTGATCACCGATTAGACTTAGATCTAATTTCCTAATTAACCAAAATAAATCGAACAAATGATGTGTGTACCAATCAAAACTCGTTATTGTTACATCTCTACACATAACTTCGACGAATATCACTTATGTATCTATGCTTTGGAGCAAGTCGGCTTATCATTTGCCTGCCCATCTATATCATTGTACTATTTCTTTTCTATCTAAAATCAATCACAGTTGCGTTGCTACTCCCGAAGACTAGGATGGTCGCCTCATATAAAATTGTGCAGGCAACCACACCCTTCCAACGAAACGCAAGCAATGCTTCCTGTTAGAAATAGGTGTGGCGGTGGTACCTCTCCGGTCGAACTACAATGTTCTACCACCTTTAAACTGATACTGTTTGGTACGGTATATCATACTGTTATGAGGGTTAAGACACACATATGTACATTTGAAATTCTGACAACACGTGTTCGCGCACAATCTTTGTTAAAAATGGTTTTATGTTTTGATTTATCTTTGTATTTTGTAAATAGTACACACTGGTAATAAAATACGTCTTACCTCTAGTTTGTACGCAGATGTATATATCTATATAGATCACATATTTAATTGTAGACAGGTAACAAAAAGGATTCGAAATGGTGACAACAGTTTTATTAATGACTTTATTTGGCACCGACATCAAAAGAAGTAAATAGTTCGTAGAAAAGTCTAAAATTAAAAGTTTTTATTTGTAAATAGCTCCTAATGTGCTCCAAATTTTAAATATTTCTACTTTTTAGCTTGTTATTATAACTACAATCGATGTATGCTATTAATCTTAGCTCTAATTTCATTTAGACTAAAATCATAGCACTCATAGCATAGCAATAAATATGCCTCCGTTTACAACCCATTATTGGCCCACAGCTGGGCACGGGTCTTCTCTTAGAATGAGAAACTTATAGGTCATAGTACACCGCGCTGGCCAAGTGCGAATTGGTGGAAATATGCCTAATCGAGCTGAATTTTATACGGACTACACTTTACCTTATAAATCTTAATATATATAAATTACGTGTCACTTTATTTGTCCGCAATGGACTCTTAAACCTCTGAACCGATTATAATCAAATTTACACAACGTGTGCATTTTGATCCAACTTGAAAGATAGGATAGTTTATATCTTAATTTATAGGTTTAATTGCAAATATTTTTTTTAGCTTCAGCTGTTAGCTTTATATAATCCTAATAACAGATGGCGGTGTAATGTTATCTGTTAACTTGATTATGTAAGTAATGGCGCTTTGTTAAAATTACAACCGTTTCACATAAGCTACAATTTAATATCAGACCAAAGATAAGTATAAGTTACTAACTTCGATCAGTAATATTGGTGATCAAAGGTTACTAAAGTACCTAATACATAGCTATCTCAGTATATTCGGAGTTGATACGCAACCTTACCGCCAAATAATGTAAATGAGATATTAAATGGCGCTCTTTACGATACAGTCATCTACATGAACCGAATGTATTGATGGCGCTTTGTTAAAATTTCATATGAGCAAACGTTTTATATGAGCGACAATTTAATATTATAACCAGATATAAATATATCCTTATAAGTTACTAAAGTAATACAAAGCTATCTCAGTATATTCTGCGATGATACGCCACCTTACCGCCAAATCGAAATAGTAATATGTCTGAGATATTAGATGGCGCTGTTTATGTTACGGTCATCTTCATGAACCGTATGTATCGATAAATCAATACCGTTTCAGTTAGTCAGCTTTTTTTTATTTTAATTTCGTATTTCCTTAAACTAAAATTGACAAATAATTTTAAAAGCAATTTAAGAGATAAAGGAAAAATATTTTATTAATAAATAAACCTACCTATACAATTTTATTACTGGCAACAATGCATGTACTAAGACTAAAATAATATTGATGCGTTTACCTGACATGTATATTTCCCTAAAAACAAAGTGTAAAATTATATCAATCGAACAGTTGACTCAATATTACTTAAAGTTATTTTTTATTCATAGTTTACTGCAAACAATTTTTCTTTATATAAAGAAAACATTTATTTTGATGAAGTATTTTTGAACGCAAATTACATTTAAATTCGTACTGATGTGACCGTTAGGTGGCGTTACCTAACCTATTTTGTTTTTGTCAAAGAGTAAATTAACTGGTTTTTGTTTAATAATGTAGGAAAGACAAACTAACGTGGTTTTTATGTTGTGGTGATCGCAATACAGTTAAATCTCAATATTCTTGGTTTTTCAATTTTTGGAATTATCATAGACGGCTACGTGTTACTTAAACTGAAGTATAGTATAGTGAACAATAATTTAAGTTAGTATAGTGAACAATAGAACTATTCCTGCTTTTTAATTAATAGTGCTTCATTGTTCGACACTTTAATTTAAATAAATAAAGACAGGTTAACTAAAAATATTTTACACCGAGAAGTGCTGAATTAAATTGAATGTCAAATTATTTAATAAAAAAATATAAATGTCATTGTTGAAAATTTAATACCATCTGTCCTTCTTACCTTATTTATAAGTTTATATGTTACATGTTGTCTACTAACAACTTTGTAGTATATTATTTCTTACAAATACGAAATAATACAATTTAAATTTTGTTTATGTAACATTTCTTTAACCACAGCAACGCGTGGCCGGGTCTGCTAGTTTTACTATAGTTAGCATCTTATATAGTCATTCTACAATCTCGTAGAATCAACGTAGAGCCTTCGTAGCCTTTCGTAGGCATTGTCATACTACTTTTATAGCCCTCGATTTTCCGGTCACCTTTCTAGTTTAAACTTACAATAATAATTATCTTGTTTATTACAATATTATTTAGATTGTCAGTTCTCAAAACAGCCGATCTAATGATGAAAATTATAATTTCTAGAATAGTTCCGCCACACCTATTTCTAGCGTGAAGCATTTCTTGCGTTTCGATGGAAAGGTGTGGTTGCCGACACACTTTTAAATGAGACGATCATCATAGTCCTCGGGAGTAGCAACGCATCTGCGATTGACTTCAGATGGAACTCATGTTCTGTATGAAGTTGATTACAGATGTCCATGGGCGGCAGTGACCACTTACCATCAGGTGGACTGCATGCTCGTTTGCTACTTCAGTCAATATAAAAAAAATAGTTTAGTGGCTCAAATGGTTATATCAGTAGCCAGAGATACAGTTGGCTAAGAATTCTAAGTCATAAATAAATCATAGCGTAACCGTTAACTCGATATAAGTTCAATTTGACGCATTTGTAATATTCTGCCACTTCTTTTTGCAGCCAAAATGTTGACTCATAGGAGCTGTCTCTATATTTAGGGTTTATGATCTCATCGATTGTTGCAGTCGTATGTCACACTACGAAATAAAGGTTGACAGTGAATCTAACCTAGCAATTGTTGCGAAACGTCATCTTCTAAAAATGAATTATAAAATAAGACCAACAGTTACAGCAAATTAATGACTTTAGTTACATAGTTAAGAATTGTGGATTCTGTTTACATTAGGTTTAAGTGGAATGGCACATTATCTCTGATTGAACGTCAATTTAAATAGTAGGCCTAAATGTTTAACAGCACTTTCCAATTAATCGATTCCGATATAATTTGATCGCGGCAAACGGATCGATCGATGTATGTTGATTGTACATTAAGTTCAAACTAATATACATTATTTTTCTTTTAGGTATTTAAACAGCAGTATAAGTGCCGTGAAGGAAACTATAGCGTAAGAAAATAAATAATCGAATGAAAGTGCAATCGTAACAGTAGACTAATCGATCAAATAAAACAGCTATTTTACAAATATTTAGTAATCAAGGGCCAAGTAATCAATCAATTTATATGACCAAAAATCAAATATTATTAATTGTTTTTATGGTTTCATTTAACACAATAGTTGTCTGTTAGACAAAAGAGATAGACAAAATATACATAAAATAGTTCTCTGTTGATTTTCTCAAAAAATATATACTTTACTGGTTTTCATATAGGGAATACTATAAAGATTTTTAAATTAAAGTCTTAGTACACAATCTCTGTATTTTTGTTTATTTAGGAACCATTAGTTTCTACTTAAAGCAATAGACATAAATAATAATATCTGTTTTATATCAGGTGAACAACAACGGTTCATTCATTTAAGATTGTACAGTTGTGATATTGTATGAGTTCAATAAATCTTTGAAATCTTTGAAGTAGATTCAATAGTAGGTTAAAACGAGGATTTGTCAACATGGCAAAAACAGAAAGAAAAACCTTGTGCTATTATTATAATATAATCTTATGAATAACATAATACCTATGATATACTTTGGTTTTTGGCTTGTCCGCAATATTGTTATCAGAAAACAAATCGCACTTGAAAAAGTCTTGAGTTTTTTACTGTTGGATGAATTCGAGGAACCCTTTAATGTTCTGGAAGGAAGCCAAGGTTAGGTCATTATACATTAGGGTCTTCGCTTCTCACTTTATTATGATGTATGTGCTTGTAATTGAAATGTCCATACATCATATACTTGACAGTTCCTGTAAAGACGATTATTTTAATTCCAGTCGCTTTTTACGAGAACATTTACACATAATGAAATGCCAAAGAATTCAGGGAAGATATCTATGCCTACTTAAAGTTGTATTTTTATAATAATAGTGTTAACATCATATCTTTTGATTAAAATAATATTTCTTTACATTTAACTTGTGGTAATGTGTATTTTTAGTAAAATGTAAAATGAACAGTCTTTGACTTTGTCCTGCAATAGCTCTCAAATGATTAGACATTTGAATAGATTATATCATGGTTTGTGCATACAAAGTTGCAGGATGTTGCTAGAATTGCATATACCTACGTATGATTTGGATGAAGATTATTATTTTGATTTAGTGAACTCATTTGAAGTACAATATTGCGGACACCTTAATACGGTAGAACAGTTACTTTTTATTTACTAGTTTAGATATTATTATTCTTTAATAAATTTAAATACGTTCAAATCAGGTTTGATTCAAGAAGGTTTAGGAAAAAACACTAGAACTTGAATTTAAACCCATAAATCTGAAGTATCAAATTATTGCTATACAGGTTGGAAATTAGAGAGTAATACAATGAGGTGCAAATAATTGTATTCAATATACCTTCCATTGCAAACTTTAGCAAGAATATTTGATTTATTGTTACAAAAAATCTTATTACTTTTTACATAATTTCCAGTTAAAACCTCTTCGTATGACGATACTCGGATACTTTATATACATGTGCAACAAAAAAAGCCGCACAGTCTTATGAAATCACCACAGCCATCATCAATATCAAATATGTGTGTAAATCTTCCTTACCGTAATGTATCTTGACTTAAATAAACATATGTTTACAACATTCTACATAATCTTATTGTTGATAAATTACTTGCCATAACATTGCTATTCTGTATTATTTATTCTCGCCTATTAATAGTGCAACATTATAAATGGCCCGAAGCCCTCACTGATTCACAAAATTTATAACTACGATCCTATTTTTACGTGAACAGCTGTGCGTTCCTAAATATCCCATTAATAATGCGTTGTCGCCCTTTTTATAAATATTTGAGTCAGACAATAATGACTGTAGATGTCCGAATTACCGTGATTTACCAAAAAGCTGTGCACCTGTTTGATTGTAAGTAACTGATATGCAGGACATAGGATTGATACTTGGCAGACGCCATAAGTCGAGATACTTTAAGAAATTCTTAATTGAAAATCTTATAATTTTCTTAAAACATACATATATTTGAGGAAACTATAAAAGATTTTCTTAGGTACATTATCACTATTGATTGTGTCATGTCCGAATTTCCTTTTAACTCACAAATGATTCCCTGCCCTTAAAAATGACAACAAATCACTTCATCCATGACTGTAACAGTATCAAATATCATAAAAATTTAGGCAATTTTCGATAAAGTGAAACCAGGAAGGCGCATACGTATAATATTCAGAGTACTTATGCAATATCCTTTACAAAATATTTCAGAATTCTATGTGGGTTCTATCAGATATTACGCCTTTCTATATTACCAGTTCATTGTATCACATATTTGATATTTTTTCATTGTTTATACGACAGTGTAATACTTACCAAAAGATTATTCTGCTGGAATTAAATTCAATAAAATCGAGAATAAAAATAGCTACATTCAACATTTACCTCAGAAATTTTTAATAACATCTAGAATTATTTACTAAAAAGAAACTCCAAAACTTTTATTGTCTTTATTAAACCTTCATAATCGTTATACACAATGTTCTAACACGATGATGTGCAGCTGAGTATAATACTTAATGACACTTATAATAATGACAAATAATAATATAATGATAGTTATCACAATAATGTTGACCACAACACGTAAATGGGAATACAACATATAGGTAAGATTCCTTTTGCAACAAGCGAGATATTTACAATGATAATGACGTAGCGGCTTCTTCAATTCCTCTTGAATAAATGGTCAGTAATAATACATTTTATATGTGGGCACGCTAAACACATAGTCCAAAGAGGGACCTCGCGACTGGAAGAAATGGTTCTCGTAACTATACACACGCCCCCTGTACCTGCATAAACAATTGATTCTCATTACGTCATCACAGGATGAGGATAATGATTATTTAACTAACGGTAATGATGGATTGTGAGATGATAATGCTGGTCAAGATGATGATGGATTTAATGATAAACACGGTTGGTTAAGACATCAGAATGTTTATGGGCGCGAGGATGAAAACACACGGTATTTCTTAGTATTAGTAATTGATAATATCATTAAGGTCATCGACGGATTATAATGTTGATGTTAATATTAAAGGAATGCTACGGCTAAGGCAAGTTACATGATTTCTTACTTCTAAAAAATATGAATGTATTTTTTTAATGTAAATCTAACAGGTCCCCCGCGCTCGATTTGATTTGTATCTATTATTCACAACAATACAAAGGTTTATCTACATACTACTATAATTTACCACGATACGGAAGTTTTTAGAGAAAGGCGATGCATTCGGCTATACGTGAGTTACGCCACGGTGCAACGACCGCGGCTAATTTTACCCTGTATCGGTGTCCAGCGCATTGGCATCGGTGGCAGCAATAAAACGCATTTTTCCGCTTTATCGCCGCTCCGATACCGCTTCAGTACTATGACTGTGTTGCATTCTTTGGAAACTAAATGACTAAATTATCTAGAAGTGAAAAAAAAAACGATCGAATGATTGTAATACTTTCAACTGATCATGATTATTTTGTTAATAACAGTCTTGGTCTGTTCTTGGTTTTTGAGTAAAATGTAATTACACCATGTAATATATAGTGTGTATGTTGTTCATATAACCAGAAAAGTCCGTAGTATCAATTATGTAAAAAACATGTAGTATATATTGTATGCTTGATACTTTATAACTAGGCTACAAGCGATGGTGGAAACACGAGACCATTATTATAGAAGATCTAAAAATATTAAGTGGGACGACGAAACAATGTTCTCGCATCATCTTCGAGGATTAGATCGTTGATTTATGAATTTATGCTTTATATTAATAGTCGCAGGCGTATTAGGATGACAGGAATAGTATTTTTGTATGTCGGTTACTCTCGATAGACAGTTGTTAAAAGCTGGAATAACGACTGGTTTCACAAGACGCATGTCCGTTGGGTTAAATATACATTTATGAACTACATACATCAATGGGGGCACGGTTGTGCAAAGCTCATGCCAATAATTGCCTCCGTACACCAGAGCCGTATCTACAGCACTTTGATAAACCGCACTTTAATGCGGAGCGTTCAATTTTACGTTGCATTGATACGGCTCTCGATATTAAGGCAGATAGATAAGGAGAAACTACTCACTTTGATCCAAGAGCGGCTTTAGTGTCGAGAACCTCGACAATGTCACCCGCTTTGAGGGAAACTTCATCGTCGGCCGAAGCGGTGTAATCGGCCGTCGCCACCAACACATCTTCTACCTGCAACAAAAAAAAAACGGATTTAAATTAATTGAAATTTAATTACATTTTAATCGCTGCCAAATAAAAATAATCCTTCATACTATTCGATTGTTTTAAAGATCGAAATTACAGTCTTATAGTTTTACAGATAAATTACCTTAGGTGGACTTCTGCTACAACTAGACCTAGATCTAGTTGAAGATCGTGAAGGGTATCGTTTGTAGCTTGGTGTGTTATCCAAGCTGCTCATCCTACTTCTCGTATTTTCTCTATCCAATAATACACCGCTGTATCTCCGACCCCATCCGCCGAATTTGGTTATTCTCTGAGCGTTACTTATATTGCAGTAACCAGTAAACGTTTGTAAATCTTCATCATTGTCGTCTACCACAGGGCAACTGTACATGCTGAAACGATGTGCAGTTGGCTGGCTCAGATTTAATGCAGAGAAAACATGTAGTGGTTCAAAATGCCTTATTCCACTCTCGTCGAGAACGGTGTAAGCTACTTGGCCAGTCAAAACAGCACGACTAGCTTCACGTGGAACCACGGCTTGCAGACCTTTTTTCATGATCAATAATGCTCCAGGATGTTTTTTACGCTGGAATAAGAAATCTTCCATCGCTAGGCTGTTCTCAGGTTGCAGTAGGCTCAACGGAACATCTGCAGATGTCAGTAAAGGCGGTTCCTCAGGAACAATCATGAGTGCGGCGCTCTCTCGTACCAAGTCCCTCAGTTTAGGGTCTGTACGAGCGAGCTCTGGATCTGTTTCTAGTTTGCGTAGTGCAGAATGTAAGCTTGGTGTTTGCTCAGCAAGTTTTCTCATAACAGTCACTCTTTTTAATATGTTCAAACTAGTTTCATCAGAAACTACCTTGGACAAGCTATCCTCGTCGTCAATAACAGATAACAATTTAGAAGCGATATCACTCATTCCAAGTATTCTTGCGAGTCCAACGGATTGCACGATTAGTTCCCTTACGTCTTTTTTGTCTGAGTTCTGCAATAAAGTTTCAACTGCCTTAGTGCTATTTTCTTGGACTGCCGAAACGATAGCTTTTTGAAGTGTTTCAGCAGCTTCATTATCTGTTTTGATAAATGAAATAGAATCAGAAATGTGACTCAAGACGTGCTGCAGTAAACTTGTATCATTTTTGGAAATATTTTTGAAGGCTGGGCCCAGGACTTCATTTTCACTGCTCAAAAAATCACTGAATTTTTCAATTATGTCTTCTTCAGTAAGGGAATGTTTGTTTAAGGTATTGTTAAGAGCAATTTTAATAAGCTCTACTTTTGGCTGGGAAGTATGTTCTAGAATTTCTTCGCAAAGCATATCTTTGTCGTCTTCAGTTTGAAGAATTTTGTACATAGCAGATACAAAGTCCTCGTCTATAGCTTTGCCTAATATGGTATCAATAGACTTTAATATAAGCTGATATTTTTCCTTACTGTTGTTATTATTTATTTCTTCAAATTGTTCAGCGGTGACTAGAGCAGCTAAAACTGCTGCAGCAATAGAATTTTTCACGTTTTCTTGTTGAGCTGTCTGACCATTTCCCCCGCAGTATCCTAAGTTTTCTTGTATATCCATTCTCTTTTTATTTGTTCTTCCTTTTTTCGGCTCAGAGTTAGTTTCTTCGCTACTACGATCTTCATGTATTTCTGTTTTTAAATGGACACTCATTTCTATAATAGATTTAATTACATCCATTAATTGGTTCGCAACATCGTCCTTAAGTCCAAAATCGGACACAAATGCCTTTAAAGCCTCGGCGTTCCTGGTTTCATTTAATATCACATTTATTGCTGGTAAATCAGCGGGAACTTGTCTTCCTATAGACATACCTGCTGCAGCCAATTGCTTTAGCATACTAGTATCGATAGTTAATTCTCCTTTTGTCGAGGTTGTGTCATTAGGATTAGTTTTTACTTTTAATAGTTTAAGCTCTTCTGGTGTAACCACAAAACTTTGCACTGAAAATTCTAACCCTTCCTCTCCTTCTACAAGGTCAGGGGCAACAAACTTAAGACCTTCAGGTGTTTGAACAATTTGACCAGGTACAAAAGTAACTCCGTTGTCGTCTGTCTCTATTACTCTGCCGGGTACAAATCTAGGCCCCTCTTCTGTATCTACAACTTGACCAGGTACAAATCTTGAGCCTTCATCTTCAGTAGATATCACTTGACCAGGAATGAAAGTTGGGCCAGCTTTTGTTTCAATGATTTGTCCTGGGACAAAACGGGGCCCATCAATTGTATGTATGGTTTGACCTGGAACAAACTTTGGTCCACTTTTTGTATTTACGACTTGTCCAGGGACAAATTTAGGACCATCTTTAGTATCAACTACCTGACCAGGTACAAACTGTTCACCGTTTTCTGTAAAGACTACTTGCCCGGGTACAAATATACCTTCCACCATCATCCCAGGGACAAAACGTGATTCGTTAGCTTCATTTTTCACGAGTCTTCCGGGTACTACTTTACCTTCAATTGCAGGTACTCTTGGACCCGGGTAAAATTCTATTCCTTTAGAAGTTTGCACCATGTGACCAAATACGTACAAAGATTCTTCTGATATAGAACATGTCTTTATATCTATGGGTAATCCTGTTGCCACGCTTTCCGAAAAATTAATATCTTCTATAGATTTAGCAACAGAAAATTCAATGTGCCCACTTGCTTGTACAATAGTTTTTCCAGGCATGAATTTTTCGCCGCATTTTGTGTGCACTATTTGCCCTTCAATAAATTTAGGGCCATCAATTGTATCCACAGTGGTTCCAGGAACAAATTCAAGCCCGGATGTAGTTTCCTTAGATATACCAGGAATGAAGCACGATTCTCCATTTAATGCTACTGTTTGACCAGGAACAAACTTAAGACCATTAGGTGTTGCAAGCGTAGCTCCAGGGACGAAATGCAATTCATCGTCTTGATGTACGACTTGGCCTGGCACGAACTGCCACTCATTGTTTATCTTGGCATTTTGTCCAGGAGTAAATATAATGCTACCATTTTCTGACATTGTCTGACCTGGTATGAACTGAGCACCATCCGGTGTTATAATAGTTTGCCCAGGCACAAAAATTTCTTCCTGGCCAGTAGAAATATTTTTTCCGGGAACAAATTTTAAGCCTTCCTCTGACAACACAGTTTGACCTTCTGTGAAACGATACTCATCTTTATTTTTAACTGTTTGACCACAAACAAACTCTTCACCGTTTGATGTTTTCAAAACTTGACCCGCAAGGAAGAATGGCTCGTTAGTGTTTTCATTTAAGACAATGTGACCTGGTATTAGTCCAGGACCATTAGGAGTTTTGACACTAAGTCCTGGTACAAATACCGGTCCTGCAGGGGTTTCAACCGTCTGGCCTGGTACAAAAATTGGACCTTGAGGAGTATTTATATGCTGGCCAGGAATAAACGTCTTTGCCTTATTGATATCTAATGTTAAACCAGATATTTTAGCTAGTTTTTCTCTTTTTCCCTTCTTAATATTTTTAACAACTTCGGTCAAGTTTTCTACCGTTGGTAGAACATCCATTTTATCTGCTTCAAATAATTTTTCGGTAACATTTGATGTTTCAGCTAAGCGTTCTTCTGAAATTTCCTTAACTGCACTTATAACTGCTTCCGATGGTCGTGTTTTAATGGGTTTTAATGGATTAACACATGGTACATTTTCTAAAGGTACGATCAGTTCACTTATATTACGATCCACATTGTATATTTCTGTCTCGCAATGGTATGGAGTTAATTTTACTGGAGTTGGCAATTTGGTCACTTTGGGAACAAAATGATCATCCGTCACTTCTTTTTCAAATATTTCCCAATCCCAAGACTCAATAAGAGGATGCATTTGGTCTCTCCATTCCCCGTTGCACATCATAATACTAGATTTAGAGCGCATATGATTAACATCGAAACTATTGTATGAGAAAGTTTTAAGATCATGTCTCTCGTGTTTAGTTTCTCCTAATTTTGCTTTCTTAGCAAGGCGATCATGACGTAATTTTTCTTCTTCCAATTCCTGTACTTCTGCAAGCCTCTCCTTGCTTTCAAATATTTTTTTCATAGAAGATAGTCCGGTAGCTCGCTTTCTCTTTTTCTTTTTCTCTTCTAATTCCTCAAGTTCCCTTTGTTTCAATACTTCAGCATTAGGTCCTTCTCCTTCATAAATTTCAATATCTTCCGTAAAATCTTTAAAGTCCATAGAAACACTGCGGCCCTGTTTCATTTTGATTAGCACTGTATCAGAGTCCTTAGCAAGCATCACATCTCTCACATCACCATCCCGTACTGCCGCTTCCATACTAGCCGAAAACACTAAACCGCATTTTCTTTCTTGAACCGTATACACGTAGCGTTTATCGTCGGTCACTTGTTTGGTTAAAAGCATTTCCATTAGCACTTTTTGAGCTTCGTTCGATCCATCCAGTACAGGGAAAATGTACCTGTAGTCCGGCAACAACTCATGTTTTCTATTTCCATAGTTAATTTCCGGTGAGTAATGATGTGGTCCAAGTTCGCCCGATACGTTCGTAATCTTACATTTAGCTTTCCGAGAGCCGGCTGTGAGTAGAACTGGAATGTAGTGGTGAGAGGGCAATCCGTAAGATTTGCCCGTAATCCTGCAACAACGTTTGGCGTCCGCCGGCGAGATGGGGGCGAGGAGCGGAAAGTAGTTGGGTTTCGGCAGCCCCCTGCTTCGGCCCGTGATTCTGCAGAACGACATGGCGGATTGTATCACGCCGGCATACTATTTGTTTACAAGCCGAAGTAGACGATTCGATTTAAAAAAATCACAATTTTTAAACTTCGAAGTGTTTCGCGGCGCGTGTGGTGCGTGTGGTAGGAGCAGTGGTTGCAAGGCGACTGTGGTGGCGGCGTCTCTGTGCGGAGCTTTAGCGCGCATCGATTTGCACCTTCGGGAAGGCAGACGGTGTGCCGTATATTTGTTCCGGTTAGCCGCTATTTATAAACATAAAGAGAGACGTATTTATTTACGCAAATTATATGACACAGTTTCATGTTAAAAACACTGAAGGAACAAAGTGTGTCTGTTTTGATGCAACAGATTGAAAAAGCTTATCTTGTTCAGAAATTTCAATTCAAAAATGCAACATAAATTATTCCAAATTTTTGGCAACGCGAGCGCTAAATAAAGTTAAGTAAATATTTATTTCATATCATGAATCTCACATGACGACTGACTATTAAATGTGGCATGAAATTAAACGATCCTATAAAATGTCTTATAACACTATAAACTTCAAAAATCTAATATTTCTTAAAAAGAGTCACGCAATCGTGTTACATTTAAATGTAATTACCATACTCAAATTAATAATCGTAAACAGTTCTGTAGACTACTAAAAATGTTCATGCTTTAAAAATAATTAGCTCGGTAAATTTCAAAGAAGTGAAGGATGTATTTTTCACATAATAACAAAGGAATAAACCGCATCTTTGTTCGATACCATTGCGGAAGATACTTATCATCGGTGTGAACACGCGTAAATCATGACACAAAACAAAAGGAGGCTTGGTTGTAAATAAACTTATAAATTATATAATAACCTTACAGAAGGATTTACGCTTATTTCAGAGGAAACCACACAAAAAGATCTAGGTTTTGTTATAGGAATTCAATCGATAATATACATATTAAAAACTAGCTGAATCCACGCGACTTCGTTCACGCAGGCTACCATATAATATATCAAACCATTATAGCCTATGCTACTCAGGGATAAACCTCTCGTCAACCCTTTATTGTCCCACTGCTGGACACGGGTCTTCTCCCAGAATGAGAGAGTTTAGGCCATAGTCCACCGCGCTGGCCAAGTGCGAATCGGTTAGTATAGATTTAGGACATTGTTTTTGTTCCTTTATTGTGTAAAAAATAAAAAGTATGCTTATAAATATTTGAAATGGAAAGATTCGCATCATACGAGTCAAACGTTATGCTTTGACCGCAAATACAAAGAAACTATTTTGTTTATACTTATCACCTATATCTAGCTATCAACCCCCAAACAGCGCATATTAGTGTCTTAAAGGTAGAAACGCCCCCGAGTTAAGATAGCGTTGCATTTGAAACTACCATAGTTAAATCAACCACGACGCAGAAGAAACTATTATTGAAACGCAGCAAAATATAGGTAAGCTACGTTCTCATTTGCCGCCAGTGACAAAAATAGAGCTTGCATTTGGTATCACGTTAAAAGAGCAATTCAATCAACTTTCTCGAAGTGTAGAGCACGTTTCTAGCGACAAGCGTTAACAGATAACCTCGTAGCGTCGGTTATTTGTGAACTCGACCACAGACCTTCAAGTTTAAGCGAGCGTAGAGTCGTCGGTTTATTTCTGGTACGACTGTTCTTTTTGCGGAATTACCTGTTTTATTCGGGAACTGCCAGAAACCGTTGAATAACTAACGGCAATGGTGACCTACGGTGGAACGGTGGTAGGGCAGTTAACTGACGTTTCCGCCTACAGTTTTCATGAAATTGTGATTTGGCCAACAGAATGAGGAAAATCCGAATATATTTTTGTGTTGACATTATATCGTCCAAAAAATTAACAAATAAATAAAAATTGTGTATTTGAAAATATAAATAAATCTCGAAACTATTATTCACATTATGATAATGAACTATATTAGAACAAAACCGACGTCGGCCATACTCATGTATCTAGTCCTATTACAGATATTAAATATGTTTTATATTATGTGATTTAATTCGAAGGCGATCAAGTTATAATATACCTGTTTAAACGTTCGTATTTGACATGATTAAGACTTTTATTTTAAGGATATTATTTATTTTAGTAAAACTATTTAATTACAGCATTGAATTAGTTGAAAAAAGTAGCTATATTGATTTTCATGATTATTTATACAGTAAATTTCATCACAAAAATTGTGCCGATCTTGAAATAAGGAAAGTAAGTAAATATCGACTACTTCACAAAGTACGTTATTGATAAGATATTGAATCTTATAACGCAGGTGCAGCCGAGAACGTAGCTAGTGTAAGATATACCTTGAAACAAAACATTAACTAGGCTGAAGACGACAGTTTAGGGCGCTATTTGTCAACAGCGTAATAAAAAACACATAACGATGCACGAAATGAATTAATTACGTAATTTAAATAAATTACTTTACGTATAAATATAAAATATATATTGCTCAATGTCGGGACGAATCCGTCAGTTAAAAAAAATACTTTGATTCTACAAAGAAACTTTTGATAGTAGTTTACCCAACATCGCAATTTTCAGATCCGTTTCCAACAGACACAAATCTTCTTCAAAGTTCGCCATTACGAAAAATAATAAAAACAACCTCGCTGTAGTACTTGTTTCACTACCATCAAGAAGCGAAGCGCGATTTAGACGATGTGTTGTTAACAGAACAACGCTGCATACGTAGTAGTCTTCAATTGCAAAAGAGTATTTAAATCAGACAGTATAGTTCGGAAAGTTTGCGTTCTTCTACAATGAGGCTAGAACTCATAGAACCTACCTTTACTTTTAATTTGCGTTGAATCACTTTTTGAGCAGTGATAGCCTAATGGTTGAAATTTGCCTTCTTGATAGGGGGGTCCGTGGTTCAAACCTAGGCACACAACTCTGATTTTTCTAAAAAATATTATTATATTAGAAGTTAATTATCACTGATTTTCGGTGAAGGAAAGGTTTCCTCACGAAAACCTACAAACCAGGGTTCTTTAAAAAAAAAGTTCTCGAAGGTGTGTGAAGTCCACCAATTCGCACTCGGCCAGCGTGGACTATCGCCAAAAACTTTCTCTGAGTGAAGACCCGTGCCCAGCAGTGAGACATTAATGGGTTTACCCATGTCCAATATTATCAACATTATATGCTGCAATTATAAGCATAGTAATCGTTCATCTCTTAGTGTCCGACAACGGTACGGTAAAAGTACCACGTTGCAAAAATTTATTTATACCGTCTGCTGTAGGGTGATCTGCTTTGTGTAATTTCAACCTAGTGATAAAACGTTTAGCTTAACTAAACAAGAAGAAAACGAAATAAATATGTTTCTTTAGTTAAAAATAGATACAAATAATTACTTTAACATTCAAAGATCGAAAAACAAGCAAATTTTATGTATATCCGCTGTTTTCACGTTTAAAAATGTGTAACACAAACTTAAATTGTCATAACTTTTAGTATAGTACAGGAATTTTAAGGAAACCAAGATTAAATGTAAAATTCTTTATTTTATATAGACCATAAATATATGTCAACCATTTAACATACACATACAAGTTAAAAAAATGTAAAGGAATTACTGACTCAAATCATGTAAACTGTTTTTCATACAAATATAAGCGATGTACGGCCACACAGACGACTATCATGATCATTACGTATTTTATGTATAAGCAATTGCTATGTTTTTATATCTAGCTATGTTACTATTTATTATTGCTATGTAGTCATTATCCGTCGCAACGGTCGAAATTCGACCGTAATTTAAATTAAAAAACGAAACATAATTGTCGAAAGTTGCATGAATATTTTTCAAATTCAAATAAATTGTAATAATTTTCAATTTATTTTGAACGCACCCGTTAATGGTAAAAAGAGCTAAGTCGTTATGTTTGACGTTATGTGTTTTCATAGTAAGACATTGAATGTTCTATTTAGTTTATCTATACTAATATTATAAAGCGGAAGAGTTTGTTTGTTTGTTTGAACGCGCTAATCTCAGGAACTACTGGTTCGAATTGAAAAAATATTTTTATGTTGAATAGACCATTCATCGAGGAAGGTTTTAGGCTATATAACATCACACTGCAACTATTAGGAATGAAGAAATAATGGAAAATGTGAAAAAATTCAAAAAAAACCTTGAGGGCTTTCAAGGCTTATTCATCTTGCTTGCGCTACGAAAACGGTTCAAGATACAAAAAGATATGTATGAAAATCATTCCACGCGGACGAAGTCGCGGGCACAGCTAGTTATGTACGTGTTTGTGTCAAATGCAAATGCATGTGTGTAATGTGTTTTTAGTTGATTTTATGTATGTTTTATGCATTATTTGAAAAAAATATTAGCATTGCGCAATCCTTCTCTACATCAACTATAACTGTGCGTAATATCACACTCCTCCGTCTTCGGCAAATATCTTAAAATCGAATCACAAATTTTTGCTAAATGTATGAATAATTATAATTTTGGTATGCAGAGTACCACGTTCGAAGATATTAAAATAATAAATTAAGATTTCTAGGTTTGGGTGTTCATGTACTCTTTTTTTTGTTCTTGGTACCCTGGATACAGATATTTCTAGTGTGGGATTCAGGGTGTTGAAAGCATCAAAACGTCATTTGTGCCAGAAATACATAGGTCATATTTAAGTTTAATATATTAAGAAGAGTCTAGAGTTTATTTGAAGTGACATCTGTTTCCGCAAGACAAAAGACAATTATATATTTTTATTTCAAGAGCGTTCGAGTGTACTAGACACTTTTCAGTAAAATGTTTTTGAATACTAAGTGTTTCTCAAATTTTCCTTAACGACGTGGAAAACTATTGTAAAACTCGGGGAAAATTTTATGATTTTCACATTCCGAGAATTCGCTAGGACATATAAAAATCGTAAGAAACGAAAGCGGTCGTGATAAACAACTTTTTATGTGATTCACAAGTTCTTCCACGGAAAATACTTGGACACGGGGAAACTTATCTATTGAAAAAGTGTCTCATCGTAGGGATTCTGAGGAAGAGACGCTGATTCATGCGGCGAAGATCATTAAAGTTTCACGATGGACACACGCCGCTTGTTGTTGTGATGTATAGATATTATGGATATACTCATATTTTCTCAACCCGGTAAACTATAATAGCTACTCTATTAAAATTTATTGAAATGAAATGAAATGTCTTTATTTTGCATAGGCCTACGGAGGCACTTACAAATTGTCAGTTACATATATTTTTTTTTTACACTACCACCGGATTGGAACACGACCTCAACTGAGAAGATCCGGCAAGAAACTCAGTGGGTTTTTCTTTTTTCTTTGTATATCTTTTTTTTTATTGTCATATTGTTGTTACTAATTATTATTTACTATTAATTTGACTATACTTTATAATAATGATAATATACTTATTAGTGCATGTCTGTCCCTGTAGGACATTACACAAGCCTTATTATTCATAAGTACTTCAACAGGAATATCAGAGTTTTGCGTGTTCTCTTGTTAGTCCGCACACCACAGGCGTTACTGCATAGAAACGTGGAGTACATTTAAATCATAGTGCCGATTTAAATCAGTCCTGTTATGCTTTCGTTAACCCTATATAGTGGATAATTCTTCATAATAATAGTAATGATACTTGCAGAGAAATAATGTATTTGAATATATTGTGAATCGTATCATATAAAGAAATCAATTGTTGCTAGTTAAATTAAGAACTTTTTTTATCTGTCCGCCAAATTTGTGTCGAATACTTTTATTGTTTTAAATGAATCGGGTCCAGTGATTTAGATCACATTAACATTACCACACGCACGAGGAAGTTTATTTATACATTTTTGAAGTTCTATTTGCCTTCAATAACACTAAAACTCAATTTTATTTCTAAAACTGTTTAAACGCCTAAAGAGGTGCGGAGGAGTAATTTTGACAGATGTCAATTAATTTTTGGCGGCAGAAGCGGCCGATGTTTAATTGCGTCGGCCGACGAGATGAAAGCGTACTTAAAATTGAGTCGTCCAAATACGCTTTGTTTTCAGCACTTGTAAATTAAAGTCTTTTGTGTAAGATTATCTATGCATTGGATACGATTCAAAGAACAGCACCACTCACAAATCAAGACGGACTTGAATCTAGTGCGCCTATTTAGAGAATTCCTAGAAAAATAAATCTTTACGGCCACATTATTTAGGAGTGTGCACCGACCGCGTGTTTGCAAACTTGTCTTACAAAAATGTTCTCGCTGATTTATAGAATTATGAGCTTGCGGATTTAAACATTAATTATGTTTATCTAAACGCTAAATATTCCGACAAAAATAAGATTCAACAAATCCTCTTGATGTTCATATTGTTATTTATGATCGAATCAACACTTCATTTTAATGATTTACTTTAAAAAATATCGTGTTATTATAATAGCTACCCTATAATAACACTTTTATAAACTTAAGCGATTGTTTATAGCGTTGACAGACAGCGTAGCTATTTGAATTCTTGTATTTGTATTTTCTTTGGAAACTTTAAAATTAAATTCTATGACTTTCCTATTATTTGTATCCATGCTTACCCTACTAGCAGCCTCCTATAAATTATTTTTATTTATCCTATTATTTTTATCACACACACAAATACTAAGGGTATTAGCCTTACTAGAACATGCCATGATAATTTATTTCAGAAAAAGAAACGGGTGATAGTGACAGAGGTACCTACTGCGATAGATGTTTATATTATTAACTTGTTTCATCGTGATGGGCATAACCCCTAAAGCTGTAAAAATCTCTTAATAGTTCGACATTAACAATACTATCGCCTTGCTTTGAAAAGTGTGATTAGGCAGATACGCTTACTAAGTTTGGCGTCTCATTGTCATATGATGCGATCATCTTGAACCTCGAGAGCAGCAATGCATCGCTGGTTTATTTAAAAAATAACACCTGTTCTACATGAAGTTCCTTACAAGTATCCACGGGCAGTGACCACATTAGATGGATTGCATACTTAAAAAATAAGATATGTTGGTATGGTCTATGACCAATTTCGAGAGTTGTTGAAAAACTTGACGTTGACCAAACCTATTTGAGGAGGCGTTCTTTAGGCCGTAATGGCCACGTGGTCGTTTGCTTCGTCAGTTTTATAGAAAATCCGAAATGTAATTGGATCCTGTGTCAATACGGTAGTGGACGCTCTAAGGCAGGAATAGAGTTTTGACGTCTGACATTTAGCAACCACAAATAGGATATGAGGATCGTCTTCTTATTGCAAATGTAAAGCAGAATTTTAATGGTAACAGAGCCGTATTCAAGGCATTGATTTAATGAAAATCTGGCTTTAAAATGTATTGTAAATTTATTAATAAGTCTCAATTGAAGTGCGTATTCTACCCTGGATACGAACGTTACAACACTAGAGGCAGACGCCGAATTTGATTGGGTGAAGACGATCTTGATAAGGAATATAAATCTAAAGGATAACTAGAAAGCTCAATATATTAATTTAATGATTTGGTACAATTTTAAAAAGAGTAAACGTTTGTGTGTTTTGAATAAGAGAGAACCATAAATCAGATTCACATTTTGAAGATAGGTACTCACGCGCAGCACAAATTTCAAGTATCTGATAGTAAATGGTCGCTACCGCCTTCGTGAATCCGGAAACAATATGATAGGGATACAGGCATGGGGGAACAGGAGCTCTATCTGAAGTCAATAACTAATGCATTTTATCCCCGGAGAACTCAGATTTTCGCTTAATATGAAAGTGAGCCGGCAATCAGGAGGAGCAGTGATAGCCTAATGGTTAAAACTTGCCCTCTCGATCGGGAGGTCCGAGGTTCAAACCCAGGCACGCGCCACTGATTTATGTGCGTATTATACTTTAATTATCACTGCTTTTCGGTGAAGGAAAACATCGTGAGGAAACCTACACACCCGAGAGTTCTTTAAAAAAAAAAAAAGTTCTCGGAGGTGTGTGAAGTCCACCAATTCGCACTTGGCCAGCGCGGTGGACTATGGCCTAAGCTCTCTCATTCCGAGAGAAGACCCGTGCCCAGCAGTGGGACAGTAATGGGTTGACGACGACGAGCCGGCAATCACACCCTTCCACGCGAAACACAAGAACTGCTTCACTTTAGAAAAAGGCATTGTCGTGTGGCTGTAATTACAGACTTACGCAGTCTATAAAAAAACACCTAACATTAAGCGAAATGCATACGCATATACTACTTCTATTACACGAAAAAAGCCGCTAATTAATCACTGCGATGTACATGATGCATCTGGGAAGAGTTGCAGCGAATTGGGTCGACTCCAAACTAATTATAAGCTCGTAAATCCATCCGTGTGAGTAGCCCTTCGGCCGTACATTAATTTCATGTGGACATGAGGATCTGCAGACGCCTGCGACAGATTGCTAAGGAAGTGAGCGGACGATAATTTATTAAGCTGTTAAAAGATAAAAAAGGTAGCGTCACTTTTCAGTTAAAAAGTCACAAATCCTTAGGAGTAAAACGAAAACTAAGTTACATTATAATCGACATATTCAAAAGTGAAAACCTACTTAAACACTTAGAACCAGAGTTATATTTTCTAGAAATGAATTCATTATTATCATATTTTGTGTCACATTATCTGACTTGAGATTGAACCCTTTATGTCAAACCGCTAGTTAACTGCTTTTTTACCACAGCGGAGTATATCTGAAAAATTAGATATCAATTCATGTAGCTTGAGTGAATTCGCAAAAGGGGTTTTTTTATATTTTATCTTACAATAATATATAGTTATATTTAATAATAATAGAAAATAATGTTAACCTTTTAAAAAAACTGAATAATTGTCTACGCTATCGTATTGGGTGCTACCTGTAATATATATGTAATAATATATATATATACAGGTAATATATATATATACAGGTCATATATCTTTTTCTTTTATCATCACTTTAGAATCTTTTTCTAAGTCGACTTTAATATTTGCCGTAACTGACGTCATGCTTGCTTTGTCCTTATGCGTAAAAAAATTAGGGCGTATTTTTACAAAACGTCAAATTATTCACTTCATTTAGCTTTTACATTTTCAGCACATCACCGTTTCCGGCGCTTATGACCCAATAATGAAGCCAGAAGCGCAATCTTCGCCATTTTTACCAAAAATACTAAATTTGGTTCTTCGAGCACCGATCAGAAATTTTAGGGCAAGACGTAAATATTTTTACGCGACAGATGCTGAAATACGCGACGTGTTAAAAAAGCGTTCTGTACGCATCTTTCTTAATTTGTTTATGGATTTATCGTACGCCCTAAATATTAATTATAATTTTGTTCATACATTATTCCTTGTATTTTTTTCTTAGAAAGCATCTCATTAATATTATTTCTTTATTAATTTGATTATGACAAAATATTATATTTAAAGAAAAAAAATCATAAAAATAATAACTTAAATTTAAAAGATACAAATTTTCAAATTAAAAATTATGTAGATCTTTCTATTGTGGACAAAGAGCACTGTAATTCGATTTAACTAAATTTATATAGTTCCTTCAAAAACTCTATCTAAAAATAAACATTATAATAGACCATTTATTACTGAACATAAAAGACCTCTATTATGTTCAGTAATAAATGGTTTATACTACATTTTTGAAAATGCAGTCTATTTAATGTTTTTACGAAATCTGTCTTTATGAAGGATTATTTTAGAAACTAATACATTTTAGTATTAACCTTTTAATTAATATTCTATCTCCCTAGTTGTAGTTAAGACAGAATAGAGAAAATATATTCGTAACCAGCGTTACTAGGTCATTGAATATTTCTTCTAATATATTTGATAGAAGACATGGTTTTGACAGAGATTTGCGCAATCTGTCGCCAATTATACAAACATGAAATATCGCTTATACTTTGTATCTTGGCACTGAGTGCCGGTAACAATGACCGATTGGGATATGCATATTAATTTTAAACAAAAAAACACAATGTCTGTCATTTGTGTCTGAAATCATACGTAAATTTCACAAAACAGAAAAAGAAGCGTAGTCGCAAAGGCGATAGAGATTTCTTAAAGTATAAATAAAAATTTGATCTCCCATAATCTCTTACTTTTTAGGCTATTGGTTAAATATGGGATGATTACTTATTTAAATAATTAACATGAATCACGAAATTTTGTGACAAATCATAACTCTATTTTTTGATCTCTAAATTAGTATTTTTTAAAATTATGTTTAAAATTTCTTTCACATTTTGTATTTATATTTATTTCTAGCGTGAAGCATTTTTTGCGTTTCGATGGAAGGGTGTGTTTGCCGGTACACTTTTATATGAGGCGACCATCTTAGTCCTCGGGAGTCGGAACACATCTGTGATTGACTTCATATAGAACCCATGTTCTGTATGAAGTTGATTACAGATGTCCATGGGCGGCAGTGACTACTTAACATCAGGTGGACTGCATGTTCGTTTGCTACTTCAGTGAAAAAAAAAAAAAAAAAAAACATAAGCTCAATATAATCATTTATTTATATATGGATTGAGTCCATGCACTTCATTGATTTTTTTAGAAAATTTCAACACATTGTTAAAGCTAATGATGAATGTAGGAGGTTACGTAGAAAAATGAAAATTTATCCTAACAAATGACTAGAATTAAAGAAAAAGAAATGATATTCTAATATTGAATTCGCAGACAAAGTAAGCCGAAGGTCAGTAAGTTACCAAATCGCAGTATTTTCAGCGGCGTCCGTTATTATTTAACTAGTTCAGGGCCGTCGCAGCTGTAATAATAAGCGATTTTCGTGGAAACTCCACTAAATGTAACCCAAATAATGTATTGTGGAAAACGCTGGTACATGTTATTGACGTTAAATAAATCCATACTATCCAAACTTATATTATAAATGTGAAAGTGTGTTTGTTTGTTCCTCTTTCACGTCGTCACATAGCTATTATATGATATGTTTTATATGCTGGCAGATAGTTATCAGGGCGGAGAGTGACGTAGGCTACTTTTTACCGCGCTCTCTCATTCCCATGACAATATCGATGTTTTGTTAGTTGCTACATATTTAGTACTTCCAGACGTTGTTAATAGATGGCGTTAGTAAAATTCATTTGCAAGATCTAAATCACGCTATTCAGTACTAATGTTAATTCCCTTTGACCATGCAGGCGATGCCGCGGGTAAGAGCTAGTACTGATATAAACTAGGATGTTGGTTTTGACTTATGTAAAATGATATTAAAGAGTTCTTCGCGGTTCGATTATGGTGCTACGACCGCCGTAACTTTTTTGTAGCGTTTGCAAAGTGGTTTGAAGGAACATAGTTTGACCGGTGAAGTACACTCCTATCGTGAAGCAGTTCTTGTGTTCATTGACGGGTGTGGTCGCTGATTGGAGTCTTCATGAGTACCTCGTATCTGTGACTGACGTCAGATAGAACCATTATCATTTATGGTGTTGCTTATAGGTATCCATCGACAGCAGATCACTTGAGTAACAGTTAAGCGGATTACATGTTTATTTTTTTTAAAGTTAAAAATCGTGTCTTCATTTCTGTGCCATAATTCAAATGATGACAAGAAATTGTTCCTGACGAGAGGTTTGAAAGTCACTTAAGAAATCCTGCCGAATCCAGACATATCTACTGCTTTAAATGCCATAACTCAATGTTAATATACAACAACTCGGATCAAATTCAGTTGAATTCTAGCAATATCAGAATGTATGAGAGTATTATTTTCCGGTTGTATCAATAATGAAAATCTAAATCCTCCGTAACGTGGCTATAACTTACGCCGAAGTAACAACAAATACAATGCAGGGGCTGTTTTGTAAACGGATCCGAACAACAACATAAATAAATTGGTGGTATTTGTTATTGTTGAAGGATACCAAATACCACAATAGTCATCAGTACTTTATTGTCCTACTGCTGGACACGGGTCTTCTCTCAGAATGAAAGAGATTTAGGCCATAGTACACCGAGCTGGGCAAGTGAGTATCCATGTTTTAAATATACACTTTTTATCTGATTAAAGTAGCAAATGAGCATGCAGTCCACATGATGAGAAGTGGTCACCACTGCCCATGGATATCTGTAAGTAACTTTTCAAAGAACAGAGGTTTTATCTAAAGTCAATCACAGATGCATTGCTACTCCCAAGGACTAAGATGTTCGCCTCATATTTAAGTGAGTTGGCAAAAACACTCTTCCACCAAAACAAAAGAACTGTTTCACTCTAGAAATGAGGAGGTGTTGCGGTGATATCGATCGAACCATTTACGTTTTTTTTTCTCGAGGGGGAACCTCCAAAAGATACCCGACAACATGGAAGCGACGCAGAGTAATGTGGGATTTTTGCCGCACTAAAACCCTCCCGGTGGCCGTCCTCAGCGCTATTAAGAGGACTCCGGGATCTCCAAAGGGACGCAACCGGAATCCTCTGAGCGCATTGCCCTATCGGGGTCCTCCCAGATGGGCGGCTGGGCCCACCTCTCCTTCTATTCTTTACTTCGGTATGCGACCACACATATCGCCGTCCTTACCGGGTCGCCTGACCGGACGGTTCGAGCTCCCACTCTAGCCATCTGCAACCCCGGAAGCCCCTTTTAGTCGCCTCTTACGACATGCAGGGGATGCCGTACGCCACAGGGACATCATTTACGTTCTACCACTCTCTTTCTTTTCATTGACGAGGCGGAGCGGTTACCATACCGGTCTAACGCGCAATGGGTCCCAGTTTCGATTTCCGGCCAGACCGGTATCTGAATGATGAGTTTATCTGGGTCTGGGTGTTTGTGTATTCGTCTTGTGTGTGTCCATGGTACTCACGACACAGGAGGAAATCCTGGTGTGGAGCTATGAGTGTGGAAAGCGTGTGTTTTCTTGCTGTGATGAATTACTACAATATTACATAATTATACCAACATTGCGGAAAATCAGTAAGTTGCGCGTAATAAACAGTTTTTCGTTCATCTCACCAACACAATTGTCTCTAGTTAATGCCACAGAACTATATAAAAAAAACTATAGTTGTTTATTAGCACTATTAAGACAGTAGAAAAATGATTTAAATAAAATAAAAAGAAATACAAAAGTTACAAAAAGTCATGGGGAAGTGTTGCTGTAAATATCTGTCTCTAGTGAAAAAGGATATAAGTCTGATTTTTACAAATTGCCTTCTTCTACCAAAATGTTAGAAATCTTGTTTTCGAAAACGTTTCGAAAAAACCGGCCAAGTGAGAGTTGGATTTACACACGAATGGTTCCGTACCTTTATCTATAAACGGCAATAACTCATGGTATTTGTATGGGAACCCCTTTAAATATTCATTTTATGTCAACATAATTATTCATTCTTAAATATATAACTCAATATTCTGTAAACTTTTTAGGCTTCAATATATTAATAACAGCAATAGGTTAATATTTCAAACCTGTCACTGCGATTAATATCGAGCGGAAAAAAAAACATTGATGTATGGAGTCGCCCTTAGACATTTATTTTATTCTGTACCAGTCGTTACAGTAGATGAGATATAGCTTAGTAATAAAGGGACGGGGCAGTTTTAAGGATAGGGTTCCGTTTTCACGTTTTTGCTAGTGTTGCGCCGAAAAGTGGTTTCACCGAATAACCGAATACCGAATACTATTCGGTTTAACTTTTACCGAACCGGATATTCGGCCGAATTATTCGGTTTACCAGTTCATATTAAGAAACAACTGTAAAAGTGTGTGCATAAAAAAAGATTAAAAAAAAATAAGGTTTATAAATTAATGTTGAATGTAAGAGTTTAGGAAAAATGCGAATTTGATTGAGGTTTCAAAAATGTTGACTTGAATTTTAGTTGCTTTTTATTATTAGCTTTTTTCAATGCACTCTGCATAGGATTTCCTTGACTTATAACAGAAATCTTACGTAAAAAGTTTTGTCTTTTTGTTATATACCGTGACATGTAGCCAAGAAAATAGAAAAAACTCGAACCGAATATATTCGGCACCAAAACCGAATAATTCGGCCGAATACGAATATTAAAAAAGATGCCGAATACGCCGAACACCGAATAACAACCGAATAACATCTCTAGTTTTTACCCTTTGGGTAGGGAATGCTAGAAAGAAAAATCGACAGATCTCCGTTTTTTAAACAATTTTGTTATAAGAAATCAATTTAGCAAAAATCAGACTTATACCCGTTGCCACTAACTAAAGAGGTATTCGGAAATAGCTGGTAAGGAATGCGCTGTTCCTGTAAATAGACCGGTGTGTCAGCTTTTATTAGAACCCACTATCATATAGGTACCTACAAAAAGTGATGGCTGACCGATCTAAAGTTCTGTGGTATTTTATAACAGAAATAAAATATTTTAAAGTTGTTCTTTAAGATTCCTATGGTCAAAAATTTATATTACAACTCTTTAATGAATTTTTGGTTTTAATTGAAATTTCGAGTTTAAAAAGCACGACTGCATAGATTTATTTTTCAATAATTGAATTACCAAGCGAGCTTCTCTATCCGATGGTAAGTGGTCACTACTGTTCATTAACAAGTAAGAACCACGTATATAAATTCATTGCCACTCTACACATCTACACTCTTCCACCGAAACGCAAAAAATGCTTCATACTAGAAATATGAGTGATACCTCCCCCTTCGATCCACATATTCGCTAACTGTTAATAGTATATTAATTTCTATGGTACATATTTCTTACCAATCGTAGGTATGTACATTTGAAGGTGGTAGTGCTCTAACGGTTCTACCACCTTGAAATGAAGTTCGAACATAACGACTCAGTTGTTAAAGTGGCATAGGGTATAATATTTTTGACTATAGCGCCTTCGGTCACGGATTTTTATTTGTATTGTCGCAAGTAAGTAGACCACTACTTTCACGAATTAGGTACATGAATACGATATGATTACATTAATATGTTAACGTTTGCGGATCGTAGGCTTAAACATTTAAATTCATCATTTCCGTTCCTTTTTTAGCCCTTTCAGTTCACATAAGTTGAGGATTAAGCTCTTTTAGTTCAATTAAAAAGTTGTTTAACATGAAATCTGTCAGATATTGCCTTGCTAATTCTATTAGCAATATGTAAGATTAAGCCATAACTAGAATACTTAAAATTAAAGAAAGTAGTTTTCAATAAACAATATTCCGTAATTGTATGTAATAGATATAGTTACATAGTTGTAGAGATGGACGTACTTTTATATGTATGTAATGAAATGTCATATAACATTCCATTAATTCAAATTTGTCGGGTGAGAATCTGGTGGTAAAATGGTGAAAGATATTGAAATTATTTTATCATCAGTGTCAAGCACTCCTGTGTACTAGTTTGAGCGAGATACTAAGGGGGTACGAAGATGGAATATCTTCGTCCTTAAGAGTATCAACGTATCTGTGGCCGATCTCAATCAACTAGGGCTCTAATCTAGCTTCCGGGAATGGTATAGGGCTACGGTATCCCTTGCCTGTCGTAAGAGGCGACTAAAAGGGGTCGAGGCGACTAAAACTTCCGAGGTCGCGGGCGGATAGAGTGGGAACTTGAACCGTTCGGTCAAGCGAAAACGGTAAGGAAAGTGGCATATCGTCGTAAAGACCGAGCGGTGGGCCCAGCCGCTCATCTGGGAGGAGGCCGATGGGACAACGCCTTTAAAAGACTCCGGTTACGTTCCTTTGGAGATCCCGGAGTCCTTTTTGTAGCGCTGAGGACGACCACCGGGGCGGTTTTGGTGCGGTAAAAATCCCACATAACCCTGCGTAGTTCCCACGGAGTCGGGTACCTTTTGAAGGTTTCCCCCTTTAAAACAAAAAAAGGGGTATCTAATCCTAAATAGATTTAACGGCAAATAAACAATACAAATGGAATACAAATTCTATGCGTGGCTGTAGTATACCGTTCGGTGGGCTAAATGTTTGTTTACCACGTCTATGATATATAAATACATAAAAATAACATGACCCCGTAAAATCTGTGTTTTGCATTCGGTATAATTTTAGAGGCCGACTTTAATACAGTAGGTTATTACAGCTCTCAATTTAATAGCGTATGATAAACGTTACTATTTCAAATTTACTGGAAACATTCGGGGCACAGTTCCGTTTGATATACGTTTACATGTAAAACTACTTTTATAACTACTACAAGTCATTCGGCTGACGACCTCGTAACATGGTTTTACATCCATGTTTATAACAAAACAATAAAATTAGTACATTATCACATTTCTTATGCATGTAAAGTTTTATTATTCTCAACTTTATTATGTCCGTATGATCGTAAAATCGAACAAGTACGGAATTCGGATTCGGATTCGTATTCGGAAAAAACACTTTCGGAAAATTCGGTACATGTCGTTTTGGTATCTGCGGCGTTATAAAAATAAGGAACGAAGAATAAAATTCGCGAAAGAAAATGGACATTGTCTGAAAAGTATTTTGGCAAGATTTTGCTATGGAAGCATTTTACGGCATTTATCTGCCGTATTGCAAATGGAATTTCTCTACCTTATATAGTGGGTAATCCTCATGGATAACCAGCCGCCCAGGGAAGCAGCTGGGTTATGCCGGCCTCTTACCGGCTAAACCCCCACTGTGTTTTCTCCTCGCACCGAACGGCGGGAACACGGGCACGCTTTCGCACTCATCCGCGAACCCGCCGATGCCTGGTCGCTCCCGCAGCCCCTCCACATTGAGCATGGAGCTCCCTTCCAACAGCAAGGCGCGCCAGAAAACACAAAGGCGTACCTTACTTCAAGGCCCCCAGGGCATTCGCAGGGCAACGGACCAACCCCGATACCGCCACCTAAGGGCCGTGAGCATGGGCAAGCCGACACCGGTAAAGCCTTAAACAGGGGCGGATCCGATCTTTGGTTCCGCCGCAAACCACCTAACGGCCGTAGAGTACAGTGGGGGACGGCAACGACACACCGCATCTCCTCTGCGCCACCGCCAACGCATCAGACGGTGCGCCCACGTTCGGTCGCGAGAGACAGGATACACGGCAACTACACACCGAGACACCTCTCCTCCCGCGACCCTTCCTGGCTGCAGAGGCGAGAGAACTCCGACCTCCGCAGTCCCCTCGGACACATCGGACACACCGCAGAGCCCATTCGGTGCGTACCCTCCTTGGAATCCCTCTTGGCTTCACTGTGGTGGTCCAGGGCGCGGTTACTAAGCCCACCACGACAAGGTGGAGATCCAGTCGAGGGGGCTCGATGAGAAAGCTATTTGACGTTGAAAATATAACTTGCGGTTATTTTGAAGTACATCCATGCTTTCTCCCACAGTTTAAACGTCCTTTTTTTTGATCTCGAGGGGGAAACCTTCAAATGGTACCCAACGTCCGGCGAGCGACGCAGGGTTATATGGAGTTTTTACCGGGTTCGGTCAGGCGATCAGGGCTTCCGGGGTTGCAGGCGGCTAGAGTGTGAACTCTTTAGTCACCTCTTATGATAGGCAGGGGATGCTGTAGCCCTATTCTGATCCCGGAACTACAGGAACGAGTTTAAACGTCCTAAGGTCATGTTGGGAGGAAAGTAGAAAGTGGATATTTTATATTAGTAATATTATAAAAGCTAAAGTTTGTAAGAATAAATGGGGATTATTTCACGAAAAACGTCTGATAGGTTTTGGATTAAATTTCACTAATAGTATTTGGCATGTATGGTATTGTAAAGACATGATACTTTTTACCTTTATATCGTGTATAATCCAAGTTGGTGGGAACGTAGAAAAAAAATACTGTAAAATATTTTTTTTCTTGTAATTCTTTACGTACGTTACGTACGGTACTAGGTACTAATGCTTATCAAATCAGGTGACACTTCTATAGGCTAAAATATACGCTACTTCATGGACTAGAGGGCCGACTAAGCTATCCTAACCGTCATCATTGGATAGTTGTAATTAAACTTTTAAGTACCTACTAAGGATTGGTCCAAAAACATCTGGCATTAGATTAATCGCTAGCCTATACCAACTACTCTTAACCAATCTCCACTTGAACATAGAAATATTGCAATTAAAGCATCCCCCAGTTAATACGAAACACTCTTGTTCGGCAGTAGGCCATGAAAACACACACACGCTTTCTACACTCATAGCCCCACAATTGGATTTTCTCCTGTGTCATGGGTACCATGGACACACACAAGACGAATACTCAAACACCCAGACCCAGAACAGGAATCTAAATTCATCATTCAGATACCTGTCTGGGCGGAAATCGAACCCGGGACCCATTGCGCGTCAGACCGATATGGTAACCGCTGCGCCACGCGGGTCGTCAAACAACAGAAACAGCTAACTTTCCAGAAATTCAAAAATTAGGCATCTAAAATTTGCACGACCACTACATACATCATATATTTAGCGGATGTTTGAAAACGAAGGAGTTAATTATGCAGTCATTCGTCAAGCGGGTCGACGTATCGTCAAAATATTGTGGTCCACCTGCTTCGAGGGACGTACGCAACTCCAAGCCATACCTCCTGGAAGTACGAACCAAAACAGCGTGTACATTGCAAGACCATTTGTTTTATTCGTGTCGAACTGTGGACGGAAATAGACGAAGAGAAAATAGAATACGCGGGAGAGTGCGTACTAATACGTCCATTGCAGATATGATGGTAACACCACCGTTACGCACTTTTAATGTATCGATGCTTTGAAGAATAACAACACAATGAAAGTCAAATCAGGTTATGATTTATAAAGTTAATAATAAACACTTATGCTGTATATAAATACTACTTGTACCACTACATAGTATAAAACAAAGTCGCTACTACGCTACGGATTTTAATGCAGTTAATAGATAGAGTGATACACGAGGAAGGTTTTGATGTATAATACAGTGGAGAAACACTGATAAATTTCGATTTTTGACTTTTAGGCGGAACGAAGTTCGCCGGGTCAACTAGTTAAATTATAAAACAACGTAAAAGCACTAGTTTAACAGTGGGCCAGCAAAAAATAAATAATATTTTTTATCTTTTTAGTAGAAGAAGTTAAATTAATAAATAAAGTAATTAACCACAGCGGAGTTATTGTGTTATGAGCACGTTGTAATTCTGAAATAATGTACTCGTTTAAGGGTAAAAATATATCTTTAGTTTAAAATTGTCAACATTAGATTTTTGTCGTTATTCATGTAGAGCAGCGGTATGAAAGATGCCTTCTATAATATATTTTTTTCTTTTTATTTCATTATATTATATATTATTTTCGTAAGTTATACGGAAGTGTAGGTAAGTTGTAGGTGAATTGATGTCATTTATTTGTTCTTTTCACATGGGTTTGTTATTTGCCATAGATCCAATTTTACAAAATAGGGATGTTAGCGTTAAGTAGATGATTTCTTATAATACATTTTCAGGTCTTGTATATGAAATCTTTAAGCTACTAGGTATAACACAAAATACTTATTTCATCAACTCAAACTAAAAACATTTGGAATCGTAAGGATTTAACGCCAGGTGTTCCTATTACGAGTTGGAATATTCTTTGCAATGATAGACGAAAGCGTAAACAACAATTGTTTTGAAGTAACACAAGACCAATTTTACTTAGTAAAGAGCTTATAAAATATGTATCACTTTTACTGAGAATGAAAACAGTGAGTATCTACGTTTAAGACTTTTCTATATAAATGTGTCACATATGAATATCCACACTTGGACAGTGGTGAGCCATTAATACTTTACTGAGGTCAATCAAATCTGGGAATTAATTATCTAAGCGAGGGAAAATTAGCTTTTTTCAAAATCATTTAATTTTATGTGCTGAGCAGTTTGGTTGTATGATAAATGAATATAATAAATGAGGAATTTATGACGATTTATGTGCGTTTTTTGTTACTCTTTCACGCAAAATATACCCGTCTTTTACGATGATATTTACACACACAGTTTATGGCCAAGATAGACACATAGGATCTCCATTACCGCGGAAAACTGAGCAGCGCGGGCGAAGTTGCGGGCATAATCTAGTGATAAATAAATAGACCTCGCTGTTTCGAGTTTCGAACAAAGCATTTGCCGAAAACGATAGTTTTCATGAATGTTTAACGTAGCGCCATCTATAAGCTAACGTATGTACTAAGACGACTTATCGGGTTTGAGTCTAAATTTAAAGTTGAAGTTTTCCCACACTGTACACATACGTTTTAGTTCGCGACGCCACCAACAGATGTCGCCTTACTAAAAACCAAAATAGAAACTTATTTATAGAGGGTACGCCGCTAAAAATAAATACAGATAAGATGAAAAATATTCGTTTGGCAATCACCACGCATCAGAGGCATTTGAGGATTATTAATGCAATAATAAGCGTCACAGTATATTAACAAGCCAGACTCGTGAGATCCTCACGAGATGATCTTTGCTTTGATATATCTGGCGGGTGCGAGCAGTTATTAATGGTAGTTAATTAATTTCTGATGCACGCGTAGCTCAGCGCTTGTGTAGATCTCAACCGATTTACAAATATTAGCAACGTCGAGAGTGGTCAGATGGTGGATGTGTGAGCTGCAAACACTTCTAGCGTTTCGGTAGAAGGGAGTTCGGTTCACTTTTATGTTAGGTGACCATCTAGTACTTGAGAGTAGCAAATATCTGCTACTGAGTTCAGATAGAAACTGAGTTCTGTATATGTACCTAAATAAAAAATTCCCGGGCCAATGACAACTTACCATCGGGTAGACAGCATGCCCGTCAAAAATAAATAATTATATACACCAGACAGACGCGGGATCGTTTTATATATCTTCGGTATTTTGATTAAAAACGCGTGTCTTTTATTACATAATTCCAATATAAGTCACATTTCCTGATTCATCCTTTCATCTATTTTAAATACAAATCTTTATAAACACAAGATGTAGAACGTCAAAACTGATATCCCGTGCTACAACAAATTTTGTAACGTCTCTAAAAACGACTACATGAAAGAAGATTCCGACAAAACGACGAATAAAACCGCGACGACACCATAAACTGCCGCCATAACGTTTTTACGACACATTACATTGCCCAAGCACCCATTACATAGTTATATCACGATTAGCATAAAGGAACCTCGTGCGAAATTAGCATTTTGTAAATAACAAAATTGTGTTCGCATTTGCAGTTTCCTCCCCGCTGTTAAAAGACAAACATTTGAACGTGGTAGAACCAGTGTAGTTCGAGCGGGGAAGTATCACCCCCACACCTTATTCTAGCTTTAAGCATTTCTTGCGTTTCAATGGAAAGGTGTGGTTGCCGTCACACTTTCACATAAGGCTACTATCATAGTCCTCTGGAGTAGCAACGCATCTGTGATAGACTTCGGATGGAACCCATGTTCTGTATGAAGTCGATTACAGACGCCCATGGGCGGCAGTGACCACTTACCGGGTGGACAGTATGCTCGTTTGCTACTTCAGTTAGATAAAAAAAACACAAATCATCCGATTTCCCTTTTCTAGTAGGATCGTCATTTTTTCGTTACATTAAGACTACTTTATTATTTAGACTGAAAGCTCTTCATTCGCGCGCGTTAAGTTTCGTTCATGCTGTGATTACAGAAATCATGAGTTCACCAGCAGTTAAAGAAAGCAGACGCGCAAACAGATGGCCCGATGCGCAAATACAAGAAAATCGTATTTTTTTTATCTAACGAATACTTAAAACGCGAATTCAGAAACCATAAATAGAGAATTTGACTGTCCATCCATCCATCAGCCCTTTGATGTCCACTGCTGGACATAGGCCTTCCCTAAATGGCGCCACTCCAACCGGGCCTGTGCCCTCTGATTCCAACGGTTTCCCGCTGTCTTCTTCAGGTCATCGGTCCACCTGGTAGGGGGGCGACCTGTAGTCCTTTTGCCTAAACGTGGTCGCCACTCGAGGACCTTTCTTCCCCATCGGTTATCGGTCCTTCGAGAGATATGACCGGCCCACTGCCACTTCAGCTTGCTGATTTTGAGAGCTATGTCTGTAACCTTCGTTCGTCTACGGATTTCATCGTTGCGAATCATGTCTTGTAGCGAAATTCCAAGCATAGCTCTCTCCATAGCACGCTGAGCGACTCTGAGCCTTCGAATGAGGCCTTTAGTGAAGGACCACGTTTCGGCGCCAATTTGATTGTACTTAAATTAATTTACTAAATTACCTAAATCGGGTATTCGCTCCCTTTCGTTCTTACTTCACGACTATCACTGCCATACAAGTAACGCTGTTCCATGTTACTTGTTGTTGTTCGGCAAATTCAAAATAAATCCAACAGATGGTAGTCTACGTCACCTATGTCTTTGTTAGGATGCGGTTAACATATTTCCAAAAGAATAGCTAAAGATGGCGGGTTTTCTATTCCTGAAACACGCGAACGCCGATTACTTGTGGCTCATATAAGACGTATTTACAACGAATAGGATCTGAAAACGTAACAAAACAATTTTTGGAAGCCAAAGGATTAACACTTTGGTTACAAATGAGCTGATAAAATGTGATATGGCATGGTTATTTTCACCCATACCTTGCAGTTTAACTGTTTTTTTATGACTGAAGTAGCAAACGAGCTTGCAGACGACCTGGTGGTAAGTAAATTGAGTACAGATGTCCATGGGCGGCAGTCACTGTATATTATATGTAATCAACTTCATATAGAACATGGGTTCTATCTGAAGTCAATCTCAGTTGCTACTTCCGAGGACTATAATGGTTGCCTCATGTGAAAGTATGCCAGCAACCATACCCTTCCATCGAAACGCAAGAAATGCTTCACGCTAGAAATAGGTGTGGCGGTGGTACTTCCCCGGTCGAACTGCACTGGTTCTACCACCATAAAACTGCTACATACTAGTTAGAACACGCTTTCTTATATGTCTTTCAAGTCTAGTATTGTAATGTGCAAGGGAAAGACGTTATGAATTGGTCCCCAGTGACCCCAGAGTTTATGGCGTGTCGTTGATACAATCATTGTTTCCATTTTCGCAATCATTGCAAAGTAAGCATTGCAAATATGGGTTAATAGTACGTAAACAACTATTTTTAACGCCAGCCACGTCACGATACGCCCTGTAGTTCCGGGATCAGAATAGGGCTACGGCATCCCCTGCCTGTCGTAAGAGGCGACTAAAAGGGGCTTCCGGGGTTGCAGGCGGCTAGAGTGGGAGCTCGAACCGTTCGGTCAGGCAATCCCAGGAAGGACGGCGGTATATGTGGTCGCATACCATCGTAAAGACTAGACGTAGTGATGGACCCAGCCGCCCATCTGGGAGGAGCCCGATGGGGCAACGCGCTCGGAGGATTCCGGTTGAAGTCGTTTCGAGATCCCGGAGTCCTCCTTTTCAGCGCCGAGGACGGCCACCGGGGGGGTTTTAGTGCGGTAAAAATCCCACATAACCCTGCATCGCTCCCACGGCGTCGGGTACCTTTTGAAGGTTCCCCCCTCGAAAACAAAAAAAAAAAGCCACGTCACGATACGGAGGGGCTCCTCTCAGTGGTGTATCTCATAAGATGAGTGTGCAGAACGCACACAGTATGACGACCTGCGTGGCGGAGTGGTTACCATACCGGCGCAAAAAGTCCCGGTTTCGATTCCCGGCCAGACCAGGTATCTGAATAATGAGTTTAGATTCCTGTTCTGGATCTGGGTGATTGTGTATTCATCTTGTGTATGTCCATGGCACCCACGACACAGGCGAAAATCTGTGGGGCTATGAGTGTAGAAAGCGTAGAAGCGTGACGCATGAATATCTGCCGCTGTTAATGATCGCTCATAAGACTGGGAAAGAGAGTTACAACACAAGCCACTGACTCGCGTTCTGTGCGCCGGCAACGAAGCGACAGGAAGATGCATCATCCTCTCTAGTCGTCTTCGTCGCAGTCTTTGGGACCATCATTGCTTCCTCTGCCACGTCCTCTTTCTCAATCATTGCGCGAACCACGATTGGTAGTTTATACAAAGTACCCTTACTTAGTGATAGATAATTGTTAAAACTTGCCCTCTCGATCGGGAGATCTGAGGTTCAAACCCAGGCACGCACCACTGATTTATGTGCGTATTATACATTAATTATCACTGCTGTTCGGTGAAGGAAAACATTGTGAGGAAACCTACACACCCGAGAGTTCTTTAAAAAAAAAAGTTCTCGGAGGTGTGTGAAGTCCACCAATTCGCACTTGGCCAGCGCGGTGGACTATGGCCTAAACTCTCTAATTCCGAGAGAAGATCCGTGCCCAGCAGTGGGACAGTAATGGGTTGACGACGACGACCCTTATAGTACCTATTGTTTTTGAATGGAATATACCATCACTTCGCAACATGTGTCGTTATTGAGAAAAATAGCCGAAAGAAACTTCACAAAATACGCTTATAAAAGCTTCATATACAATAACATGCTAAATGAATATAGCATGTGGCATAGCAAATAAACACTTGCTTTATAATAGGTTTTTTACATAGCCTTTGTTTATGTAATCTTTCTATGCGTGAAATTCATGATATAATCTGGTATAATATTAACTTAAGGAATTTTAATTCAAACAAGAAACGTTATGAAAACAAATAAACAAACTGCGAACTAAAATTTGCAGTCGGGTATTTCGATTTTCGAATAATTCATTTAGTTAAACACTTAGGAGTTTGTGCCAAAACGAGGGTATGTCAACAACAAAAAAAAAAAAAAAATATATACGTGACGAATAGATAACCTCTTTCCTTTGGGAAGTCGGTTAAAAAGTATAATGAAAATCGGAAGACAAACATTCGTATGTGAAAAATCCAGCATTTTATAAGCACTAACCTATTAATAGCAATTTTCATAATGTAGGTATATGTTTATTCTTGTAATAGACTAGCTTTCGTTTTTTTTTATCTGACTGAAGTAGCAAATGAGCATGCAGTCCACCTGATGGTAAGTGGTCACTGCCGCCCATGAACATCTGCGAGCAACTGCATACAGAACCTGGGTTCTATCTGAAGTCGATCACAGATGCGTTGCTACTCCCGAGGACTATGATGGTCACATCATATAGAACTATGCCGGCAACCACACCCTTCCATCGAAACGCAAAAACATGCTTCACGGTCAAACTACACTGGTTCTACCGCCTTCAAATATATCATTTGATAACCTTATTGTTATGATAGTAAAAAATCGTCTCTCTCCCTCCTTTCTTTCTGTTTGTTTCCAATGATACGTCATATGTTACAATCCGCCAAGTCGTTTGGGCTGTTTCGCGCCATTATATGGATATACATCATATATACATACGCCCGAGAAACAATACCCTCCTTCAGAAGTACAAATACGTAAAGCACAAATGTGCCAACTCACCTCCATCTCGATGCGGAGCGTGGCCGCGCGTGCGCTCCTCTCGCTGAGCCGGCGGCGCGAGCGCAGCAGAGCCGGGACCGCGACCCTGCTCACCCACTCGCCGAACTCTGCACAACACCACACTCGTCACGATACCACACGGGGCTCACGGAGACCGGTGACAATGACACATGGACACGCTTTGATGGTAATGATGATGATGTGGAAATGAATAGAGAACATGCCAGTGAGCAAACGAGCAAAAACGAACAAGTGCGACGGCAATCAATAAAGCAATGGTGTATTTTGGAATGGTGTCAATGATAGGGTCACGTACTTTATTATACCGGATCAAGACGTTACAAAATGATACGTAAATCTACCTTAATGTGATTTAATTTAAGTATCGGTTTATAACGTCAATAACAATTACAATTAGAGAAATGCTAAACTAAAGGTACGACCAGCTGAGTAATAACAGTAAGTAAAAGTGGAGGTATAAGGTATAACTAGAAAATATATGAAATAAAGAAAGTCAATCTATATAGAAAGATAAAAAAAAGTAATGATTTACATAGATACTATTAAGTATGATACTTTTTCAAAAAAATATTAATTAATATTGAAGCGGATAGAATGTAGGCAGCTGAGCATAATAAATAAAATGAAAATGATGTCAATGAATGCAAAAAACTATGCAATATTAGTCGAAAAATCTTATAAAAGCAAAACGTGCTAGGAATAGCAAGTTATAACACAAAACAGTGGAATGGGATGGTCTAGGTGAGATAAGGATTCGGGAGGGAAAGTGTTGCGTTGTGTTTGTAAGTGCATTAAATTGTGATGCTGCGTTTTAAGCCTAACTACAAAAGCTGTGTAGACTACTATATTAAAAGCATTTATTTGTTAAAAAAAATATTATAAATACTAGTTATTTAAGTAAACTACTATTCTGAGGTTGATTTTAGCTATTGAATTAAATTCTACTTATATAAACTCTTACTATTATTTGTAAAATAACAACAAAGATAAGTGCCAATCGTCATTTGAAATCATAGCAGTAAGGTTACAGAAAAAATCTCGTTATTTTCAGTAAATGATTCATTTCTATTGTTTAGTGTAAGTTTGTTTGCGAGTACGTTCATTCTACTGTCAGTGACTACTTCTACTTAAATCGTGCCAAATTGTTTAAAATGATCAATGATGAGTATCTGTGTGCTAACAACATTGTAAATATTACTAAATTAACTCAAACAAATGTCCATTCCTCGCGGTAAATTTGTTTTTATTGGCTTTAATTCAATTTGCTCTCCGCTTAATACACACTTCTTCTCAATTTACCTCTTATAAAGCATTTATTTATAATGATGAGTCAACAAACTACTTGTTATTTTTTTAATTGTTAGCGAATGAAGGTAATCATTGATCATTTTAATTTTACTTGTAAGTGTGAAGCACTGACCTATCGCTTCTTTGGTCATGATGTCTCGTGTATCGTGTACTGTGTCCATTTTGTGTACTTTATCACTGTCGCTAGACGTGTGTTCGATTCCGTGTTTAATTACATCCATAGCACGTAACACGTTTCACTTAATCACTACACATCTTGTTCCCTCGCGCACGGTTTCGTTCGATACAGTATCTTTGACGTTATTCATTTGGGTTTCTTTGAGATGGAATAAAATTGCAAATTTGTTAAAAATACTAAAATTGTGTAAACATAGATGTCTGTTACTATCACAAAAGTGCTAGATACCGACTTTTTAAAAATAAATTTTGTTAATCTCAAAAAAATCTAATGTATTCTGTATGAACACGATGTAATAATAAATTGCAAATTTCATAACATTTTTAATGTGTAACCTAAAAAAACATCATTTATTACGCAGAAAACTATTAATCCGATTATTTAAGCGGTATGATGTGATCTAGTCAAACCAAAAGTGTGTGCGTACGTCACGCCCATGTAAGTACTTATATTTGGACATTGCATCCAAAATAGCCACATCTATTTTCATTTTATGAGTCAATGATATACCGCTTTGGTGTTCAGTATCGCATTCTGGCAAATGCTCCTATTCTTAATACGCGTAGTTAATGTCTGCAAGAAATATTTGCCCAGCTACCGCTTCGTTTGTTGCACTTGCAGTCTGGCGCAGTATGGCGCAACGCTGCAGGTATCTTGTCAACGTGATGCCAACTGATGGATGCCAAATATGTGATCGGACTTGAAGTTATTTCAGAGAAATGTTGTAGTATCTGTATCGATCTGACTAATTAAAATACATTCGTCATGAGAGAAAGTGATTATAGTAACGATGTGTTATGATTGTAAAATGGGGTATATTTTTAACGTGCCGTTATAATTTAAGTATAATCATCTTCGGGTATAAATCATATAAAATAATAATTTTATATTATAGCTATGGCTCGCTCATCTACTTCAGGCATAAATCATATAAAATAATAATTTTATATTATAACTATGGCTCGATGTGGTTCTGCGCTTTGCTGTAGACATCGCAAAAGATTTAATTCTTTGTCCCCTTCGTGTATGAGTCCAAATAACACGCTTGTTACTGTTGATATGGTACACATAAATTGCCGTCACAGTAGAATTATTTGCTTTCAAGAAGATTTATACAGTACGTCTTTGTTACTTATATGAACTGTAAATCTCTAATGGCAATGAAATCTTTACAATCGGTTCAGTACTTTCCGGCATTATTTATTACATATCAACATCATTTACATACATTCAAAGCATATACTGAGCTTTTTTTTTATATAATTAAACTAAGATCCACAACTACACACGCTCTCCATTTAATAGACGAATCAGCTAAATGAAATCTCGTAATTTGGCAAAATAAACAGCAACCTAGCATTATCTTCGATCGCATCAATCTAAAATAATTCCAAGGTCTCCACTATCGAGACATCGGACTTATGGCGAGCCGTCTCCGCTGAAATATTTCCGTGACATCCTGTTCATGCACGCCACATTAGAAATAGTTCTGCCACAGTATTAATATCATACAGTAATCTAACTCTGCCGTGTCCTTGAATTTTATATCTACAGAGGCGCAGGACGAGAGTTCGCGTTCGTTAGGGCTACCCGCCTAAAATATTTGATTACATCTGTATACTTGACTTTCTTTCTTACTTATTATGTATTTTATTCAGTAGATTAAGGTAAAAAACAACGCGTTATTTTAATATTTGAGAGACTTAATAATAAATCGTACACAAATAATAGTTATAAATTTCACACTAAATAATATTTTACCAACCAAAATAAAAATTATTAACACTGGACGTGTTTATGCACAATTAAAGCAATCAAAAACAGCCTAATATAGTTTACAACTGCTCTTCGCTACATTATAATTTAAATAAAAAGATCCACTGCATAAAAAACGTCACATCGCCCGCTCGCCACTACGGCACATTCGCTAGCTGTTGGGTACCGAGTGCATACCGAAATCGTGGCGCGTAGGTACAACGTGCGTTTCGTGCGTTTGTAAGAAGTTAGATTACTGTAGATACTATTACCGTGGTTCTACGTAACATTCTTTCGTCGCATGTCATCTGCACTTAGTTTCTGAGTTCACGTCACTTCTTACATTCATAAATTCGTTGATCCAATTCACTTTATAGTCCCCGTTTCCACTGTACTTCAGTTGCCATCATGTTTGTACGTAAATACGTATATAAACGTATTTATAAGAGTATAGAGGACAAATTTGCTACGAAATCGTATTGCGTTTATAATTTGTTGATGTTTTTTCGTATTAGATCTGTGTTCAAAATTAGCAGAGTAACATTTTAATATCCAGTAAAATGGAATCAAAAGCACAATTACTTAAGCTAAAAAGAAATATGAGCTATAATCTTTTGAAAATTGATGCTTGGCCCTCTACCGAAAACAAAAATCAGTTACATACCTTCTCTCTGGTAACGAGTTTATTAAACTTTTTAAGACTAAGATTTACAACTGAAAATGTTTATTTAAAGAAATTAAACTCTTTATTGACACGCACCTGCTATTTATTAGGTACCTACTTGCTACCAATTTATATTTTTGCAGATCAACATACCATTTTACATTCCGATTTGAACGAATTTGGCGTAATTGAGTTTAAATAACATTCGACTTTCAGACAGGTGACACGAGTACGTCCCGAACTTCCACTTTGAATCTTTCAATTGCATTCCTACGGGAACATTTCACGACGTAGCTTCACAGTTGCCTAATTATCATCCAGTGACTAATAAAAACGTGAACTTGAAATAACTGCAACTAAATTTAGAGTCGCCTGCTACGTATCTTGTTAAATTGACTCGCGTTCTACGAACGACACTTGAAGCAAACGTTACTAATGATGTCAAAGAATCTTAACTGCTTGCGGTTACCTTGGTAATGGTACGTTTCAAATGAACGTCAGATCTGAAAACAATACTTCGTTAGTAATGATAACGAAGTTATGATTACCGCCGAATTAAAAAAATATAAATATGGTAACTAAAAATATTTAAAGAAATATCGCTTCAAATTAGACCCATAAAAGACATAATATTAGAATAGATAAAAAATTAGAAGTCAAAGTCAAATATTGGCATGTAAAACAACTTTGATGTTAAAAATAATCTAATCAGAATCAATAAACAGCAAGTAAAATAAATAGAACACACAACAACAACACTCATTACCAAAAAAGTAGGTGCATCCAACGCAAGTGTATTGCATTTATAATTAAATCACACAATCACTTGTTGAAAGATGTGGACGGAAATGTCAGCCACTGGCTTGCAGAGAGTGGATTAGGCGAATGAATCAGAATTCGATTCGGCCGTTATAATTCAGTATAATGTTGACTAGATATTATAATTCAGTATAATATCTTGACAAAAAAACTTAAAACACATTTATAATTTGAGAAATAATAAGTAACCTTTATTTAATATTCATATATTTTGTTTGACTGAAAAAATAATATCTAATACTATATACGTCCTTAAAACAGTTATTATTACAATCAATTATGGGTGGTTTCAAATCAGGATGTGACGAGCTATGTACGAAGATGTTATTTTGTAAATAAACAGAAGTCTGTTTTACGAATCTCTAGTCAGTTTAGTCTCGAGAGGATGAATGTTTGAATGGAATTTATAAATAGATCACGTGTGGGTTAGTATCCGCGTTATAGCATCTATAAAACATGTTTATTGAACCATGGCACTATCGAAATAACGTAATAAATATCGTTGCGATGACATATTAACAGATGACAGTGACAAACGCAATATTGATAACAACCTACGAAACGAATTTAAAAGAGTCTGTGATGAAACATAAATCGTTAAAGATACATTTTTATACAACGCTAAAGACGCTATATGACGCAAATCAGCGTCCATATAACAACACCAACTGTACCGCATGTGAACTTTGTTGATTCTGAAATAGAAAATTACAAAATGCTTTTGAAACTAGAAGCCATCTCAACGGGGTCGCTTTAAATAATTTGACTAATATTTATGACAACTAAGGCTACACTCAAGTAACAACTGAATATTTTTTTCAGCATTCAAATGTCAGTGCACGAAGGCGAATCATCGAAGTCCGCGTTCCATTGTATTTACTATGAGAAGTGGTCACTATTGGCTCTATTCCCGTGTCCTACGGTTCACAATTCTACTTACTCTCACACGAAAGTTTGGCGGACTTATAGATTACAATATTGACGAAGCTTTCCCAAACGCCCTTATCACTTGTCAGTAAGGTCTGTAGTTGATTGAAAGAATACAAAAGAAAGTTTGCGAAGTAACAGGCCGGGTAGGCCGGGCTAAATGTGTCCACGTCTTTGGCACGGCACTGGGGCAAGGACGCTTAGCGCCTATGCAGCCGGCAGATTGATTGACCGATTAATCTTAGATAATGAAGCAAGACTAGTCTCCAGGGTCTACGCTATCACCATATGTGGTAATGTTGATCCGCGCCCAAATATTCAAGACCATAACATTACATGAAAGCTTTGCAAAACAAAATAGTTGCAATCAACAACGTCGTGGCCTCGGCGCATCAGAAGGTGTTGATAATCTTAATAGCTGATTCTACTTGATTGATTGTAATAGCATAACTATACGTGAAGGCAACAGTAGAAGCATTTTAATCTTAGATGCCTGTTCAAATGTCAATATGTGAATCATTGAATTCAGCGGTTATAGTTAAATCGCTATGAGATGTGCCGCTATTTACAAAAGTTATCTAAATAATATCTAGCAAGTTTATGTTATCAAGTTCTGCACTTTCATTATCAGTTTAATTATTTATAAGCTTCGGCGGTATTTAGAGTTTAGTTTTAAATACAAGTCGTAGATAATTGGGTTTTACGATGTATTATTTAGTTTCGGCTCGAGAATTAACATGTTTGTTGATTTACGCAGCTAGTGCTGTGTTCACTCGCGGTATGTAAACATGGGTACGTGGGGTCGCGTGGGGTCACGGGGTGGGTGGGGGTGCACACGTGGGGTGGGGCTTGCGAAACTGATGTATTACGAAACGGTTCCGATCGTCGTTCGAGGTTCGTTCGCGGTTGGGGAGCGCTCGTCCGCCGCTCGCCGCCACAGCTGTACGACTGGCGCGGAACGAGCGTGCCCCAATAGCGATAGATCCGAGCCAATCGCTTGCACTAATGCGTTTCGGTAATTTACGATAGGAACTTGCAGTTAATCGGGCAATATCTGACCAGAGTTCCTCAGAAGTTGGCGGATGTTTGTCAGTTTGATCGTCTTAAATACCGATTGTATCTCTGGCAGCTTTAGTTCATGATTCGTAATCCTACTTGCGAAATTCATAATCCCGCAACCAAATTGGATTTACGTATTTTGTACCATCCCGTCATATTTTACTTAAAAGTGAAAAGGAAAGGGACGTACTTCGTATAAGTAAATTTAAGAATTTTAATAGAGCCAAAAGTTCCACTTTTATTGCTATCTCTGGTGTAGACTGGAGATTTTAAGTTTCGTTTTTGGGACATCTCTAATATGTTAAAAAAAATGTAATGAAACGTTAAAGCCTAGCGGTTTGAACTTCGACCTCCAGCTCAAAGCCCTAAAACGGAAACAGACCTCTACAAAAGAATGCGAAAATGTAAATTTGCCACAAGAAGGTACACTGTATTTATTTCGCAGTACGTTGACGCTGATGTATTTTAATAACAATTCTTTAGTAAAGCACAAAATGACATTTGTTTTATTTTCGATCCTCCAGTCCACCTGATAAGCGATCACTGCTGCATGTCCATCATGTAAGCAACATATAGAACAAGGTTTCTATCTGAAATCGCCTCATAAGATACCACACCCTTACATCGAAACGCAAGAATTGCTTTACGTTAGAAATAGGTGTGGCGGTGGTACCCCCGGTGGAACCACATTAATTCTACCATCTTGCAAATAGTAAAGTAAAATAAAAGTCTGTAAATTTACTATTTGTAAAGTTTATTGCACCATTTGCATCATTATATTAAATACAGTAATACCTCGACTTACGCCACCCCAACTTACGCAATCTCCTCAATTCGTCTTTTATTGAGTGCAACCTGCTCCACACAATCCCTATATTATGGATTAGAGTCTTACTATCCCACACTATAATTTAATAGTTAGAATTAAGACTATGTACTATGTATGGCAGCTACAAATTATTTTGTGTCAGCTATTCCTTATACTCTGCCTTACGCGAATTCGACTTACGCGGTTATTAGTCAGTCCTACCTATCGCGTAAGTTCGGGGTATTACTGTATTAAATTAAGTTGTTTAAATAACATTGCACCATTTATAATAAATCAATAATCGTATATCAGATTCACAACTTGATGTGTACTTAGGAACTTTTAGCAATGCATATAATTTACTTATCCATATCATTTCATCTAAGTACATAAAATAATGTTAATAACAACATAATTATTGGTAAATAATAAATACACTTTATTGAGTAATTTTACGAGTATATAATTCTGCTGGACCAATAGTATGAAAATATAGATTGCCCCTCATGTCGACTAATATTTTCTTATTCTATAATATTAACTTCAAGAAGAACGTATCCAGCAAAAAAAGTTACAAGCTCCTCAGATCTGATAGACCGTCTGAAGAGAGAGATATCTGCAGTAGAAGGTCAGTTTTACATATACGGTGAATTGAGATGTTATTACAAACAATAAAAAAATAATTGCCCTTATAGCCCAGCAGAATATTTTGAAAAATGATAACCACGAACATAGAAAAATCTTGAGTAATAGTCTATTGAAACTTTATTATTTTATTTTGAGACATTCATTCAATGCTCTAGGCCAAATTACACGATTCAATAGAATTCAAAAGAAAACTGAACAACTACATTTACTAAAATGGTCTATGTACCGTTTAGGAGTGTAGTCACTTGGCTTGCACTCCGTCGAGTGACCTCCGAGGCTGTCTCCTCAGCAGGCTCGTGCAGCGGGACAGTTCCTGCTGGACCGCCGACAGCGCTTCTTCCATCTGCCGCGACCGGGACAGAGGCAAGCTGGAAAAATGTAGTATATGATCACATTTTGAAAACAGTTTTATGATCGCATTTGAAAGTGAAAGAGCTAGAATGTTCTCAACTAGGGTTGCCACCCGTGCTTTATAATAAAGTATTGTACTTTATTCGGGGCAATTGTACTTTATACTTTATGGGGAAAATAAAGTACGCGAAAATACTTTATTTTGTATATCTGGGATTTAAAAGTTTGATTATAATCAGTTTTGTATAAAACTTATATTCCTCACAATCACAAGGTTTCCGTATCTACCTTATTTAAAAAGTAGAATAACATTTACATTTGGTGGCCTTTTTTAGAAATATGGACGTCAAATTATTATCTACATTTTTTTGCTTACCATCACCACGCACAGTTCTAAAAGTATCCTAGAGCCAAAAAATAAGTAATAATATAAATAGTACTTTATTTTGAAGCTACGTACTTTTTCTTTATACCTTTTGTAGCCAATGTACTTTAATCGTTGAAAAAAAAGGTGGCAACCCTATTCTCAACTGTGTCTGCAAATATAAGTAAGGCGTTTAGTTAAGAAACATTTTTCCAGTCTGACATTAGGTATGTCATATGTATATTTGCCTTGTAACAGCGTTTAAGTGTCACGCACCGTATAGTGTCGGTCTTTAGCGGAACCTCTGGCTTTCTTTCCGTTGACGTCGTAAGAGGCAACTGAAAGACTAAATACAGAAGGTGGAAAGCGTCTTCCAGTCACCACCACGTTAACGCAGTGACTATTGGTGAAATCCTCCAATAAGGAAGTGTTGCGCTGCGATACAACCTTAAAAGTCGATGGATGGAACAGTGGCTTAGTGCTACTGTATTCTAGGAATAGCATTGCATCTGAGACGACCTTAAATATATTGAAGAAACTTACAGATCACTACTAGAGGATGTTACTAGAGAAAGATACAGTAACTATTTAAACTTATCAAAATCGACACATACGTAATTGTCACCCTCTTGTGTTGTGTATTTTAGTAAGGTTTGAAAATGAGTGGTTGAAATGGGAGAAATCTTACCTAATGGTATTTAATGATAACACATTAAATTTCGTGTATAAATGAAATGGAAAACTAAAAAAAAACACTTACGAGTGAGATTTCGGTGTTGAATTAGGCACCCGAGTCTCACCAGCGGACAGGATGGTCGCTGAAAAAATCAAATGATATTATTGACAAAGAATAGCTGCAGCAACAGTTGGACCTGCGTTTCATAGCAATGTCCACTGAACTCCCCCATTAGGTTACATTGAAAACCATTGAAAATCCGTTTTTCCATCACTCAAGCGGTACAGTCCGCGCCGGTGTTAACATACACATACACAAATATACAATAAAATAAAAAATAATATGAAATGTATTTCAATATATTTTTGTGATAATATTTTACTTATTCCGTTTGTTATATATTTACTTTAAGCGAGTGCTGTCAGTTTATTTAATTTAATAATAATTTATATACTCAATATCCATAAAATAATGGTATCAAATATCGGCTTTGTTTCATCTGTCCATAGGCGTACGATTTCCAATCAAGTGCACTACATGCTCGTTTGCTCCTTTAGCCTTAATCGGATATTTTAAGATAATATTTATGCTGTATTTAGGAGTAGATCAATAATAAGTTTGAGTGTGTTACATTCCCGTGGCAGCGGCAGTTCCCCCTCGCTGAGCGAGCCGTAGTCCGTCGTGGCCGTGTCGGGCCGCGAGGAGCTCGTCGTCCGCTCCTCGCCGGGGGACCGGTACTTGCGTTTCTCTGAAATGTATGATGATATTGTAACGGATGATAACGTGCGGGGTTAAAGGAATTGGACCTACTTTTGCAAAATGGAACCAACGAGTTTTCCTCCTATTATTTTAAAAAGTTGATGATTTTTAATAATAACATATTTGTATACATATAACAATTATTTTGTGCAACATTGTATATAAATTTTATTAAAAATAATCTATTATACAGTATACAAAATTTTGACGAAAATGGTTTTTTCTCAAAACTATTGTTATGTGGTTTGATTCTGTATTGCATAAGTCCAATTAAGGCTGATTTTTATTGATATAATAATGATTATGATACTTTAGAATAATAGTTTTCTAAATTGGATTTATTCGAAAAGTTCTAGGCGAGTGCTGTATAAAATTGTAGATGCTGTTATGTTTATACCTAACAAAGTGACTATAAAGTCATGGATGTAGGTATAAGAGGAAGTCCAATCGTCAGGTTGTCAAAAATATTAAAAAAACACGTCGAATGGTCTCCAAATTATTTCTCAACCTATGCTAGGACCCTTTTGACTTGGCTAACTACGATGTCTACCCGGTACTACCCGTAACTTGGTTTGGCAGTATAACAACCGCAGCAACAGCTTTTTACTATGGATTTCTTAATAAAATATTACACATATTTTCTCTATATCATTAATTGCTGCAAAATGAGTTTTAATTTACACCAACCACAACTTATTGCGTTCTTCTTTGCGGTTTTCTACAGCTCGGTTTATTCGGTCTTTTGCCATGTATGTGCGAAACATAAAATGGACCTTCCTTTATTAAGTGATTTTTCTGTTATCTAAATACTGTATGTTTTTCTTATAAAATAAAATAAAATAAATTAAAAAATTAAATTAAATCAAACAGAGAAGACCTTAAATTAAAAATGACGTCTTGGTTATTTACTACAATTTGACTAGAAAATAGTAATGTACGTACCATCTCTTTCTAACGGCAAGTCTGAGAACGAAGACATTTCACATTCTGTACTATCCGGTGTTTCACGAGGTTTCTTTTCTTTTGGCGGGATAAGATACGTCCTAGGCTGACTTGGGCTAGACGACCTACGTCTTTCTGATACTAATTTATCTTTTGGTAAAACACTATTCAATACATTCCTTTTAACATCAGCTAAAAGAATATTAAAGGTTCCTTCTTTATTGGCAACTTTTTCTTCCGGTTTTCTACCTTCTTTACTCCTATTAGGACTATTTATATTATCAGTGCCTGTTCTGACATAAACATCATCTCTGTGTATAGAGTATGTGCCTTTGCTGGAGTTACTACCTTTATTGCTGTCACTTTCACATCTTTCAACTGTTTTATGTAAGGGTTCGACATTAACGTCTGTTGGTGCATTAGCAATATGTCCATTCAGCTTTACCTCACTTTTCACAGTATCATCTGACTTATATTTATTATTCACTTCAATATCGGCTGGTTTGAGTTCCTGGCTTTTTCTTGGTTCATTTATACTACTATCAATATCTTTCTTTGTACCAATGGCTTGACCTGTAGTATCATATTTTAGAATATTTCTTTTTTCTTTAAATATTTTCTGTTCTCTCTTCATCTCCTCTGTACTATCTACATCAGTAATCCGTTTGTCATCAAGAGAACCGGTTTTGATCAGTTTCCTATCAACCTTATTTTCTCTTGAACTCTCCAAGCTATACTTTCTATTGTCAGTCATTATTTTAGCTTTATCTTTACTACGTTTTTTAAATTGTTTGAAGGTTTCTTTTTGTTTGGGATCAGTATGTTTATCTTTATCCAATTTGTTCTCTTGTATTTCTTCAGATGACGTTGTATTTACGGGTGTAAGTTCCTTTAAACCACTAGCATTATTCTCTGATATTCCCTTATATGGTATTATTCCAATGTTTTCCTTCTTTTCATCTTTATTTTCTACAATAGACGTCGTATTTTTCTTTTCAGAAATTACGGAATCAGAACTCTCTGATACTATATATTCTTCAAATGTAAATGGCTTACTGAAATGGATAGAAACAGAATTTAATGATACTTTGCGCTTCAAGAAATGTAACAGCGAAATGTTAAATGATTACAGTAGTGAGTATAATACTTACGTTTGTCTTTCGTTACTTTTCAAAGTATGATTTTGATTTGTTGCAATATTCGTATTTAGAATAGTCTCCGTAGATTGTATATTACTTTTCGACTCATTATGTCCCTGAAAACAATTATTTGTTCATTTTAAGACTCTGAAGTTATGTGTGAGTAAATAGAAATATGATTACGTGCTATCTTACTTTGGAAACTTTTAGATTGTTGATTTGATTCTGAAGATCCGCTATTTTTTCCATAAGGACTTGATTTATATAAGTTGATGCCTGAAACAATCAAAGTTTGTAATAATGCAATAGTAAAATAATTTATATAAGGTACATGGAATAGGCGACCAGTAAAACACAATTGTAGTCTTTATGTGTTTCGTGTTACCTTATGTTCATCAATTTCGTGGCTTTTATTAATTTCTGTATAACCAGAGTCGTCAGAATTCTTGAACACTTCCTCTCCTACATGTGGAATCTTTGTGCGGACTGCTGCCTTAGGTATGTTTCTGGGACTCGGGACAACTAGCTACAATCACAAAGGATGTCATGTACTTCACATTTAATATATCGTTTTATCAATTGATCTAAAATGGCTATGAAGTTTTTTTGTGAATATTATTATAGAGCATCATTAATTGGGGATATGAATGGAGGAGATATAGGAAACAGAATAAAATCTATAATGAAGAAAAAAAGTTCGTGTTGTCGAAATAAGTTATGACAATGACATTAAAATTATATTTTACCCTGGGAGACTCATCTGCTGTTGGCGTTCCAATGCGACTCGTATGTTCTACACTATCTCGATCTTGGCGAGACTGTAAAAAGTCATAATAGTAAAATTAAGTTGTATCTTACAGCAGATTTTTTTTAAATATTTTGAGTGTTGTTTTATTAAAAGGGTGAAATTAAGTACGAAATCTCATTTTAAAATTTAGAAGTAGCAAACGAGCATGCAATCCACCCGATGGTAAGTGGCCATTATCGCTGATGGCCTTTAGTGTATGTAACTTCACATTGAATGAAGATTTTATCTGAAGTCAGTCACAGGTGCGTCGCTCTCTCGATGCTCTCGAGGGCTAAGAAGGACGCCTCGCATAAAAACTAGCCAATAATCACAGCCTTGCTTACGCAAGAACTGCTTCACGGTAGAAATGGGTGTACCTCCCCGGTTGAACCATTCTCGTTCTGAGGTTTAAAAATTTCTCATACATAGTATACCTTAATATTGGTAAGATGAGCTTCGATAGCGCTAGCGATCCGGGAGGACATTTCAGCCGCCTTGACGCGCATTTCCATCTCCGATACCTTCCGCTTTTCTATAGATAATTCCACTGACAGTTCATCTGAAATGAAGGTAAGTATTGTATTAATAGACAAAATTGAGGGTTTTTATCTACTAGAGTTTATAAGATCTGAAATTATCAAGCCAATTAATAATGTAATTTTTTGCATGAATTTGAGGTAACTGTGTAATCAATTATAGTAGTTGTTGATGCATTTTTTTTAACTGAATGAAGTAGCAAACGAGCATGCAGTCCACCTGATGGTAAGTGGTCACTGTCACCTATGTACATCTGTAATCAACTTCACACAGAACATGGGTTCCATCTGAAGTCAATTACAGATGCGTTGGTACTCCCGAGGACTATGATGGTCGCCTCATGTGAAAGTGTGCCGGCAACCACACCCTTCTATCGAAACGCAAGAAATAGGTATGGCGATGGTACTTCCCCGGTCGAACTACACTGTTTCTACCACCATCAGAGTGCATAGTATATCAACGTTTGCCTTATGCCTTATATGCGCTGCTGGATTTAGAACACGAAATCGCTTATAACGGCCTTTATAATGTAAAAATATATGTAGTAGGTGTTGCTCTAAGATCACTTCAAAAATTTTTTTATTCCGAGATATTCACACACAGGTATAGACTTATATTTAGGACACTAAAAAAGCTTTGAATGTCATCCTTTAGATAAAGCACATGTAGTATCAACGAATTCTATTCTATTTTTATATTTTATGATTCTATTTTATACTCTGAGGAGGCATAATACATAATTGACTGTAAGTGTATGTAGACTATGGTACTATATGTATAATGAAATGACATTATAAACAAAGATCATAAGTATACACTTAGGGCCGGCACTCATATGACGGAGCGCAGCGCAGCGCATTTTTTGCTGTCAAACTATTATCGTCATTGTCCCTTTAGAAATAATATCCAAAATTAAATAACAGCAATTTATTTCTGAGGAGCATGGAAGCGACCACATGCGTGCGGTAGCGCGGGAGCGCGACCGCGCGCGCACGACGCGCTACTCCGCGAGCGTCCGCTTTCGGTCGCCGCTGGCCGCTGGGCTCGCCGGAGCGACGCCACAGGCAGCAGCCGCCATTTTGTTGTCAACACGTGTATACTTGTGCCACGCTGAAAACTGCAAAACGAATGACGACCGTTTGTCGAGTATATTCCAGCGCATGCTCGCGAATCCGCGCGCATTCTCCCAGTAATTAGCGCGAATTTCGGCTAGTGTGTGATTCGTTAAGAAAATTTCGCGGGCATGCGCTGCGCTGCGCTCCGTCATATGTGCGCCGGCCCTTATGATCATTATTTATACTGTCATTGTGTACATAAGATTATAGTTCTTATACGAAAACTATAATCCTATGTATTTTCACTATAAAATACAAATGGATTGTACTGCTCACCACAATGAATCTCAGCCATTCCCAACCTCTTCGTGAGCTCAGCGCATTCCTCTTTCAACTGTTGCAAGCGGTCCTCGCTCTGAGTGAGGTCGCTGCGCACGCGCAGTTTCTCAGCGCGAAGGTCCGATAGTTGCTGCTCGTATTGCGATATATGATTGGCGTGCTCGTCGTTAATATTCGTTATTTGCTGTAAATAGATAAATAAAACATTTATTCTTGTAATTCTATATATAAATAAAACATTTATTCTTGTAATTCATCTAGTCAGTGCCACAACGCTTGCTGTATGTGGCCTACGCAAAGGACTCCAAGAGGGATTAATATTATAACCCAAATCGAATTTTTTTAAGTATCCTTTAGATGTGGCCTTGGACTGGCCATTAAATCCTTTGCATGTCAAAACTATGTTAGGTGATGATGTACAGTTTTGTAATCTGTGTCTAGATATTTTTTATTTTATACACTAAAATAAATTAAACTACATACAACACCAGAGGCTGCAGCTATTGTAACAATCTGGGGACACGGCAGTGCCCCCGCCAAGTCGAGCAACAAAGCGGCACGGCCGTACCATACTTTTCTCGAATCTCAATATCCAAGGGATTGTTAGCAACACATTGCACCTACATATGTAAGGACTATATATGTGAGATGAAATAATATAGGTACATGTGAGAAAATAGATTAGGTACCTGTTGTAAATCCTCATTTTTTTCTTTCAGTTCCTCAATACGAGTCCGACATTTGTTCTCGACACAGAAATCGTACTGCACACCTCTGTAGAATAATTGGTTTAATATTTTACAAACAACTTATTTTTTTCGTACTTGTAGATTCGTAACTTGTAGATTTTCTTTTGTCTAATAAGTTCCCGGTTTAGTGATTTCAATTTATAAATAACATTCTTAGGGAAATTTAATACAGGGATACATTTTTTTTACTAAAGCATTCCTTTAAATAATTCTATTAAGTAGTAATTTATGGTTCAAATACTTATTTAAGAATACTGACAATATATTTTTGTGTGAAAATGAAAATTCAAAAACTTACTTTTCATGTGAAATGACATCATTATCCGCTGTTCTTGATGACACTATATCCCTGAAAACCAAATAAAGATTTTCTTTTATTACTTTGTATTCTATTTCATTTAGTAGTAAAAGAAAATTATAACATAAATAAATATTTGTTATGAATTTAAAAGGGGATGAAAAGCTATTGGGTCCAGGATGTTATGAATTCAGACAGAATGAAACCATCCAACACAAGCTAGAGACTAATGTTAGCCACTTGTCACTGATTTCGTTTGAGTTGTGTAATAAGATACTCTCTAGGCTTTTCCCAGTAGCACAAAGACATGGCAAAAAAGGATTGATCGTTAATGAAAGAACATGTACCCAAAATGTTGTTAAATTACAAATTACTTGTGTTTTTGTTTGGAAAAAAAAAATTAACTTTTCTGCTTTCTTTACATTTTATAAATGTTTCTTTACTTTCACACTACCATCAAAACCACCTCTTTACTCACTGGGAATTTAAAATTTCTAGATATTTTTTCAATCAGTTACAAACAATTTACTTACTTATCTAGATACTGACTGGATGCAACTACAGTCCTCAGGTTGGAATCACTTCTCTTTGTGATCAGTGCACTCATGGAAGCATTTCTAAAAAAGAAACAAACAGTTAACAATGGTAGTGCCAACCCATTATTGTCCCACTGTTGGGCAAGGGTCTTCTCTCAGAATGAGAGACTTATAGGCCATAGTCCACTGCACTGGCCAAGTGTGAATTGGTGGACAGTTAACAGTAACAGACAGTTAACAATAAATATAGTGATTCATTATCTATAAGCAATATAATACATACAGGCAAAAGAAGTACAGGTCGCCTCCCTACCAGATGGACCGATGACCTGACGAAGACAGCGGGAAACCGTCGGATTCAGAGGGCACAGGACCGGTTGGAGTGGCGCTATTTAGGGGAGGCCTATGTTCAGCAGTGGACATCAAAAGGCTGATGGATGGATGGAATATAATACAGGCAACTAAATTTAAATATACTCAAAAGATAATTAACATTTATTCTGTCATAAATTATCAATGATCACCACACATATGAATGGTGGTCTTTTTTTATTTATGTCCTTTGAATATCTTTGTATCTTTAAATTTCAATTAAAGTAATGTCGAAGCCCTAATCACCATCATGTTTACCTTGAGGTGATTTAGTTGCCTAAGAATATATCCAATCTTAAAGTATTAGTACTAACTTGTTACTACATCTGTTGCAACGTGAGGTGGCTTGGAAGGGGCTGCGTTTCATGAACTGCTTTGCTGAACACAACCTCATATTCAGCTGACGAACCCTCTCTGAGAGGCATTGGTTGGACCGCCTCAGTTCTGATATGCTGGAATATTAAAACAACAATATGTAGCAAGAATAAATATATCAATACAAGATAGTATTAGTCAAAATCATAAAGGAATACATAGCACTATGTAGTCCTATTATTTTAGTCCATATAAGAGGGTTTAAAAGTAAAATTTCAGATTATGTAAATTTTAATATAATTGGAGTAAGATTATCAAACATTAGGTCTCTAGTGGCGACGACGTTTAGGCTAAAGGAGCACAGGTCCTGTGTTAGACAGACAGCGGGAAACCATTGGATTCAGAAGGCACAGGACCGGTTGGAGTGGTGTATTTTAGGGGAGGGCTATATCCAGCAGTGGACCTCAAAGGGCTGATGGATGGATGGATGGAAGGTTGTCAAACAGGTGACCAATAGTTTAATATTTTTAAGTGACTCTATAAACTTTATTAGGCTTTGTAAGTATATAATAATTACAACAATCTGAAAAAATGCTACAAGTCAACCTTAGGCCTAAAAATTTAGGTCAGTGATTTACAAAAATGACACAGTATTGTATGTTTAGGCTCCAATTAAATGTGCGTATCATATTTTAAATAATAAGGAACATAAGACACAATAAGTAAGAATTAATAAAACCTGTGCTCTTACCATTCTTTTTGTTCGTTTATTACAGCCTTGCCACCACAACATTTTGATTCAGATCCTATATATGCCTTCTGTACAGTGGTTAGCCTTTGGATTTTAGTGGATAGCACCTTAATCTTATCACGCTGGGTATTGATGGTTTTCTTGAGATCCAAGTTGCTCTCCAATAATGAGAAATATACGTCTTCTAGCTCCTTCTTGTTTAGCTTTGATGGACATACTCGACAGAACTCTGGATATGAATATGGAAAGGATAAATTTATTGCAATGATTATTGTTATCAATTGGGGTAAAGTTTAATAATTTTTCAAAAAAATTACAACAAATAATGGGTACAAATCGCTATTTTTTTATAACAATAAGAACTTTATATACATTAAGATTCTGTCTATATTCAGGGGTTGAATTAAACGAACATTGCATACTTACCAATACAATGTTTAATCATTTTCAAATAAGTTTATACAATGAGGGTATTTATGCTCTTACCTTTTTCTAATCTTGCAGAGTGGCTTTTACATAGGTCACGACCGTATTCTTTGTCATCATTCATTCTTTATTTGAAATAACACCGACAATGCCAAAATCTTAGATTGTTATTAAAATTTTCTATTTGTCTCAAGTTTTTACACACATTCTTATATTTCAAATGAAACCTACCTAAAAATATGTTAACTTAAGGATATCATCAGTCTCATTTTGTAAAATATATTTAACTCATGATAGATGTTTGCTAAAATATTGCTTATTATTACGAATATGCCGCCATAGCAACTATCTGCTCTGTGATCTGTCATGTCAGTGTCAATGTCAAAAAATGAAAAGAATTGATAACGTTCCATTTATGCCGTTATATATTTTATATATCGTGACTATTTTAAAATGTGGCTATTTCTATTAAAGACTGTTTACTCAATCGCAAAATTTAATAGAATAAATTATCATGTTTTTATGCAGAAAAAATAAACTGGGTTGTATATTATGTTTTAAAGATTAAAAATGGTGCTATTTGCATATAAATATATAAATGATACACAAAATGTGGCGGGTTAAAATCAACAAAAAGCGAAAAAGATATCAATAGCAGAAAATCTCATACACATTTATCAAACATTTTGCATTTGTTGTTAAATTTAGGGTAAATCCAAGAAGCCAGGGCTGTAAAAAAAGTATTTTTTAGGAAAAAGATAAATCTGGCGGGAAAAGCGAATGGCGGTTGGTTTTCGGAAGAATTTCAATTTTACTAAAAGTGATTATACCTTGAAAAATCAACAGTTTTTTTAAAATATACTTCTCAATATAAATGTAAGTATTTATTCAGATTATTGTAGTAAAAACACATTTGTATATAAGGCTATATTTTTTTCAACACACTGGTTTACTAGCTATCATGAGTAGTGGTTATATTGCGTTTGAGATAGAGATAGAAGTATGTAGTTTACATATTTCATGAGTAAATAAATCACCATTTGAAAATACAACGAATCTTTCAAACGAAAGCGAACATATTGAAAGTCTGCGTGGAAGCATCCGTTGCCATCGCGCAGCTGATGCGCTGCGGTCCTACTCAGGGTTCCCAAGTCTTAAAAATGTACTCCCTACTAAAGCCTTCATTAAAAGCTCCTAAAATCCCCCACAATGAATTATGAATTGGAATTCTTCGTGGCAACCCGTCCTGACGACGAAAAAAAAAGGTCTTCGGGTATAGTGAGGCATGATGAGTCTGGCGGGTGATCTCCCTTTAAAACACCTATATGTTGAAGTTATAAAAACACAATATTACACCCCTAAAAATCCCCATCCTACTTATTCATCCCCTAAATTTGGGGGAAAAACCCCTAAGCTGGGAACCCTGGTTGCACTACTGCGGCTGCACTACTTGCGACTAATGTGAAAGCGCTCTACTACATGTTATTTTTACAGTCATACGTGATGATCGGTACTGATAAGTCAGTCATAATAAAACCACAACAATTGTTAACAAATTTTATTTTATTAAAACAATAAACATTTTAACACAGATGCTCACTTATCTGCTATTACTACATTATAATGCTTCGTCGCTTAAAATGGGTTTAGCTTATCATAAGTTACACAATAATAGGTACAGGAATTAATTAATCATTTCACACTGAAGAGAACAAAATCGAATGAAACATTTAAAATGTGTGATAACAGCCTTGAGTCGCCTCAAATAATGAAGCTAGATAATAATTATGATAATATGTAAAAAAAATAATTATTGTGATTAACTTCGTTGATTATCTGGATGTGAAATTATTATAAACAAGTAGGAAAATAAGTTATTTCTACAAAAATGATGTAAAAAAAATAATAGATGCCCACGAAACACATGTGTAGTTAGGACAAAAAATACTAACCCAGCTATTTTATTTTAGGCATTTAATTCTGCTTACAATTTCACGTATTTTTTTCCATAAAACTTTTATTGTCTCTTTTTTTGATTTATCGTGGTCGTCAACTCTACTGACATAATTATGCCTCTAATAACAATTAGATCTATTTCTACTCTATATCTACTAGATATATGAATATTGTATTTAAAACATTCAAACATGTTTTTCTCTAAATTGGGTCAAATTGCCGGATTCTCTATTACATTAATTTATAAACATTCTTTTTATATACACATTTATTATAAGTTACCTATTAGATGTTATGGAACCGAATTTATTAATAAGCAGGTAAGTAATTGTATTTATTGTGGTTGTATGTTGTATCTTGCAAGAATTCTTGTAAATATTTTTTCACATTACCAAAATAGTACTAAGGGACATGTGAAATCTACTGTGCAATCTTTGAACTGCGTGATTCAATCACAATAGAATTTATTTTTGAATGAATGAATTGAAGGAGCCTTCCCAAAGGACAGCTCCTGAAAATTCCAAATATTGTTTTATGTGATTTAATGAAATTTGTATGTGTAGGTACCTTAATATACTTTATGTAATTGCGTGTTTTCTATATTTTTTTTCATCTATAAATTTAAATTCGGTACACGGTACTCGGTATTCGATACAGGTATTCTGAAATATATAGCGATAACGGATTGGTTAGCGTAGAAGCATCCTAAGTGAAGGATATCACAGTTGATTGAAATGTACGGCAAATAATTAAATATTTAAAAGACTTTTTCGTGCTAACGTTCAGGTTATTGACGAGACAACAAAAAGTCGGAAATGCAGTGTTTTTGTGCACAACGTAAACATTAGGTCGCTAAAGTTCAATAGAGTCGTTACTGTACAAAGAAACGCCGTCACGGTTTCTTATCTGTAATTAACTGTAACTTGAATACTTATTGAAATAACATTTTTTTCGTACCGTATAAAATCCGCGTATAAGTTAAAAATATTGAAATAGGTACTTATTCTTACGAAGAAAGAGTGATGATTACAAAAATCTTGGGACCTGCGAGAAATATAACACTTCTTCCTTTATTTTGTAGTTTAGTGAATGTAAAAATCGTCCTATTTAATTTATTTTGTTTCTTTGTGTAGTGTATAAACAATCTCCTAGCGCCAACTTAACACGATTTTTCGTTCCTATTTTAATAATAACTGTCTTGACATTATCACGCTTAGATCTCTAGAAATTGGGTATGGATAATGTTTTTTCAATTACGCAAAAATACATACACAAATAAAAAATAACAGGTGATGTGCGTAACTTCTTATAATATTCTTCAAGCAATTTGCAAAGTTTCCTAACATTTAAAATACGTATACTCTCATACAAAATACAATAAATGCGATATACATAGGTATACAAGAAAATTGCTTAAATTTCACGCATAACTTAATTCTTATTAGGTACACTCACTAACAATTTAATACTGGGGGTTACATATTTTTCACAATATTTTTATAAAAATAATGGTTTGATAAATAAACAAACTACTTATAAATAAATTAATTTAAATGTAAAAAAATATGTTTCTTTTTAGGATTTTGAAACCGATTACAGACACTAACTCAAATATGTATACCTTTTTCATTATCATTTTGTCGTTAGCTTTGCAAAAGCACTTGCCAAAGCAACTTAACAACATAAAATATTTTTAATTATTGTGTATACTGTTTATAGGAGCAATCAACTTCACAGGTTCACATTTAGGTACTTATTGATTTTGTTACGTGGCAATGAAACAAAAGATAAAAATGTAGTATATGTTCTGTTACAAAGTCACAGTATAACATCACTGTTTGCTTTATTTATAACAATATTATTTAACTATTTATATGGAATTAATTGTTTTTACAAAAAATACTTGAGCTTAATGAAGATAATAAATTATATATTCCTAATCTATTCACAGCAAGTAGGTACACGAAACGCTATGTACGTATCTCAAATAGAAAATTAAATCAACCCGCTCTATATCAATCTCAAGCATACAATGATTGTTTGAAATTCTATGGTGACAAATTAAATAAACAAAGTTATTAATCCATTGAAAATATTTAAAAATTTTTAGACCGATCTGTTCTAATCTGCACTATAGGTTTACCATAGATTGATTGGTAGATATGCCATAGGTATTACTTATAGAGCAGGGACGCCAGGGTTCCAACTGTCCTTCGCTTAAAAAAATAAAAAATGTGTGCGTGTACTAGCGTACACTCGTAAGAACTGAAACTTCTTTATGACGTTATTTTTCAAAAAATAATTTACTATAATTATGCAACTTTACAGAAATTGGTTAAATAAAGTTAAATTAGATAAAGTTTAATAAAAGGCTTTTATTAAACTTTATCTAATAATCTAATCTATAATAATCTGTCTAATATCACGCGTGGTAGGGATAAGAAAAAGATGGCGCGTAACAGAAAAAGATGGCGCGTAACGAAAAAATGTTACACTAAATTTTTTTCCAACCCCGATAAAGAAGTTTCACTTCAATAAAGATGACTGAGGCGCCTATTTATTTCTCTCTTCTCGCGTGATTGTTAGAGAGACAGATAGAGCTCTACAATTTTTATTTCTTTTTCGAAGCGTCAGACGTATGTCTCCCTTATTCTTTATATAATACTTCTATGCAGGTGGAGTAATAATTATATCAATTAGATTTTTTATGCATACATATCTTTTATCACAAATATCTACAAAAAAGGATTTCCTACATTTTATGCAAATAAATAAATAAATAAGAAATAAATTAAATAAAAAATGTTTAAATATGTAATTAGTTTTACAATTTAATTTTAGAGCCGTTTTTCGTAGTATTATATTTTCGATAGGTATGGGACAACTATAGTATTTCTTTATCTATTCCCATACGCTTTTTCTATATTACAAGGAATGTTCATTTATTACAGTGTGCCCACTCTATACCTACTAGCAAATATTCTGTCAATATAAGAAATATAGTATGAATCTGATTGTGTGGATACCCACAAACTTATACATGAAGTTTGGTTGATGGGATAATATTAAGCTTGCAAGGCTTTTTAGGGTTCGGAGATTTAAGTGAACGGCGCATAATAATATCTACCTTCATCAAATACATCATAATAATATCGCCTTGTATTTGTTTTTAGCGATATTGGTAAAATGTCTTTTTATGTCTTTCCAACCTACCGCCAAGATAAAAATATTACGGTTTGTTGGTTCCAACTGGAATATTCTTTTTATATATGTGTCGTTTTGTTTAGTATGTGAGCCACATTACACATTTCTAATATGAATAATAGATTTTTGTAAACTCTTTTAGACAAATGTAAAAAGTTATAAACATCCACTTTGGGTACACTACGATATAGAATAATTTATTACCAAAATATCTTTGCAGATTCTCGTAGATTCGTTAAAACATTTTCGAGTCACATTTTATTATTGTCGCGATTACATTTATCGAACTATACATGTCACCCATACAATATACTACTTTACAACAATTCTCAAATATTTTTTTTTTCACTTCATAATATATAGCACACGAAGAAAGCTAGACAAGAACATTAGAACTATATAAAGTTGACACATAATTTCTCTGCCTAATAGGCGCGATTATACATTTATTATTCAATTATAGAGTAAAATTGTTACTAAATTTATATCTCATCACTATGTTAAACGCTTCCTAGCTTCTTACTACATATAGCCAATAACTATAGGAATGCATCTCAATATTATTAGATTCTCAATACTAATTTCGACAATCCCTAATAAAACAGTAATAGGAATTATTTTAAGTTTAACATCAATATGGTTATAATGAACATGGAATATAATTGTGTAGGTAACGTTTTATGTATATATAGAGAATTCGTAATCACTAGTATCTATTAAACATCCTAGAACCATTACTGACTCATAAGTAAAGGCTTAGTTCATTGGCTTTTTGAAAATAATGATAGGTACGTCTTTTTACAACCGAATATCGCACAATGAAAACTAAAGGGACTAAATTTTTTTTTTTCCAAACTTCGTGAAGTACACAAAATTACTTCTGATTCCACAGTCTAGTTAAAATTTAACGATTTTATGCTAGAAAAGACAAACATTTATGTTACGTCCTTTTAATAACATCGCCCTTGAAGAACCCCCTAAAATGCGAACATAATTTTATTTCACAATATAACCTTTTTATTCTCACCGTGCGATTTATTTGCAAATAACATACTAAAATAATTCTTTTTTTCATATTGAATTGTTTACTAAAGCAAAATTTCCAAGACTAGGTAAGTTTAATTGTATTTATTACAGATTGATTATTAGACATAATAGTTTTTAAAGTTTTGGAACAGATAAAAAAGCAAGAATGAATCCCAGAAGTCTTTTACATTGATTGAGTATGTTCTATTATTCCATCTGTTATTGTTCTTGTTTAAGTTTTATTTTAATTGACGCAAAGATATTTTTTGTAAACAATTAATATTTTTCATTTTTTTATGTGGAACATTTTGAAATTCGTCATCTAACTGGCTTTTCTAGATAATTCTACTTGTCGCGCGCAGACAAATCAGAACTGTTGCGTCGTGTCTGACGTCATAAAAGACAACTCTTCTACTTCTATATTATAATGTTTACTACCAGATCATGATTTGTAAACGGGGTTATACTCTGAGCTCTATCACGATTCCGATCTAGCCTTTAGCCTGGGCAGCCTGGCGTCGTAGGTCGGAGCGTATGGCGGCGGTGATGACGGTGCCAAACGCAAGGAGCGCGCACAGCGTAAGGTTCGACCAGCGGTCTCCCACCGCACCCAGCATCCATTCGTACATCAGGGTCAGGACTATGCCGAAGATCTGGAAGGCAACCATAGGAACATTTTAAACAATGTATATTAATTTACTGACAGTCTTAAATCATGTTCTTATTGACATTACGAAATTTTAGGAATAAATTATTTTTCTTGTCATTTCATTTTGGCATAAAAATAGCTGATATGAGAATAAGGATTCTGGCTTATAAGAATAAAAACAGTTTACGCAAACCTACAAATGAAGGCTCGAGTATAATATACAATTTGCTATGCAAAAATAGTCATAGTCATAACATAAATAGAAGAGCCCGAGATTTCATATAATTCGTAGGTTTTATTCTTAGGTACCAATATATTTTGTAGGTGTTACCTGGACAACAGCATTGAGAATGCCCGACGTAGTTCCCTCCGGCTCCGGGTAAGTCACTTCGGAAGCAAATTCGAAACCAACGGGTAAGTAGCCTGTCATGAAGAAGCTGGAACAGGAGACGTAATTAATATTAAAAATGGATATTTTTGTAATTAATTTTAATCCTACAATTTGTACTCGTTTTTTGGCTCTTGTAAAAAGTGTAACTGTAATATAGGCTTCATGAAAACTTAATGGCGTTTTCCATAGAAAAAGGTGAGCGAAAGACCACTATATTTTGTAAAAGGGGAAAAATATGAATGCAAACTCCGAAATAATTCGATGAACAGCGAAGAAATGGTCATACTATATATTTTACAATTTAATCGCCTCGTAAAAGGTCAGCAGATTAGTACTAATTTTGCATTTGCCAAGTGTCTGTCTACGTATTGAAAATATATTGCAACTAGTGAAACTAAATCTAGACTAGATTTTAACGCACCCAAGGATAATACTGCTCAAGTAGACCACAGCGATGACGCCGCAGTCGAGCGTGAAGGTGAAGATGACCATGCCGACGACGGAGGCGGCGTACACGGCCAGCGTGGTCTCCTTGAAGCGGTGCGTCTTGTCCAGCACCAGGCCACACACTACAGAGCCCGCCATGCCCGCCACGACGATCACCAGGCCGATACGACCCGCGTCTGCGTTGGCGCCCTGAAAGAAAAGTATTGAAAGGTTTCAATACCATATCTTCAATACTTTCTACAAGTGTAACATGTGTTCGATTTTGATTTATGTATTTTCTTCTTTACTTCAATTTTAAGATGGTAAACAGACTTCTAAATCTTTTTTATGTGTGATCGCAAAATAATTTATTATTAAAAAATAATGAATTCTAAAGTGAAATATATTCCAAAAAATATCAATATGGGATATTTATCATAAAAATACTTTATTTCAATATTTTTATCTGGCTTTGTTTAAGATTTTATGCGACAAAAACGTTTTTTTGAATGAACTAAGTACCTACTTACGCAAGTTGCACCAATATTTACATTTGCTCAATTTAAAACTTGTTCAAGTATGTATAATTAGGTACATTAAATACTTTCTCAGGTAAGATTTATGTAATAAAGTATTTTAACATAAATTCAATTTTAAAAAAGCTTTACTAGTGTATTTTTGCTTTGACTTACCGGATAGTACGTCAAGATAACTTGATTAAGAAGCGTAGAAATGGCGTAAAAGACGCCGACATTGAGACCGTAGGAAATGAGCAGCAGTATGTAGTTGCGGTTAGTCAACAGCTTCTTGATTGACTGCAGGAAGTTGGAGTCGAGGTTATTGCCCATGTCAGCGGCAGCCGAAGGCGGCGATGCTGGTGCAGCCTTGAAGACTAAAAACAACGAAATATATCAAAATATAAGTATTTTTACGTGACCTTAAATCAAAAGACAACAGAACTTTGTATTATAAAATTCTTACAGTTTTATAGCAGTTTGCTATTAAGTGCTAAAGGAATAGAGTATATACGAATGAATCACTTTCAATAATATATAGGTACATTTTATATGTACATTTATTTGTCCACTTTATTGTTATAATAGCTTTCTATAAGTGTAAAACATAAAGTACATATAGTAGCTATTTATAACAATAGAGTGTAAAAGTTGAGTTACAAAAGTTTAAGTCTACTTGTAAAGTTATTTAGTTGAAGCAGTAGAAATTCTTGAGAATATTTAGTTTATAGATAACTATGAAATTATGAAAATTTATAAAATATTCCCAAATAGGTACTTACAAAGCACGATCAAGACGAAGAGCACGCTAGTGAAGCCAGCCACCAAGTAGAACATAATCTTGAAGTCATTAGCGATCTCCTCCACCGTGCCCTGCGCGCGAACCAGCATGGGGGGGAGGAGGAACCCAAGGGCTACACCGAGCTGGAAGAAAATAGATCGTATTAAGAATTTCGCCACAGAAATCCCTAAAAATACGTTTGGTACGGTGACATATTTTTAAAATCAATTATTTGGTATGCGATAACGTTTGGGATAGAAAGTGAGCCGTGAGTCCTAAAAACTTAAGTTGCTTTATTAGAGGATACGAATATAACATCGACCTTCACCGATCTTTTTAATGGATGTAAAATTATTCGATAGGTAATTTAGTTTTTTAAAAATAACTTAAAACGGGTTGCCTGATAAAATCTTGGCCAAGCTATAATTAATTTAAAAAAAATGTTTTTTTTTAAATTTCACCGTTCGAGCTCCCACTCTAACCCCCCGCAACCCCAGAAACCCCTTTTAGTCGCCTCTTACGACAAGCAGGAGACACCGTAGCCCTATTTTGGTCCCGGAACTACAGGGACAACCCATTCATATCTAACTGTAACAATTAACTCATCAGGTGGATAAGTAGGTAAGTTTCCAATCTTTATAAAATTAAACGACGATAAATTTTGCTCAGAGAAGTGGAACACCAAATCTTTACTCATTAAAATACAGAGTGCCGTTCAGAACAGACTCCCTTAGATTGTGTAAAGGTTATCCTTCTGAAATATTAAATCTGGTTTCGTAACAGATAACTCTCAGAATATAAATAGGCACAGATTTATTTATATCGTAAGGAGTAGGTTCAATACTCGTATATCGAATGAAAATGTTGTGACAGGATTTTCAATAATAAAAATATGGGTAGTCCACACAGCAAACAACAGCAAACCAAATAATTTGGTAATTCTGTTGCAGATGGATCACAAACATTTCTTCCTATCTTTAACAACACAAAGAAAAGTATTGAATATTCCTTCTTTCAGCAAACCTTAAGGATTTTAATATTCGCATTTTCCCAATAAACATTCATTAATTTTGTATTCAGCGCGCTGATGGTTACAGGTCAGAGGTCGTTAGATGTTATTTATGGACCCGTTTGTTACCCAATCCACCGCACAAAATTGAAATTCCTCTCCTGTTATACGTACTAACTAATTTAACTGGAATATTGTAGAGTTTGTGATTTTAACTGTTTCATGTAGCCTTCACATTTACTGCCTATATTTTATCTTGGTCAAACTAATATACATTATAAAAGTAATAAAAATGGTACATAAAGGTACTTAAAGGTTTTTTTTTATTTGACTGAAGTAGCAAACGAGCATGTAGTCCACCTGATGGTAAATGGTCACTGCCGCCCATGGACATCTGTAATCAACTTCATACAGAACATGGGTTCCATCTGAAGTGAATCACAGATGCGTTGAAACTCCCGAGGACTATGATGGTCCCCTCATGTGAAAGTGTGCCGGCAACCACATCCTTCTATCGAAACGCAAGAAATGCTTAACGCTAGAAATAGGTGTGGCGGTGGTACTTCTCCGGTCGACCTACACTGGTTCTACCACCTTGAACCTTGAAGGTTGAAAAAGCCTTCGTGGTTCGACTCTGGAGACGCCATCTCTACCCATAGTTATTTCTACGTTATATAGAACTGTGTTAAACGCTGTTTTTTGTTCATGGAATAGTGTGTGCTACAGGTGATATAGGTACTTATCAAAGACGCATCGAACTCATTCATGCCTACATATTGTTACTTGTGGGAAGGGATCTACGTATCATATTAATATTATAGGATGTCTCAAAAGAGTCTTTTTCGATTAGAAATAAAAACGTGTATATGTGTGTATTTTTTTAGCAACAATCATTAGTGACAGCTGTTTAATTTCAGTGTAGCAACATGCACGGAAAGAAAATTACACAAAATGTTAAAAGTGCACTCTTATTGATACAACCGTTATAAACTTAAGTCTACAGCATGAAACGTTTTTACCATGATATGGCCGTCTTACTATATTATTGTTTCAAAATCATTGCAGATATTTCCTTTACAGATGTAAATTAGTTAACGCGGCGGTAAATACAAGATTTTCGTCTCAGTTTTATGAAAATATTAAGATAACTCTGTAGATATTTTGCAAGCAATGGCTTATTTGGTTATGACGTTCATATTATTTCTTTTGTATGATATAATACTAGGCATGATATAAGGAATTATTAGCACAAATATTGATGTATCTGCTTGCCAAAATTTGATTGACATTATGACGCATCTTTGCATATTGATACTAATGTAATATGTATTCCTTATAAGTATATTATGATGATGAAGACTGACAAATTGATTTATTATCGAAGCCTTGAGAATAGCCTACAAAAATCTTGAGATTTCATTTACCCTTTTTTACGTTAAATCTATTATTTACGTAACTCTAGCTTATATGTCTGAAAGGATATTTACTTTCGTTGTAATAATTTCTTAACTATATTAGTTGTGCTGTCAATTAATACCCTTGAACAGCAATACAATATTCAGTTAAGTAAATAATAAAACAACTCATTACTGTGCATATGCTTATAGGTACATATGGATCTAATGTACTTAATTCTACTAGCATTCAATAGATCTACACAAACAAATGAACCATTGGAATCATAGTTGAACTCCCGTTGCAGTCCCCTCAGTCCTCGAATCCAATTGAATAAATGTTTCCGAGTGCCTTAATGACACAATCACACCACCGGCTTCGTAGCAAACAAGTGCTAAGTGAATTGAGTAATACACCCGTAGAGCAGGATTGCTATGATCCAGATTGTAACTTAAGAAGAGTTCTTTGAGACAATTGACGTCTCAATCTGTAGGGTTCTTTACACAAAGGGTGAAAACGGAGCCTTATTAAGTCACCTCTTGTAACCACCTACTTAACCGTGAAAACTAGACAGTTGAAATATTCATAGATGGTGTATTTCTGTTACTATTATAACAAAAAATAAATACAGTATAAACGTGCTTTTTTTACTGTTTTTTTTTAAATAATGGTGAACCCTGCGCGATTCCGACTCACACTGATTGACTGACCGTTTTATTTAACACCAGATGAACCCCCCAGCTTCGACCGCGTTAAATAACGATGTATCGATTTTGGGAATAAGATATTTTACAACAGTAAAAGCCTATATGTTAATCCAGAGTGTCAGCTAACTCCATACCAAATTTTATGAAAATCGCTCCAGCCCTTTAGACGTGAAGAAGTAACAAACATAGACACTCACAAACTTTCGCCTTTTTAATATTAGTATATAAAGAAATAGAAATAAAATAGAAATTTTTTTCTTCTTAATATTAGTATGATAACCAAACGATGAGTTTATGTTTTTAATAAAGGGCGTGACGTTACAGCTCAGTTCGCAGGGCACAAAACGCGGGTTTGGTCAATCTAAGGTGACGTTGAATATAAATATCCAATCTACTGTCCAACTAACTGACTACCTATTTACGTTAAACTGATACAACTGGGTTCCATATGTTTATAATGAAGGTGAGGTTTTGAACATTTCGTCCAATAAGGCTAAATAGAAAGTTACTTTGTACTTGTTTACTCAAAATGTGAGGAAACATTGTTTCTACATATATCTGTCTCCGATTTACGTCTATCGTAATTAGAGATTGAGAGAGAATATTTTCGTTGGCGTATTTTCCCCAAGTCCATTTGATACATTTTTTACGATAAATATAAATTATTATTAATCCGATGAAATGGTTCCAGCAGAGTAAGAATATTCCTCAGACAATATTTATGTAATGGTTTTTTATGGCATATGATAGGAGTACAAGGAAATCTACTGATATATATGAGTTACAGATTCCACAAGTTATGTGTACCGGAAAACATCCCACGTCATATGATTAATGACTACACAGAATATTATTCATTATGCTGAGCTTAGAATAAGAAAGGAAGTAGGGTAAGGCGGTATATTAATCGTGAAGTCGACTATTTAACTTATACGAAATATTTATTGACCCGACATTAATTTAATGTGGATGTTAGGACCGGGATGAAAGATTCCATATTAAAACTTTTTCAGCAAAAATCTAATTAAACACTTAGTTTTTCTAAATGCTGGGTTTCGTATTTGGAAGCAAACTAAGACGTTCGTTTTAATGGTTTAATTTATATTTAACATTTTTACTAGTAAAAGAAAACGAATTTGGTTTATTTGTATAACATTTGCTATTGACATTTTTCCATGTACCTACTAGGTCTACTATGGTCTAAGTCAATTAAAAATTCATATAAAATGGCTAAGACTAAAGACTAAAATGCAGACAATGTTTGTCCTATAGTACTTAGGTAGAATAGAGGTAAGAAATTGAAGAAAATAGAAACGTATGAACTGTCACAGTTTGGAATAAATAAGTGCGTTGCTATGCACACGTTTAAGCATGTGTATAGATGATTAAGCCAAAAATAGACATATAAATTCAATTTGTTTGAAAAGTTAAATAAGTGATTGCGCGGCTGACCGTCAAGAAGACTTCAGCTAAACTTTAAATGTTATTATCAGCTACACGTAATTCCGCCATATTTCACAGGCACACGAGGTAAAAACGACATCAGCACAATTGATATTAACAAATAAATCTAGTTAAGTGGTACTTAAATATAATTGCTGTTTCATAATAGGGGACGAAATGAAGTATAAAATTGGGAAAAGAACGACATGTTCTCCAGGATCCCAGCTTTATACCAATATCGTTTAGTGCTATAATTCCTTGCAATCCCTTATCGCAGTCCGCCGGGTGCCGTGCTCAATAGGAAAATATTCCCAGCATCATTTTCTTATTTCACATTGCTTGCCCAATGTAATAAGGCGTAAGCAGAATACTGTTACCTTAAAAATTGTACAGTTAGGCAGTTTTCTTTATGTTCTATTATGCTATACTAAATTGCTTTAATTTGTTCGTTTTTACTTGTTAGCATCATTATTATTTTAAGTCAAAAAATCTGCACCTGATGGTTTTCCTATGCTTTTGTTATTTGCAAAAAAAATGTAGAGTACTGACTAACCGGGTCGATATATTGGAATAATCAAGTTACCGTATCTGAAATATCAATAACATAGGTACTAGACTATACATTGGCTTAAATGTAGGCGTTGAAATTGGAATAAATAAATATTAGACGTATCCAAAAAACTGGATGGGATTTGAAAAACATTTTAGTTTTTCCTTGATTTATACAATAATTGTATTTTTAACCGACTTCCCAAAGGAAAGAGGTTATCTATTCGTCACGTATATTTTTTTTTTTTTTTTTTTTTTTTTTTTTTTTATGTATGTTCGGGCGAAATGGCTAGAAATCGTCGACCTACCGACACGATTCATACGACATTGTATGCGACTAGTTTCACAGGCAGTCCCATATTGAGGAAAATGAAAACCTTCCGGCGGTTTTCCCGGAAAATTGGAAAATGTCGGTTTCTTAAAATCTTGAATAACTTGGGTGTTTATAAACCGATTTCCATTTTCTTTCTTTCATTTGATAGGAAATTTCGTCACGCAACTTTTTCTCTTGGACATGGGTATGCTGTGATGCTTAACTCTTTGAGTTATGGGGTGGAAACCACCACCACTCCTCAAGTTTTTTAGATAATTTGAGATAACTCGGCTTCTGCCGAATCGATTCTTATGAAACTTGGAATATGTATTATATATCAATGCTTATATAGGTTGACGAAAAATTTGACCTTCAACTCTTCGATCCTGATGATGCAGGGTTACAGCTATCCTAAACTATAACATTAGCTATTTGGTGCTTACATATATGTAATAAGACTACTAAGCAGAGACATGTGATGAAAATTTGACCTTCAACTCCTCAATCCTGATGATGCAGGGGTGCCTCAAGCCTAAACCATTGGGGTTGACCATTTTGTGCTTATGGGTATGTTATAACAATACTAAGCAAAGACATATTATAAAAAAAATGACCTTCAACTCCTCAACCCTGATGATGCAGGGTGCTGTATGCCCAAGCCGTAGGTGATGGCCATTTAGTGCTTACGGATATATAATAAGATAGCAAGGCAAAGATGTACGATGACAAATTTGACCTTCAACTCCTCAACCCTGATGATGCAGGGGTACTGCAGGCTTAAACCATAAACGTTAGACATTTGTTGCTCACGGATTTGTAATAACATTGCTAAGCAAAGGTATACGACGAAAAATTGGACCTTCAACTCCTCAATCCTGATGATGCAGGGGTATTGAATGCCTAAGCCATAAAACTTAGCTATTTCAATCTTACGCATTCAAAATGATATTTAAAAAAATGTAAGGTAAAACATTAGAAAAATGGTTGTATACGGTGGAAAATTGGACCTTCAACTCCTCAATCCTGATGATGCTGGGGTACTTCAGGCTTAAACTATAGGCGTTGGCCATTTGATGCTTATGGGTATGTAATATATTTACAAAGCGAAGACGTATGATAAAAAAGTTGACCTTCAACTCCTCAACCCTGATGATGCAGGGGTACTTCAGGCTTAAACTATAGGCGTTGGCCATTTGATGCTTATGGGTATGTAATATATTTACAAAGCGAAGACGTATGATAAAAAAGTTGACCTTCAACTCCTCAACCCTGATGATGCAGGGGTACTTCAGGCTTAAACCATAGGCGTTGGCCATTTGATACTTATGGATATGTAATATATTTACAAAGCAAAGACGTATGATAAGAAAATTGACCTTCAACTCCTCAACCCTGATGATGCAGGGTACTGCAAGTTTAAACCATAAGCATCGGCCATATGGTGCTTACGTATATGTAATGAGATTACTAAGCAAAGATATGACATGATAATTTTGACCTTCAACTCCTCAACCCTGATAATGCTGGGGTCCTTCAAGTTTAAACCGTAGGCATCGGCCATATTGTGCTTACGTATACATAATGTTGTTGTTCACAATACCAACAATGAGTTTCGGAGAGGATATAATTATGATCAAAAATTCCACTTTGAATACAATTACCTGAAAGATGCAAGAGTACTACCAACCTTTTTAAATTGGATGGGTTATTTTTATCAGTATCAATTATACTCTTAGTTATAAGGTTTATATTACTTTTTCTACTTTAAATATTGATAATTATAGGTCTATTCTTTAAATAAATGTTTACTCAGAAAAAGTTGTTTTATTCGGTTAGGTTAGGTTCGAACAGATTTTTCCAATTCAGAATCTAAGGGAGGGGGCGCGGTAGCGCCCCCGACCGGTTGTGTCAGAGAAGTCTATTTTTATATGATGACGTCAGCACATAATTTTATTCATCCGAAAATCGGACGAATAATTAATTTTATTCATCCGGTTAGCGGACGACTAGCAACAGCCATAACTGATTTTATCGTGACTGAAAAGCGTGAAAAAAAAATTTTAAACAAAAAATACAACCGACTTCCATGCCACATAAAAGTAAAAAATAATTTAAATACATGTTGGTTTAGAGCAAACACAGTTCTTAGTACATAGTCCCGAAGTCGGCGCTTACCATATTTTGCTGGATCATGACGAAATTACATGTATCTTATATGAGCGCCGACTTCGGGACTATGTACTAAGAACTGTGTTTGCTCTAAACCAACATGTATTTAAATTATTTTTTACTTTTATGTGGCATGGAAGTCGGTTGTATTTTTTGTTTAAAATTTTTTTTAAATTTGAAGCTTCTATGTCTTTTAGAAGTGCCTTAAATTTTTGATGATCGGTCAGTGAGTGAGTGACAAAATTAAAGAAGTTTGTTTCGTTATTATTCTTAAACTACTGCTTAAATTTGAATGAAATTTGAAACATACCGTGTTCATACAATGCTTTCTTTGTATTAAAAATTTGGGCTTCTACTTTTATCCAGAACGAAGTTATAGAGGTTAGAAAACGGCTCTAATTGCTTCAAGAAAAGTATGGTACGGCCGTTCCGCTTTTTGCTCGACTTGGCAGAGGGCACTGTTGTGACCCCAGGATGAAATTGATTTTCCACAAAAACCGAGCTAGGTATATATAGAGTTATAAAGTTCTAAGAATGAGAATACAACGCGTAAGAGGACACAAGTGTGGTACTAAGTAGGTACACGCGAATGCTTGTTTAAAATGTATAGGGTATTCCCTGACGTCAGAGAGTAATCGGTCATGGAACTAATGTTTATTGAAATAAATATTTTCAGATAAAAAGACTTAGGTCGATTTAATTGCGATTATGGGCATACCCACATGTATCATAATCACACTACGACCACGACCACACCTCCAATATTTTGACCGCACCACATTTTGCAGTCGTTATCGACCGCTTGTGTGATACCGACGACATCGCAACTAAAACGCAACCACCAGCGACACCGAGAACTAGAACCGACCACATCGCAGACACAACGCTGCGTCGACAGACAGTTCCCCTGCCACCTCCACTAATTAAGCGGTTAACTGAGGTGCCGAAATGACTGTACACGACGTAACCACATCGCAATAACAACGCTATCACATCGACATTGTCGGAAACACAACGCAACTAAAAAGCTGCAGGGACACTATTCACACGTAGCCACTGTTTGACTACATTTTAACGTTGCGATGTGGTGTGGTTGTGGTACGTGTGTATGGAAGTAAAAATATTCTTTTGGTGGCAACCCGCAAAACACGAGATGTACCTAAATCACAGTCCACTATGTCTAATAACGTCAATTAAAGTACAGTCCAAATCAAAACTAAACTTGGAGATCTGTCGGTAGATCTCCGTGTTATAAAAACCAAAACTTATCGAAGGATCGACGTTTTCTTAACAATTTTTATAATAAATGTCAATTCAGCAAATATCATACTTATATAATAATTACAAATTATTTATAATAAAGACACAGAAATAAATGATTGATATTATATAACGGACCTAAAAATGAATAAAAATATATTCGTAAGTTCGTTCTTACAAGTGTGTTTTTGTCATACTTGACCAGACTATACTTGCCAGTAGGTATGTTAAAACACTAAATGTAGTCATCTATTGTTACAAAGTTAAATTAATGCGCATAGGTGTACCTACAGGTTTATTTTTAAATATTTTGTCAAATAGATAATAAACTACGTAGGAAACTCTACGTAGAGTCCAATTAGCATATATTCATATAGTATACCAAATAGAGCCAGTATCGTTGTAACGTTAAGTTTATCCACATATTAACGTACATTCAAAATATTTTGTAAATCATTTAATAGGCTTTGTAAACCAACTCTACGTAGAGACTACTTTTCGTATTTGGAAGCACCTGGACACGATAATACTACTCAGACGGCTCTTGTCGTATAATTTCTTCAGCTGAAGAGCACTGAAGTGTCACTCAAGTTCGAGAGTTAATAGAAAGCGAAACTTCTTCATTTTGATATAATTGATAGTAATAAGTAGTTTTTATACGAACGATCAAGATTATTTTATAGACGTCATTGTAAGTTACATTTTTTTTTGTTGCAGGGCAGGCAGTTTTCTGAACCTATATTGGTTATCATTTTATTTATACCGTAAGTCTATTAACTACTAATTAACGATCTCTTGGGAGTTAGGCATGTACTCAAAAACTTTTGCTCTAATAAACCTATCCAGAATAAAAATTCCTCTTCAAAATTTAGGATTTTTGATTGACCTGGTTCGGTATTCGAACGCGAAATCTACGTGTCAGACTTGTACAATGAAGACTCGCGCCTTTAACTCGTTACACGTGTAATCGTATGTCAAAAATTGCATAACACAACTTACTTGGTTACCAAAAACGCCAATACTGCACGCCGAGGACACCTGGTCAGCGCCAAACCACACGGCGGCGAGCCTCGGCGGCACGTTCAGTATGAACACTTGCGACACCGCCACCACGGTCTGGCCAGTGAAGCCGAGCCAGAACATGTCCTGCGGCACCGAGAACACCTTCAGCCATGACCCAGCGCAGGTGCCGAACGAGCCGATTATTGTGGTCACGCGGAGGCCCTGTGGACAAACATTATATAATTTAAAAGATTTCGTTGTTATTTCAGGGTTGTCTGCGTCGTCATTTTTATATACATTTTTTCAATACTAGCAGTGAAAACGATCAAAATTGCAATACCTATTTAACGGGGCATTGAAATGATCCCCAAATGTTTAGTGAAATTTTACGTGCTGCCTGCTGACGATTTTACCAAACAGACTTTTGCCCAATTACCAACTACTTATTCAATAGCTTACTATAAACAGGTAAATTAAATAAATATTTTAAATTACGCTTAAAATTATCTTTAAATTTCAAAGCAGTAAAAGTAAAGCCCTCTATCTAGTTCCAATTCAAAAATTGCATCCAATTTATTAACAACTAGCTGTGCCCGCGACTTCGTCCGCGTGGAATAGTTATTTTGGGCATCATTTATTTTTGCAAACAACCTCCTCAGCTTTATAAATTATAGCTGTTACCCACGACTTTGTCCGTTTCATTTTCTATTATTATTTTAGACAATTTAGTTTTGAAAAGAACATAGCTAACTCATATAGCTCATATATAAAAAAATAATTGTGAAATTATTAGAACCTAAAACAAAATATCCTCAAAACAAAATCAAATAGTATTTAAAAAGTATTATTACACGACGATAAAACGACGCAAGATCTCTAAGATCTAGGTATATCTTCTAAGACAATCATTGAAATTAAGTGATGTCAAAGACAATTTTGTTCACAATTAAATACTCTTAATCAACAACACATTTATTTGGACAAATATTAATATTATTACGTTGATACAACTCTTAACTAATTTCGACCGAATTTGATTACCATGAAAACGGTTCTAGTGAGTTAATCTTAAAAGATAGACATATACTGTCACGGACATTTTTTTAGGTCATTTCAAGAGAAATAATTCTTTCATACATATATTTTTGGTATCTTGTACCGTTTTCGCAGCGCACGCAACGGAAGCCCTCAAGGATGAATAATTTGCCCCGTTTTTTTCACATTTTCCATTATTTCTTCGCTCCTAATAGTTGCAGCGTGATGTTATATAAATGGTCTTCCTCGATAAATGGTCTATTCAATACAAAAATAATTTTTAAATTCGAACCAGTAGTTCCTGAGATTAGCGCGTTCAAACAAAACAAACTCTTCAGCTTTATATATTAGTATAGATATCGGGATATACTTTTTCAACCAACTCCTCCGCATTTGAACGAAGACGTATCGATATAAAGATTGATTTTGACTTTTCCGGGTAACAAAGCACTATTATCTACTTAAATCTTTAGAAAATTGGAATATCACTGAACAGCGACATATATTCTAAGTTCATATTTTGTTTCATGTGGTCAAAGATAAGATCTTTTAAGAGGTGCATCGGGCTATTTGTGCGCGTAAATTGTTCTTTGTAAAGCAGAAGACAGAATCAAAACACTTTTACAATTCATACGAACAGGACGCACCCGCTCGCGGGGCGCTGCCGCACCCTGCTCGCTTATTTTTTGTTTTCTTTTATGTTCCAACCTAACCTAACCCATCCTGTTGAAAAAGCTACAGCTAAATCTAATAATAACATGACAATACTCCTGCATTTTCAGGATTTAGGTATTCAAAGTGACACTTTTCATCATAATGTTCTCTTAGGAACGGGTCGTAATGTATTGTAATCAATAAGTACCAAACTCATACGGCTTAAGTAGGTTGTGTACTTAGATTATCAGGGTTGATGAATTGAAGTTTAATTTATTAATCACATTTCAGTTTAATGAGCTGTCATTAAACTCATAATATATACTAAAAACAACCGTAAGCATTATGTGACTACCTTTTATAATTTAGGCTTGCACTATCCCGCATCATCAGGGTGGAGTTGAAGGTAAAAAAATATCCCGCGTCTTTGTTTAGTATTCTTATTACCTATACGTAAGCACTTGCGAGCCAACTTCTATAGTTTAGGCTTGCAGTACCCTGCATCATCAGGCTTGAGGAGTTGAAGATCGAAATTTTCATCTTGTGTCTTTGCTTAGTAATTATATTACATACCCGAAAGCACTAAATAGCTAACTTCTATGGCTTAGGCTTGAAGCACCCCTGCATCATCAGGGTTGAGGAGATGATGGTCAAAATTTTCATCTTGTGTCTTTGCTTAGTAATTATATTACATACCCGAAAGCATTAAATGGCCAACTCCTATGGCTTAGGCTTGCAGTACCCTGCATCATCAGGCTTGAGGAGTTGAAGATCGAAATTTTCATCTTGTGTTTTTGCTTAGTAATTATATTATGAATGAATGAATGAATGAATGAATGCTTTATTCACAGTAACTACATGTTGCACACAATATAAAGCGTTTTATAGAAACACAAACACAAAAAGAAATGGCTATAAATTGTATAAAGTAAGTAAGATAAAAAGTGACAATAATATAATGCAACACAATCAGTGACTGCGAACAGGTACAGACTCAGCGAATACCACAGCTAGGAAGACCATGCCGAGATGCTGATTTTCAGTCTGTCCTTTTGTTAAAGAGTAACTTGGACGGCTGTTTCAAGTTAATTTCGTTTTTGTTGTTGTGACATGTTGTTCTTATCTATTCAAGTCATATTGTTATTATCTATTTAAGTCACCTGGATGCTTAAGTTGCGTATAAAGCAAATACATAATGAAATAATTCAACACAATTATATTTATATACCCGAAAGCACTAAATAGCTAACTTCTATGGCTTAGGCTTGAAGCATCCGTGCATAATCAGGGTTGAGGAGTTAGAGGTCAAAATTGTCATCATTTGTCTTTGCTTAGTAATTATATTAAATACCTGAAAGCACCAAATGCCCATCTCGTATAGTTTAGGCTAGCAGCATCCTGCATCATCAGGGGTGAGGAGTTGAAGGTCGAAATTTTCATTTTGTGTCTTCGCTTAGTAATCATATTACATACCCGAAAGCATTAAATGGCCATCTCCTATGGCTATGGCTTGAAATAACCCTTCATCATCAGGGTTGAGGAGTTGAAGGTCAAAATTTTTACCGTTCATCTTTGCTTGGTATTTTTATTACATAACCGTAAGTACCAAATAGCCAACTCTTACGGTTTAGTCTTGAAATACCCTTACATCATCAGGGTTGAGGAGTTGAAGATCAAATTTTTGTCCCACGAATTTGTTTAACAATCTTATTATATATCCATAAAAACAAATTGACTTACTTCTACGGTTCAGGCTAGCAGTACCCCTGCATCATCAGGATTGAAGAGTTGAAGGTCAATTTTTTTAGGAAAAAAATTGACCTTATTTTTTTGCTTAGTAATCTCATTCTACATTCAACCTAATTGGACTCCTACAGCTTAGGTTTGGCCGAGTATCACTAATTTCGTAAATTTGCTTCATGGAAATGGATCCTGTGATCAGAACCGTATCAAACTCATCAGAGTACCCTTGAAGTACATTCTTTCAAATAAAAGAAAAATCATCAAAATCGGTTGGCGGGAAATTGAGTTATTCATCTATTTATCGCGCACATCGTTAATGCAAATATCAGACTTATGCGCTTTTATTATGGATGCCACTGTCAAAAGTGAACTAAAAATAAATGGGACTCGACGACATGCACTACCTTTCAAGTGAAAAAAAAATCATCCAAATCCGTTCACCCAGTGCGGAGAAATCGAGTAACAAATATAAAATTTTAAAAAAAATAATAAAAAAATACAGACGAATTGATAACCTCTTCCTTTTTGGAAGTCGGTTTAAAACTATGTTTTAACACATAAATCAAAGCGAAATACTAAATTTTATTAAGGTGGCCTCCCTCAAAATTGACTGACTTTCATACAAACTTACATCTCCTATTTGGGTTAACTTGGGGGGGGGGGGGGGGATCAAAAAACTCATTCTTAACTGACGTCTACGTCATAAAAGGAACCCTTAGCAAAAATTATATTCGTATCTTTAGCAGTTTAGGCTCTACGATGTTTATTGAAAAGATGAGTGAGAGAGCATCCTTTCGTTTTTATATAGGTATATATAGATATAGATTTGTATAGTATCAAATAACATAGGTACACAAATAACCAATAAAAAATACATAACAAAGGATTACATTTTACAGACCATAACATGTTTAGTTTCAACCAATTCAACTACGCAGTTACATATCTTGTTAACACTCATCGAACACAGAATAAATACTGCGTAGTTTTAAATTGACATAACTTTTTTATTAATAAACCGATTTACATAAAATAAACACTAAATGTTAAGTGAAGTTTCCCACAACACATCAGTGAAAATTATATTCAAATTGGATAGGCCGTTTATGAGATTAGCGTTTTCAAACACACAGACAAACAGACAAACAGACAAACAGACAAACAGACAAACAGACAAACAGACAAACAGACAAACAGATAAACAGACAAACAGACAAACAGACAAACAGAAAAGATTTCTAAAAACCATTATTTTGGGTTCTATATCGTATTAAAGACCTCTAGAAATGGTTTTCACCTAAATTTATTCCATGTACAGACAGCGACCTCTTACAGATTTATTATAGTATAGATATTAATAGAAAACGAAATTCGTCATTGACTACATACTCTTATTTACTTATTCGATATTATTTAGTTAGTTGGTAAGGCGCGTTGGTAAACTATTCACAACAATTGCAGTACAGTTATGTAAATATCTTTCCGTAGGTAAATATGTAAATCCGTAGGTATTTCATAATATCACACAAGTGATTACGTGAATAAGGTTTTGAACAGTTCCATTTTTCTTTTTTTCCAATCCTTACCTACATATAAGGAATATATTATTTTCTTTTCTCTACAATAGTAATCAATAACTCGTGTTTGAAATAATTCGGAATTTGAAACGAATTAGATATTTTAAACGTAGCAGAGAAATAAAATAAATAACAAAATTATGGAATTCGCCTTTAAATCGGCATAAGAACATTTATAATTTAAATATACTTCGAAAAAAAAACTTATTTATTAAAGATCACGTGTAGCGATTATTTTAACCTAAAACTGGATTAAGAGAAGGTCTTAAGTAGCAAGGAATGCAATTTTATGCACTTGAAACGATGTACAATCAATAAAACATTACCTTTTTGATAAATATGTAATTCAAGGTAGTGAATGAAAATGTATATGAGCAGTGATAGCCTAATGGTTGAAACTTATCCTCTCGATCGGGAGGTCCGAGGTTCAAACCCAGGCACGCACCACTAATTTATGTGCATATTATAAATTAATTATCACTGCTTTTCGGTGAATGAAAACATCGTGAGGAAACCTACACACCCGAGAGTGCTTTAAAAAAAAGTTCTCGGAGGTGTGTGAAGTCCACCAATCCGCACTTGGCCAGCGCGGTGGACCATGACCTATAACTCTCTCATTCCGAGAGAAGACCCGTACCCAGCAGTGTTACAATAATGGGTTGACGACGAATGCAAATGAACTTATGCTCACGCGATTGTGACGTCGGAAAATGTATGTAGCTCCTTAGCTGTTCCCCAAAATAATTCAGCCTTTCCCTGTGACATCCCGTAAACTATGCCTTTGCCTTAGGGATTATTCCAAAGCTGTAGTTATTCGTAAAGCTATTTTCTTTCACAGTAGACCTCCGCTTGATATTTAAGTTATTTCTAATTAGAAGCCTTTTGAGATTTATATAGCTATTTATTATTTGGGAACATTACAAAACATGTAAAAAATGTTGCTGTGTGTACCTACGTGTATCTTTAACAGAACTTCATATGAACGCAAATAAAAGATAAATAAATCTGCTCTAAAATACGTTCATATATAAGAATCCTTTTCATTTAAAAAAAACGATAATGTATTCATGAGTTGTTTATGCTTTACAGGAATGGAGACAGCCCATTAATACCTGTCAAGAGGAAAATAGATCCGCCCTTCGAACTAGGGCGCTCATCTTGCTCGCTTTCTCCACATATCAACCCAACCGCCTTTGACATTTGTTTACGGAAGAGTGGGTCATAGTGTCTTGTGATTTTGTTATGATCTCAATTTTTATATGATAGAGACTTACATAAAAAGCAAGGTTTCCATTCCACTGTAAAGAATGGCGATGTCGTACGTTGGTATTCATCATACGTAACATATTAGGCAATTAAAATTAATGACTACTTCTGTGTTAAAAGGATGCTTATTATAGGTGCTATAATATAGACAAAAAGTAACGCATTTGTTTATATAAGGATATAACTAATTGACATTTCTACAAAGGTATTATATAGTATTCTATTGTAGGTGTTTGTTGTAGGTATTTCAAGGTAATTGGCCTTTTCAATATTATTCAGGATTGCCTTTAGGCGCTATTGACATGTCAATGTCAAGTTGTATTTACTACGATTTCTTACCAAGGATATGAAATTATATAATAGGAAATAATCAGATTCCACTACATTTTTTGTTACAACTATTTGATCAATCATTTTTTGCTCAGCCGTTTGCTCTAAGCAAATATTTGTGTAGTTGCGGAACTAAATTCCGTAGCCCATTGTTCGCATTTTAATTGACTTGAAGTTTTTTTTATCAATTGTAAGACGTTGAATGGAAGCGTGGAAGTTAAATAAATTTCGCACTATCACTTGTAAATTTCGTGCTTCTGCCTTGCTTTACTGTGTTTTGTCACGTTTTAATGTTTGTGATATAGAAAAAATATGATTATTAGAGAGGACTCAATTACTGAGGAATGTCTTATAAACACAGGTCATTCATTCTATTCATAAAAGTTTTAATTATCAAATTGAGCGCACAACGGATTGAAAAGTAATATAACTATTTTAACTAAACTACGTCAGGTATTTGAAAATATTTTCGCTATCACAAAACTTATTTTTATCTGCTACTTTGCATCCACACTCAATTGAGGTTAGGGTGGCAAGTGGCAACACAGGCCCAGACCTGGCCAATTGTCTCTGGCTAACGAGCTCGTTTGACACCGCCTACTCCACATCTCCAGCGAAGAATTGTTTCTATTTCATATTTTTAGATGACATGTAACATAACTATTTTTAGGTGTTCTGAACCTGTGTTTTTTCATAGTTTTAATGTAATTTTAGGAAACCTTTTGTTTGGTTTATGTATACCTAAATAACACAGCTGTATAATTTTGCCGCAATCAAATATTTTGATTCTAGCGCTCTGTTAGAATGGTGCTTGGGACAGGTGCCCAGGCTTGCCTTACCCCCTCCCCCACGAATACTTATATTTTGTTTATACCTAATGTTTTTTATGCAATCGAATAATATTCTCTAAATGAATGTAGTATAATACGAGTGAATGATACTAGAAATACGTTAACATATCTAAGTTGAATCGTGAAAATACTTTAAACCATTGATACGTCGATAGAATAAATAACTTTGCAGATCAAACTTTAAATTGAAAAGTCTTACAATGATGATGAAGATGTGGAGTGGAGAAGAGTATATCTTGATCCCTCCATTCGGTATTGTCGAAGAATTTCCGTGAAGTTTAAACTACCGTCGAGCACATTCAAGTGAGAACTTCGAAATCTCTTGATAGTGCAACGTCTCGTGTATACCGACCTAATTTTATTTTTTTATATTTCTGAAATATATTGCAGGAAGTTACACGCTTAACATATTATTTTAAAATTTTCTAAATATTATGTTTCACACACTAACTATATTCCGGTGTAACTCCTAATTTCAGTGTTATATGTATAAACATTCAATATTGAAAAATATTATTTTATAGGATGGCATACGTCGCTTTAGAGAAATTGTTTTAATGTTACTCGGAAACCATTTTTAAAGAAATTCCTAAGCTGGTAAAATAAGGGTTTTAAGTTTGTATGAAAGTTCGCTAATTTTGATTTAAGCTCACTAAAACTTACTATTGAACTTAGTGGGTTACACCGGAATACATATTTCACACACTTTCTACAATCATAGCCTCACAGCAGGATTTTCTCCTGTAACGTGGGTACCATGGACATACAAAGACGAATACACAAACACCCAGGACCCACTGCGTGTCAGACTGGTGCGGTGACCGCTCCGCCACGCGGATCGCCAAAACATATATAGTAAATATATCTACGTATAACCACGGTATAAATATCTATAACCTTTGGCATAAATAATTGGAGGTTTAGTGGGCGTCGACATAAATCGGAAGCTTGGCTAGTTTTAAAACTGTCACGTGCAGTTCCGACAGAGGGCGGAGCAATGCATCGTTAATACTTATGCCATCGCATCGGAAGTTCTGTCAAGTTGTTAAAAGTTTGTAGATGTTATTCGGAACGCATTGGCAACTTTCTTTTGACGATTCAGTAAATTTATTGCACCCGAACTAATACATTTTTAGTAATATTTGCTTTAAAACCGATTGATATACACTTATTTCAATTTAAAAGTTAAAACTTATAAACTACTTAATGCATGCTTTGTTTGCCTTAAAAGGTACACACGTACTTGTCCTCTAATAGCTTAGAATACATAATGTGATGTAACCATTGGTGAACCAAATAAATAAAAATAAAAAATAAATAAAAATATTGATTAAGTTTTGTAGCACATAGCACGCAGATAGCGGTTAGCACAGCTTATAATATAATATGTACCTAAATAAAAATAAGTTTATTATGTTTTTATTAATTGTATTTTTTTATTATAAATATTATTAATCAGTAAGCCAGAACGTCCGTCTAATTGTCAAACTGTTTAATGTTTCGAAATCAGATCAGTTTGGAAAAATATTTAAGTGGTTATTTTTCTACAGTTTTTTACAGCGATGTTATTCAAACTCTGATATGTATTTATTACTAACTAATTTAAACTAGTATGTTAATTACAACTATTCTCTGATTTTAAAACGTACCTAATGCTTATACAACAAACTTCCACGAAAGTGAACAATCATATAAAAAAATGAACATGTATGAAGAACCTATATCGATGGATATAAATAAATTTTCGGTAATTTCCGTAGATTCACCGGAATTTAATAGTTCAATACAGACCTGATTTTAGACTTTATTAAAATCACGTTAGGTTTCATGTTATTTACAAAATCTATAGATTAAATGGTCAAGGCTGTAATTGCTTTTTTGTTTAAGTAGAGACAACAGGAAGATGTATCTATTTGGAATAGAACCAGGAAACTGTAAAGAGGAGAGAGTAGAAGGCTTCCGTAGAAACCTTAATTTATTGCTTATTAATTTTCTGAAATAGAAAGGTTAAACCTTTTCGCCCCTATGGTTGTTTTAAATGCGTTTACGGCATATATCTACACGGACGCGGCCGAATAACTTATTTATTCAGGTAAAGCGGATAAGCCACAGCCTGTATGAAATATTCACATGAACTCTGTTTGAAATGTTTGTGTTTCGTTGATAAGGCTTGTTGTCAACAGATTTATATAATGAACATTTTTGTGTATTTAATTTTACTAGTCACCCGTAGCATCGGCCGAAATTCGACCGTAATTTAAATTAAAAATCAAATGTCATCTGACATTCTTGACGTTGTGTCTTTTCATTTTCATTTACTAAGTACATATGTGTTTGTGACAAATGCAAGGCAGTGTGTGTAATGTGTTTTTAGTTGATTTTATGTATGAAAAATGCATTATTTGAAAAAAATATTAACATTCTGCACACCTTCTCTACGTCCACTATAACCGTGCAAAATTTCATACTAATCCGTCCGCGGCATATTACTTAAAAATCCGTCACAAATTTTTGCTTCACGTATTAATATATCTAATAATATCACGAATGCTCAACGCGGTTGAAAGCTGAAAGAGATTTTTTGAATGAAATTATGTGTTTATTTTCTATATTGAAATGGGATAAAATGTGTTTATTTTGTATAGGCCTAGGAATACTTACATATTGTCAGTTACAATACACACTTCTCTTACAATACCAACGGATCTGAACATGGCCCCAAGTGAGATGATCCGGCAGTTTAAGCTGTTGCATACCTTTTAGCGCGGGCTTTGAGCGCCGTGTCCGAATCAAGAACTTCCGTAACGAAAAAACCTAACACCTCCACTCCGCCTACCATGTAGCGCGGCCGAGCGCTCGCTTAACGTGTATCTATAATCCTATATGGTACGACAGTACGAAGCTCGCACGGATCGAGACGAGCTGCGAGTGGCAATCCCGAGTGATACATGCTTTTTATTTGTATATTATAGTTTATTTTTTAGCTATCGTGTTTTTAACATGAAAAGTAAAAGTCAACTAGTTTAAATTTATAATGTAGGTACCTACTTTGTGTGTAAGTTCTATCTTTTTTTAGAAGTCATACAAGTACATAGTATGTAACAGAATCTAAAAGAATAACAACTATAATATTTTAATTAGTAATTTTTGGCACGACCACATAATAAATAATACAAAATTAAGGTACCTATATTTGTGAATACAAAGTTGGTATAGGTTGATACGTCTGTAGGTTTAACGCGATTATTAGCTCAAGTATATACTTAATTTTAAACGTTAAATATACCTTTATCCTTAATACCTACAATCGTACAAATAATAAACCTTTATCGTAAAATCGTAAATCGCTACGACGCCAGCTTTGTTCGTAACATAAAACATTCAGCCGGAACAAAAATATAAAAATTAATGTAAACATTTGCGTCGTATAGATAAGTTTTGGCCCTGTCAACGGTTTTCCAGCACCAAATATAATGCGCTGGTTCAGTGAAGTGCACCTCGTAAATCTGGAACGTGCTTACGTTTGAATCGGGTGGCCTGTGGATCACCAGGATACCAGTGCATTTGAGTTTATCCGTTTATAAACAAAAATAATAGTTTTAGTACGCAAAAGCAGCGCTAAATTCATATGTCGTAGGAAAACTCGTGATGGTTATTCTTATTTGGTGAGTGACATAAGGCACATAATTATATGAGATTTTCTTTGGATTCTCTATTTTTTTTTGCTATAGTGGCATTCACATCTACTGTGTGTGAGACGTATTTGGCAATTACGACGTTTTATGAGGATAACACGCTGGGGAAAGTGTTGTGTTTAATTTTGAAAAGTGACAGGAGTTTGGTCTATTTCCTATATATAATGATATCTGACATAAAGCCTAAAATGTCTAAGATCACATGTGTGATATTCAAGGTATTTATGTATTATTTTGTAAAATTTTACTGCAGCAATGGTCAAATTTAAAATTAATGTATGCTGTTAAGTACCATTATGTTGTAGTATTTTTTACAAATAAACATTTTTTTCTTTCTTTCTTTCTTTTTCAACATCATGTGGTCCTTCTTTTTAGGCCTTTATCCGATCCGGTATTAGATACTTATAAATGACAGTTTGTTGATGCCCTACGATTCTCTTGCAATGGACACATGCTTTGAACGCAAACAATATTTAAATTATGCAAAACATTAAAATTAAAAGTAATTTCGTGTAACAGTTATGGTATCTTTTAATATTAAAATGCGATTACCTAGATACACATGCGCATTTTTAGCGTATACCGGATTAACTAACTATATACGGATATCAATTCTTGCAGACAATGATTCTATTTTTAGAAATCAGCTACAAATCACGCTACACATAAAATAGTACGTGGATTTATCACTAACGCATCATGCAGTACACATAGTAAAATTAATATCTAAATACATAGCAATAGTTATCTATACACACCGCGACGTTGAGTGAGGTAAATAGAAATGATTAATAGTTCAAAGTGTGACGTGGGTACTTATCGAGATCTGGAGTTCTGTGGTCATCACGCCGTGCTTTGCGGACGATTCCGGGTCCAATCAATGACAAGGAGATATTTATATACGATGAATATCTTATGATAAGTAGATAAAGTAGGTTTTTCTACCATTTTATCACTACATAGTATAAAACAAAGTCGCTTCTCGCTGTCTGTCCCTATGTATGCTTAGATCTTTAAAACTACGCTATGGATTTTAATACAGTTTTTTTTATTAGATAGAGTGATTCCAGAGGAAACATTTTATGTTTATCACAAGTATAATATAGTAGATATACACTGATAATTTTAGATTTTGACGTTTAGGTGGAACGAAGTTCGCCGGGTCAACTAGTTAACTATTAATATGAAAGTTTGTGAGGATGTGTTGTACTTGAGTCTTTATTATTGTTTTACGCAAAATCTACCCGTCTGATTTAGCTGTTATTTGGTACACGCATAGTTTATGATCAGCAACACACGGAGGATGCTCATAACTATGGTAAACCAACCAAAGCGGGCGAACACCTAGGAATAACCGAGTAGTTAGACACATTAGCATTTATTTGCAAGCAACAATAGTTAACATCAGAAGAAGAGTAAGAAAGTTACGCACGGTTATAGTTGATGTAGAGAAGAATTACGCTATACTAATATCGTTTTCAAATAAAACATACATAAAATCAACTAAAACACATATCTTGCATTTGACGCATACATAATAAACGAAATAGAACATTCATTATCTTACTATGAGAACACATAACGTCAAAAATGTCACATGTCTTTGTCAAAATACCCACTATTGTTTTTAATTAATTAAATTTAATGCAGCTTAGTTAATTCAACCTCTTTTTACCTTTAACGGGTGTGTTCAAAATAACTTGAAAATATTACAACTTATTTGAATTTGGGAAATATTGGTGTTACTTTTGACAATATGAAGTTAAGTTATTTAAATTTCGGTCGAAATCCGACTTTTGCGAAGGGTGACTAATAGTTTATTATTTCTTATATACATATTTGAGATAATTGTTTAAATTCATTTCTAAAAATTCGCCTATAAAAATTGAATTAATTAAAATATAATAGTTGAAGAATCATCTAGAATAAATCTCATATCACTAGAACGCCACTCCATCCTCTACCCAAGGGACAGCGATGCTAGATAGAAAATCTTGAAGCTCTGAAAATATTCTCGCCACTACTCGTATTTACACTCCCCGGCGTTAGTGACGCGCCGCGCTTGGCTAAACACGAAATTGGCAATATTTCTACTTTAAAGGATATTTGATTTTGTTTTTACAATATCGAAGTTGCTAAACATGCGCTTTCCGTGATGGTAAGTGGCTTGACTTTTTTTTGTTCTCAAGGGGGGAAACCTTTAAAAGCTATCCCACGCCGTGGGAGCGACGCAGGGTTATGTGGGATTTTTACCGCACTAAAACCCCCCGGAGGCCGTCATCGGCGGTACAAAGAGGACTCCGGGATCTTCAAAGGAACGCAACCTTAATCTTTTGAGCTTGTTGCCCTATCGGGCTTCTCCCAGATGGGCGGCTGGACCACCGCTCCGTCTAGTCTGATCATCTTCTTGCCATGATCATCTTGTCTAACCACTGGGGTAGAAGTCCCGTTTAAAGTCAAGCACAAATTATTTGTTACAAAAGGTTTAGTTTTAAAAGCGTCGTGGAAGTCTCTTCTTTACCTACCTCTCCTTGAAACCAGAACACTATAAATCCTAATACGTGACAGTGGTTAGTTAATAATCGAAACATGCAAGATTCTACCAAGTTTAACATTTTGGAGTAAAGTACTTGTATATTTGATGAAAGGAAAAAAATAAAGAAAAGGAAAGTTGGAAGGAGACGCAAATCTTGGCTACGGAACATACAAGAGTGGACAGGAATCGCGAGTGCCGCCAAACCGTTTAGCCTCGCGGAAGATATTAAAAAGGCTGAGCTGACTGCTAACCTTCAGTTATTGGAGTGGCGCAATAAGAATAATAAGAAGAAGACTCGTATATTTATATGATTAGATACTAGTCATACGAGGCTCACAACCGTCTGTCAAGCAAGCATCATTTGCAACCGGCATAAAAATTGCGAAATAGATTCGCGTGATGGATGTATATTCCATTTGAATAGTTCCTAGCAAATATTCCGGAACGTGCCTTGTTTTAATAAAACTATTCCCGGATTTATTGGTACTATTTGTTTTATCCTAATATTAGACACATGACGTATGTACCGATCAATTTAACGGATCAAAAATGGAACTGTATACTTCTACGTTACTTTGTGCCATAAAAATAAACTTAGGTACCTATAGCCACTGTAATATTTTTTATTCAACAGAAAAAATAGAATTCATTATGTTAAAAAATCAAACAGATAATACGTACTTAAAATTATTACAAATCTTTCAGGTAACTAAAAATGAGCATGTTGCAAAAATAGGACATGACGGGTACTAGATTATGATGCAAAGAAAACAAGTTGTAAAACAGGAAAACCAGTGCATATTATTCGAAAAAGCCTAATGCTTAACAACGATTCCCTTATTTACCCTTGATTTGTAAATGTATGTCTTGAAACGTTTGTGTGGATTAAATAAATCCCCGAATTTTGCTAACGAATTGTTTGACGGTAACAATTCTGATTTTAAAAATTATCTAACGTCCTTATATGACCCATATACCTACCAAAAATACTACATCCAATATCAGCATGCGTTTTATAAATCTTTTATTTGAAGTATATAAAATCATAGTAGATTTTATCAGTAGAAGTATATTTACTTCTTACAATAAACGGATTAAATACTTTGTTAATGGCATTGTACACATTATTAATATACTAACACTATAACTCTGTAACACTTTATCCTGGCGTGTAAAGATTAACTATGTAGTTAAGACAAATGTAAGAGTATAATTGGGTAATTACTTGGATTTGGTACTAAAGTTACATCATGTTTAATGTTAAAATTGTTGTGCGATGTGTACCTACCGTAATTTAAATAAATAGGTACTCAATTTGGACGAGTAGTTATGTTTCTACTAAAGATCGTCTTTTTGAACAATACGTCCACATAATTTTACATAGAAGCTTATATATGATTTTAAAACAGTAATAAAAATATGGTTTCTTGTCTATTATTTTTGATTAGCATTCATTACCTACTCTATGACCGAATTCCGATATAGTTTCAGTTCAATCTGAAGTTATTGACCTCCAAAATTATTCCTTTATTATTACGTAACCAATGAAATAGCACTAAATAAATAAAAAAAATACGTGTTGACATTATCAATGACAAATCGCAAACAACACGCTCGCCGAGTTTCTTACGAGACTTTTTGAGTTGAGGTCTAGTTTCGATTCGGCGCTAGCTTGTGAAGAAACAACATTGTATTGCTAACTATGAATAATTGCATAAATTTTCAACAGATTGTAAAAAAAAATATACGAAGCTCCTTTTAATTTTTTGAGATAGCCCTGTTTATGAACAAAACAAAACACTTCTTAAAACCCAGGCAGTCTACACAAAACATTTTTGTTAAACTTTCTTTAAAAATGGTAAAATGTTTCGACAGAAGAAAGTCGCTAATTGTTCCGGTTTGGAATTTGCAAAAAGCTTTCATGCAAATTCCAAGTTCGCTAAGTACTTCCCAGCTAGATTCGGACTTCGTATAATTGGTGACCACGGCGCTTAATACTTCGTTCAGTCATTTGACCACCGTTCAACTATTTTATATATTCCATTAAAAATGAATGTTTTTTTAAATTTGTTATTTTTTCATTTGACTTCTTTGCAACAACATGCTCATTATTGGGACATTAGTTTTTTCCTAAAAATGGACCTTCCTAAAAAGAGACGCTGCCTGGACCCATAAAGTAGAAATTAAGAAATAATAACAATAATAACGTTTCTACTCTCATCGCCCCATACTAGAATTTTCTCATGAGTCGTGGGTGCATGGGACACATACATAGACAAATACACAATCACCCAGACATACAATCATGCAGAAGTCTGGTCGGGGATTGAACCCGGAACCCATTGCATATCAAACCGATATGGCGATCGCTCAGCCACGTGGGACGTCAAGAGAACGAGCACAATCGCTTCAAACGAATTAAAGCCACCCATAAGAGCTCGGGCAAGATTAAAGCATCCTGTTTACAATATTTAATGTGCCGGACTCACTAGTCTCTAGTTTACAAGTAGAGTAAATGGATCGCTTATAACATAGTTAACACGAGAGTGTGCTGTCGGAGGTTATCTCTCCTATCATTATTACTTTTGAACCTATTAACTTTTGCGCCAACGTAGGTTCAGGAAAAGTATCTAGTTACTGGGTCTTTACATTGCACACACATGCATTTATCTCCTGAGAATACCTAGATAAAGGTACTGGCTTATTTTTTTTTTACGTTTCAGTGGGACAATTCTTCTTCTTCTCTCAGAATGAGAGAGTTATAGGCCATAGTCCACCGCACTGGCCAAGTGCGAATTGGTGGACTTTACACACCTCCGCGAACTTTTTTTGATGAACTCTCGGGTGTAGGTTACCTCACGATGTTTTCTTTCACAGAAATCAGTGATAGGTAATTAATTAATAATAAGCACATAATTTCAGAAAAATTTGTGGTGCGATGCCTGTGTTTGAACCTCGGATCTCCCGATCGAGAGGGGAAATTTAAACCATTATCGCTATCACTGCTCCGTATGTATAGGAATGAATATATATGTAAGTATATCTACCGTCTTATCTTTGTCGCAAAACATTATCCCCCAAATTCTCTCAGTTATATCAGTAAAGGATCGGTACTTATGGAAAGGCAGATCGGTACTTACTGAAAGATTTTCAAAATCGATGTAGTTGTTACGAAGATCGGCCATTATCGTTTAAACTTTGCCTCCTCGCTGTAAGTTACTGTGCCTAATAGCCGCCATACGTCATAGGCATTTGCGTTTCCATTACAATACCTGTAGAAGACACTTCTGTACCCTGGTGAAAACGGGAATAAGTTTGATTTTTGCCAAAATGATTTTTAGGTTTACGTACCAAAAACAGAACCCTATGACAGACTCTGCTTATCGTCTGACACCGGAGACAAACAGATCTGTTTGTCACCAGGTTGTATATCATAAACCATGATAGCTAGATAGTTGAAATATTCACAGATGATGTATTTCCATCGCCGCTATAACAACAAATAACCACAAACAAAATAAAATAAATATTTAAGGGGGCTCCCATACAACAAACATCTTTTCTACCGTTTTAGATAATGACACGGAACTCTTCGTGCACAAGTCTAACTCGCACTTAGCTGGTTTTATATATTCGAAGATTGTTGAGGACGATGACGAAGACGTCTTTCACGTCTTTCTTACGGTTTTGGTGGGAGAAATTAATTTGGCAGAAATCTGATTTATCCCCGTTTTCACTGAAGGAGAAAAGTATACGTCTAATAATTTTATGCGCACAAGAAACCTTCGTCGACCCATTACTGCCTCACTGATGGGCGCGGGTTTCCTTACGGAACGAGAGGGGCTTAGATTGTAATCCTCCGCAACAACTAAGGGCTAATTGGCAAACTTTACTACATACCTAAATATGTCTTTAAAACTACGCAGATCAAGATATACTTATTTCTTAATTGTGACAGCCGTGAAAACTAAGTAAAGTACCAAACCCACTGGAGTAGGTGACTAATAAGTGACCAGTTTGCTTAGTTAGTTGACCGAGTTAGAATTAATCTTGAATGCACTACTCGTCCTATGCACTGTGATACAAAAAACAGAAAATGAATAAATTTCACCAAACCCGGTTTGATTAACGCCATACTGCTAATACATGCGAAGTAATAATACGACAAATTAATCAAGACCAATTTACAGCGTTACATATGAATGATAAACGCTTCGCCAAGCAGGCTGTCCATAATGTAAATTTGAAACATTTCAAGCTGTGTAAAGTTTGCTACGGAATGCAAACATTCATAGCTAGCTTCTTTAATTAAACTCTAGAATGGGGTGTTTTCCGCGCGAATGTACCTCACGTTTAATGTTTGAGACTATTACCGAAGGGCCACAAAACAAGCGTTAGTCGGTCGATGCTGCAAGCGACAGCGTTGAGCGTTAAAAACGAACGCACCAGGTAGATTTAGGGTAGTTCAACCGGTGAGGTCCCACCGCTACGCTTATTTCTAGTGTTCTTGCACGAGGTGCAAGAGTGTGTTTGCCGGCACACTTTTATATAAGGCGACCATCTTAGACCTTGGAATTAGCAACTCAATAGATTGTCCTCAGATATATCCTCTATAGAAAGTTGCTTGCACACGTCCATGAGCGGCAGAGATCACTTGACATTAGGTGTACTTAGTGCTCGTTTACTACTTCCATCGGATAAAAAAACAAAAGGATTTCTTTGATATTATTAGGCTACACATTTGCATAACATGCCACTATGATTTTAACGAACGATTTTCCGATGCCGATGTATTTTGACAAAGTACTAAACTACGTAAGTAGTAAACTATGCCTGGCGTGTTGCTGGCACTGCGAAAAATTATAAGATCCCGCAGGGCGTGAAGGTGGCACTGAATGTGTTAAATTCGCTGACACTCACAGTGTCACGCGAGTGTTTCATGGCCCTCGGGTTTGTTAGGTGACGGTGAGATGACGTCATCAAGTGAGTTTCTAAAGTTTTAATGTTGGAATAAAGAGAGGTAAAACAACAGGTCTCGCAGAATTGCAACATAATGTGTAAAAAAGTATACGTGACGAATATATAACCTCTTACCTTTGGGAAGCCGGTTAAATATAACCCATGTAAGTGAAGAAGATATTAACTTGTTGAATATAAAAAGTAAAAATCTTAAAGACATGTAAATTTCGACATATGAAAGTATCCAAAATTTACGTGACGATATGAGTAGATACTTATAGGGAGCTATTTGTACAACTGTATAAACTGTCCTCTAAAAAAATTGTAAGAAAATTGAAAATAATATAAAGCATTACAAAACTCAGTTCAGACGTAAAATTGTCAGTTTATATTTACAAAAGTTGCCTGTATACTTAAACTAACAATCCATAGTAAAAATTTCCAAAGCGAAAGCTATTTTGAAATCATACGAGAAGGTAAACTTTTCCATCCTAACTTTTACATCATGAAATGAAATTTCCTGACTCCAAATTCGGCCAGAACAAAACATGACTTTCTCAGTGAGTCTGTCTGCGAATATAATGTACACCGTAGGTATACATCAAGTTCGTCCCTGTAGCCTCGGGGTCAGAATAGGGCTACGGTATCCCCTGCCTGTCGTAAGAGGCGACTAAAAGGGGCTTCCGGGGTTGCAGACGGCTAGAGTGGCAGCTCGAACCGTTCGGTCAGACGATCCCGGGAAGGACGGCGGTATATGTGGTCGCGTACCGTCGTAAAGACAAGACGAAGCGGTGGGCCCAGCCACCCATCTGGGAGGAGCGCGATGGGGCAACGCGCTCAGAGGATTCCGGTTGCGGTCGGATCGAGTACCCGGAGTCCTCTTTATAGCGCCGAGGACGGCCACCGGGGGGGGGGGGTTTAGTGCGGTAAAAATCCCACATAACCCTGCGTCGCTACCACGGCGTCGGTACCTTTTGAAGGTTTTCCCTTTGAGAACAAAAAAATAATAATAAATAAAAAAAAGGTATACATCGAGTTGTCGTTCACGGATGATAACACAGCTGTTTTGACATACCATAACAATAAACACAGAAGGTAATATCATAGAATATACTTATTTCCCAAGCAGGTAGAATCTAAATGTTTCGAACGATGATACTTATTTCGGCGGAAGAATCATCTTAATCCGATATAGATAATTTAGCAAACGAGCATGCAGTCCACCCGATGGTGAGTGGTCACCGCACGCCCATTGAAATTTGTAAGTAATTTCATATCGAACAGGGGTTCTATTCTATATCTATCCGTCCTCGGCGCCATGAAGAGGACTCCGGGACCTCCAAAGGACTGCAGCCGGAATCCTTTGAGCGCGTTGCCCCATCGGGCTCCTCTCAGATGGGCGGCTGGGCCCACCGCTCCGTCTAGTCTTTACGACGATATGCGGCCACACATACCGCCGTCCTTCCCGGGATCGCCTGGCTGGACGGTTCAAGATCCCACTCTAGCTGCCCGCAACCCCGGAAGCCCCTTTTAGTCGCCTCTTACGACCGGCAGGGAATACCGTAGCCCTATTCTGAACCCGGAACTACAGGGCGAGGGGTTCTATCCTAAGTCAAAGATAGTTGGCAACGAAGCCTTTTAAGCGAAACACGAGAACTGCTCCAAGCTAAAAATAAGAGTGGCGGTGGTACCTTCGCGGTCGAACAACACTGCTTCTACCACCTAGGGAGTAGGAAAGGATCTATCATGCATAAGAAGAATAATAACGTACCTATTTTTCTTAATGTTGCAATTAAATGTCTGATATCCTTAAACGTAACCAGTCAAGAAAATATTCACAAATAACGTATTTCAGTGAATATTTTCATAATCAAACACAATAAATGTAGGTTTAAAGATATTGGGCGGCTCACCCCGTTCCGAAAATAGCGCCAGCTAGATTTCTCCAAAACTAGGTAGCGATTTCGCCACAGCTATTAAAACACGGACAGTTTTACCTTTAAACTTTGCATTTCGATTTAGATGCAAACCTACACCACATTTCAGAATATTTTTAGAGACGTGAAGAATAATTACTGTGGAATTATCATTTGAATTAGCATGACGTTATCTTCAAAAATAGGTCACATATCATATGTGCATAATATTAATCTCAGTGACACGGTCTTTCAAAATTAACATAAATAAATAAAGTAGTTTCCTCTCCCTCATAACTACTATGAGGAAAATTTTAAGGATAAATTGTTTTAAAGATTCTATTCATAAGTTGGAAAATTTTTACGAGAAAATATTTGGTACTAGCTGTACCCGCGGCTTTGCCCGCGTGCAAATCAACGTGTCACAAAGTTTTTCCCGCGCAAATCTCGACACCGTGGAAATTCTATGATAAAAAGTAGTAACATTAAAATCGGTTTGGCCGCTCAAGGATTACCTGGTCAAACACAGAGTGAAAAAACGAATTTAAAGTGTGTATTTGTGGATAGGAACGTATTGTTATGTATTTTTTTTTAATTAGACGAATTCTAATATTGTAAACCGCTTTTTTGAACCAATTTACATTCTTAGTGGTCTAATTCACAATATCGGGATACTTTTTTCAATCAACTCCTCCACATTTGAACCAAAACGTATCGATTATAAAGATTGATTTGAACTTTTCCGAATTGGAAAATACTATTTGAAGTAATTTTGACGGATTCAAATTTCTAAGTAAGATTATAGGTAAACCTACTTTTAATATTAATTTGTGTTCCTGAACACAAATTAATATTAAAAGTAGGTTCCGGAAGGCATTAAGGAATTCAAAAATTCTGTTGGATAATGTACTGCTTCCTCCATCTCAATGACTGTGTCTACCGTATAATAGATCTGTGACGCTGCTTTAAATTTTGAAAAATAATAAATCATTTATTTCATCGTCACGTTCATTGGTGGGTGGGTATATAGCCGTCTTTTGGAACCAATTTATAGTGATATTGGTTTACTACTCCACATTTAAACGAAGACGTATCGATATAAAGATTGATTTTAACTTTTCCGGATAACAAATCACTATTATCTACTTGAAGTAAATCATTAGAAAATTGGAATATCACTGAACAGCGACATATATTCTAAGTTCATATTTTGTTTCATGTGGCCAAAGATAAGATCTTTTAAGAGGTGCACCGGGCTATTTGTGTGCGTAAATCCCGCATTGTTCTTTGTAAAGCAGAAGACATAATTAAAACACTTCATAAGAACAGGGCGCACCCGCTCGCAGGGCGCTGCCGCACCCTGCTCGCTTATTTTTTATGTTCTCTTTTATGTTCCAACCTAACCTAACCCATCCTGTTTAAAAAACTACAGCTAAATCCAACTCTTAACAATAACATGACAATACTCCTGCATTTTCAGGATTTAGGTATTCAAAGTGACACTTTTCATCATAATGTTCTCTCAGGAACGGGTTGTAATGTATTGTAATCAATAAGTACCAAACTCATACGGCTTAAGTAGGTTGTGTACTTAGATTATCAGGGTTGATGAATTGAAGTTTAATTTATTAATCACATTTCAGTTTAATGAGCTGTCATTAAACTTATAATATATACTAAAAATAACCGTAAGCACATAATGACTACTTTTTATAATTTAGGCTTGCACTATCCCGCATCATCAGGGGGGGAGTTGAAGGAAAAAAAAATATCCCGTGTCTTTGCTTAGTATTCTTATTACTTATACGTAAGCACTTGCGAGCCAACTTCTATAGCTTGGGCTTGCAGTACCCTGCATCATCAGGGCTGAGGAGCTTAAGGTCGAAATTGTCATCATGTGTCTTTGCTTAGTAATTATATTACATACCCGAAAGCATTAAAGGGCCAACTCCTATGGCTTAGGCTTGCAGTACCCTGCATCATCAGGCTTGAGGAGTTGAAGATCGAAATTTTCATCTTGTGCCTTTGCTTAGTAATTATATTACATACCCGAAAGCATTAAATGGCCAACTCCTATGGCTTAGGCTTGCAGTACCCTGCATCATCAGGCTTGAGGAGTTGAAGGTCAAAATTTTCATCATGTGTCTTTGCTTAGTAATTATATTACAGACCCGAAAGGACTAAATAGCTAATTTCTATGGCTTAGGCTTGAAGTACCCCTGCATCATCAGGGTTGAGGAGTTAAAGGTCAAAATTTTCATCATGTGTCTTTGCTTAGTAATTATATTACATACCCGAAAGCACCAAATGCCCATCTCGTATAGTTTAGGCTAGCAGTATCCTGCATCATCAGGGGTGAGGAGTTGAAGGTCGAAATTTTCATTTTGTGTCTTTGCTTAGTAATCATATTACATACCCGAAAGTACCAAATGGCCATCTCCTATGGCTTAGGCTTGAAGTAACCCTGCATCATCAGGGTTGAGGGGTTGAAGGTCAACATTTTTACCGTGTATCTTTGCTTGGTAATTTTATTACATAACCGTAAGTACCAAATAGCCAACTCTTACGGTTTAGTCTTGAAATACGCTTACATCATCAGGGTTGAGGAGTTGAAGATCAAATTTTTGTCCCATGAATTTGTTTAACAATCTTATTATATATCCATAAAAACAAATTGACTTACTTCTACGGTTCAGGCTAGCAGTACCCCTGCATCATCAGGATTGAAGAGTTGAAGGTCAATTTTTTATATCTGCTTAGTAATCTTATTCTACATTCAACCCAATTGGACTCCTACAGCTTAGGTTTGGCCGAGTATCGCTAATTTCGTTAATTTGCTTCAAAGAAATGGATCCTATGATCAGAACCGTATCAAACTCATCAGAGTGTCCTTGAAGTACATTCTTTCAAAAAAATGAAAAATCATCAAAATCGGTTGGCGGGACATCTATTTATCGCGCACATCGTTAATGCAAATATCAGACTTATGCGCTTTTCTTATGGATGCCACTGTCAAAAGTGAACTAAAAATAAATGGGACTCCATGACACGTACTACCTTTCAAATGAAAAAAAAATCATCCAAATCCGTTCACCCAGTGCGCAGAAATCGAGTAACAAATATAAAATAAAAAAAATAATAAAAAAAGATAACCTCCTCATTTTTGGAAGTCGGTTTAAAACTATGTTTTAACATAAAAATCAAAGCGAAATACTAAATTTTATTGAGGTGGCCTCAAAATTGACTGACATTCATACAAACTTACATCTCCTATTTGGGTTAAATTGGGGGGGGGGGGGGAAGAAAATTCATCCTTAACTGACGTCTACGTCATAAAAGTACCCCTAGTAAAAATCATATTCGTATCTTTAGCAATTTAGGCTCTACGATGTTTATTCAATAGATGAGTGAGAGAGCATCCTTACGTTTTTATATAAGTATATATAGATATAGAGATATAGATTTGTATAGTATCAAATAACATAGGTAAACACATAACCAATAAAAAATACATATCAAAGGAATACATTTTACAGACCATAGCATGTTTAGTTTCAACACCAATTCAACTATGCAGTTACTTATCTTATTAATACTTATCGAACACAGCATAAATATTTTATATACCAGCATAGCTATTATATATAATTTGAAATGGCGATGATTTGTCAGTCCTGCATTATGAGGCATAGCATTTTATATAGATAGCATTAAAAATATACGACCTCACGCCACGAGATAAAACTCTTTAATAAATACCTTATCAGCGAGATAATCGTAATAACTTAAAGAATTAATGGAATTGTAGTGATTATCATCAACTAGAGAACTGTGTCAAATAACATTATCACTACAAAAACAAAACAACTCGAAATTAGTGGAATCTCGAGCATCGTCTATTAGATAACTTGTTTTTTTTCAAAATTTTCCTTTGGATATTATCTTCAAGTATTATTTCATAAGACAAATATTTATTAGGAAAATAAAAAGTACTTATTAAAATTAACTAATTACTACGAATACAATAGCAACGGCAATATTGTAGGGAAAATTAAAATTTTCATTGCAAAAATGACAGTTAATTACGCTAATGTTGCAATACCTAGAGAATGGCGCACGATACAAAATCTACACCGCAATAAATTTCATCGCATTAGAGAGATAACGAAAAGCGCATTTATTGGAACCTGAAATTAATGAACATAATATCTTTGCATTTAATGTTGGATTTAAAAAAAACAGTAGACGTAGTCAGAAGGAAGGAAATGTATGTATGTGCATTTCTTAAGAGCAGATACAGTTTTATGCTTCACGGATTGTATCATATTACATAGGTATATTATTACATTACAATGAAATATACCTACATTATAGCATTTCAATGTTATTATTTCAAAGGAATATCCTGAGAAGTCCACCTGAGAAGTCTTGTCCACCAATTCGCACTTGGCCAGCGCGGTGGACTATGGCCTAAACTCTCTCATTCCGAGAGAAGACCCGTGCCCAGCAGTGGGACAGTAATGGGTTGACGACGATCCTGAGAAGCGATAAATGGTATAAAATAGTATAAAAAAACGGATTTTAATTAATATGTTTTTGTGCTTTTCAGTACTTCTTATTGCGTAAGCATCTATATCTTAAATACTATACTAACAAAGAAATATGCGTGTCGGTCAAGTTTACGCACGATTATGTTCAAGTAAATACAGACGACCAACTCCAAGGCAAGATTAACAATTCGACCCGGCAATTTTATGGCACATTACTCGTATGCTGATATTTTCTGTCGTTAAATCCTTGGTTGGTTGATAAAACGTGTGCAATATATTATTATAATGTATCGATTTAAGTCTGTAATATTATAAGAGTACTGATGTTTTGATTTATGAATATAACAAAAATAAAATAGTCAAGAAATATTGCACTACAATGAGATATATTCAATATATTTCTTTTAATAAAACAGAAATAGCTAACGATCATGTAGTCATCATCATGGACATTCGGCAAAGAAACTGTGATTAACTTCAGGTGAACCTACGTTCTATATGAAGTTGCTTACAGATGTCCATGGGCGGCAGTCACCACTTACCGTCAGGTGGACTGCATGCTCTTTTGCTACCTGAATCTTATAAAAAAATGAAGATTAGGTGGAAGTAGGTACTTGTGGCGGTGGTGCTTCCAGAGTCGAATTAAGTCGAATAAGGGTTTTTGTATTTAATAGTTAGCATATAGATCTGGTGTTAGAATATTTATAATTCATATTTCATAATATATTTATTGTGGAACATAGGCACAAAATAGGTGTTATAATATTTAGGTAGGTAGGTAGGTACAGAAAATATGATCTCTACGCCCTGCCTCACTGGGCGTACAATAAGTTTGTATGCACGTTAATAATATTATAATTAAATTTGGGAACAATACCATAAAACTTAAATGCACCTGTGAAAATATATAGGACTTATTTAAAAATTATTCATTCTATTTAGATTTAAAAGTTAGCACTTAAGATTTGTTACGGATTTGTCATTTAATAAATTTAAATGAATTTAAATTAAGAAAATAGTGTTAAAAATTCCAATGAATGTAAAATAATAATAGTGTGAATAAAAAAAATATATTTTATTTTAAAAAAAGCGTGGGGTGCATGGTGTCAATAGTTATAGATATTTTATTGACAGATATGAGTAGAGTGATTATCATTTCGATAATATCTTAAAAAGCCCCTCAAGCTTCTTTTAAAATAAAATATTTTTTTTTATTCACACTAATATTAATTTATATTCATTGAAATTTTTAACACTATTTTCTTAATTCAAATTCATTTAAATTTATTTTCTATTTTTTTAGTTCGGTTTTCTATAAAAAGCGTGTTTTTTAGTTTTTTTAAACTATAATTTATTTTCTACTTTGTATTTAATCAAATTAAAAAACGGAATAATTTTATCAAATTAGTGTATTGTTATCGGTCCTCAATAAATCTACAAAGTTTGAACGAAATCTGGCCGTTTAAAGTGGGTCAAAATCGCGCCCAAAGAAGTCGGTTACAAACATACAAACAAACATACAGGTGAAGCTAATAAAAAGCTAAAAAGCTAATAAAAACCATCAATATTGTATTAACATTTGTCTTCTAGTAGAAAAGTAGAATTTACCTCAATAAATTCTCACAGTATGCATCACACATGATACAGCGAAGTGAGCAAGACGTCTAGTTTATGACTGACGCCGCAGATCCCAGCCTACTCATATATCTCACTCATATATTACACTAAAACCTTAATACGCAACTCCGCATTTCTGCGAAACTCAGTGACGTGTCCGACGTGATTAATATCACTCTTGATCTCGTCACTGAAATGGTAATGCGTGAACATTTGGTGTCACAAATGACGTGGAATTAGTGATAGCGATGATGTTACTGTCTTGAGTTTAATTTTAATCATATTTGATCCGCGCTGCTGGGAGCAATTAATTGAAAATTATTTGTTAGCTTCGTCGGTGATGAGTTTTGCAGTCGAACCACAGATTAGAATTGGTTATTATTAAAATCTGGACATGTTATTTATTGTTTATTAAAATCATTTAACGATAGATCTGGTTACTTACAGCTACTATACTTTCATAGTAAACTAGCAAAATTAAAATTATTCGTTTTATTAATATAAATGCGGAACTTTATAAGGATATACGAATGTTTCCTTACTCTTTCACGCTAAAACTACTAGTCGGATTTTTCAGAAATTTATACATATTTTATTACATGGATTTATAGATAAGAAACTCATAACCATGGTAAATGCGATTAAAACGGGTGGAGCCGCAGGAATAAGTTAGTATTAAATAAATATGACTAGATCAATGTCAATATGAACAATATAACGATCACAAGCTTATTAAAAGTTAAAGTGATAATTACCGTACTCTTCATAAAAGACGTTAAAAAATCGGTTTAAATCTGATCGATGGCAACGAGATAATTTGATGAGAATTTAATGGCTACCTCGCTTTAATCTAACTTTAAACCTCGTCGCAATTAGGGTATAACTGAGTTTCGCGTATCGATCGTGGAGCCCTATAGAAACGGATTCTGTAAAGCGGAATATTTACACTGATGCGTGCCATAAATTAGGTCGTGCATTTACTAGTACAATAGTTCAATGGCGTGTACGTAGTTATGTAGCTGTTGGTAGACAGTCATCCTATTGAAACCGAATGAGGATATATTCGATTTAGAGACTTAACGTTTTCGGTAACGTTATAATGTGAGCAGTGATCGACTAATCGTGGTCTCAACATTTTATTTTAGAGGCCTGATGTTCAAATCTCAAGAATATGTATTAGAAAATAATTATCACAGTTTTAGGGCCAAAGAAAAATATCGCGAGAAAACTTACATGACTAAGAGTTCCTTAAGAAAGTGAAATCTACCAAATCGGTTTGTGTGAAATCTACTAATTCGGACTTGGTAAGCAGTAGAGTATTGTAGAGCAGTGATAGCCTAATGGTTGAAACTCGCCCTCTCAACTGAGAGGTCCAAGGTTCAAACTCAGGCACTCACCACTAATTTATGTGCGTATTAAAAATTAATCATCACTGCTTTTCGGTGAAGGAAAACATCGCGAGGAAACCTACACACCGGAGAATTCTTTAAAAAAAGTTCTCGTAGGTTTGTGTACCACCAATTTGCACTTGACCAGCACGGTGGCCTATGGCCTAAACCTCTCTCACTGAATATTGCTGAATGTCGGTGTTCTCTATCTACTGTGTTGTATAATTTATTTATCATTTAGTTCTGTTTGGATATAAATAAACTCCAAGCAGCTTATTGAGTATTCACACATTACGAAATAATTCGGTGTTTAATTTAATTTCGTAATTTGTTTGCATTGTATGTAACCATACTGTTCCGAATGAATAAACGCGTTAATTATTCAAACTGTTAAAGTTGGAAACTAATGGAGCCTATTAACATAAACGCTTATATTTGCTGCTAAAGTTAACTACTTAATTAGTGTCAAAATCTCCCGGAAATAATTTCAGTTTAGCATAAATTTGATATTTCATGACATATGACACTGATTATTTTAGAATTGTGGGATGTTTTCCTATGAAATCGTAATGATACTTATATATTTACACTTATATATTTACTAATATATTTGCACTGATTACGATCTATTATTAAAGGTATAAGGTATGGCGCTGGTGCTAACACAGTTGATCCTAAGAGTTCTCTTGCCTGCATAAAGTCTCAAATCTCTAAAAAGTTTTTACAAAAATAGAATTTAAGTTAAATTCAAAAAAGTCACACAAAGTAGAACACGCACTTAATTAAAGCGAGTGAATTAAATGAAACGTTCCTTTTAATAATTGAGTACCTACCTCTTTCGCGACACAGCACCATTTAGTTCGAGTTCTGTGTGGAATTCCAGCGTTCCGGTTGGATATGTAAATGTGCTGAAAACATAATCGAGTTTGCAACGAAATTCCAAAATTGTGGGGAATTTCTGAGCAGCCATTACGCGGTTGTAAAGGGAAATAAGTTTAGAACATATCGGACGCATACTTGCTCCAACGTACTATCGTCCATGAAACTTTTGTTAATTAAAGTTATGCTCTCATCTAAAACGTTTCTATATTGTAAGTGAATTTCCGCATGCAGTTTCAGCTATGATTAGTTTTTTTTTTTATTTGAAAATAAACCTCCAGATAAATTAATTTTACATAGTAGGTTATCTATAAGCGATCGTATATTTACAAAAAAGCTAATTTAGTATGAACTGGTCAATTTTAAACTCTCGCCTTTATAATAGTGAGGTATAAATTCTAAATATTACAAAGAGCATTGGTTATTAATTTAACAAGACTATCTAGTAGACTTCCGCTATATACCATAGCAGTTCGTGTCTGATTCAGTTCAGACCTATTTTACGGTACGCCAACTCCGTCAGACTAAGCCATAAGCCGGGTACAACGCACTTCAGTTTGAATACATTTGAGAAAACCCTTCTCGCTCGAAAACTAAAAATAGCCGTGATAAAATTTTTTAAAGTACGAGTTTTCATCCCGTAAATATTTAGCTCCGTTACGGGGTTTATGTTAAGAAGTCTTCTTTTAAATTTTATTTCAAATGGCTTACGTCTATTAATTAGTGTTAGTTCATGTAGTAAATGAGCAATTAGTGCACCTAATTTCAGCTAAAACTTAAACCATTACTTAGCTAACTCTGACGGAATGTTTAGTTTAACAGAAGAAGTTTGCAGTTCGGTTGCATGAGGTGACTAAAAAGGGCTTCCGGGGTTGCAGACGGCTAGAGTGGGAGCTCGAACCGTTCGGTCAGGCGATCCCAGGAAGGACGGCGGTATATGTGGTCGCATACCGTCGTAAAGACTAGACGGAGCGATGGGCCCAGCCGCCCATCTGGGAGGAGCCCGATGGGGCAACGCGCTCAGAAGATTCCGGGTGCGGTCGTTCCGAGTTCCCGGAGTCCTCTTTATAGCGCCGACGACAGCCACCGGGAGGGGTTTTAGTGCAGTAAAAATGCCACATAACCCTGCGTCGCTCTCACGGCGACGGGTACCTTTTGAAGGTTTTCCCCCCGAGAAAAAAAAAAGTTCGGTTGCATGTTTTACCGATTTTGAGCTGTAGAAGTGATGCGATTCTGAAACGATTTTGACTAAAATATTACATAGAAGACACAGCCTATAGCAGTTTTTGCGTTTGGTACAAAGGTCGTAGTTCCTGGCTGGCAACGCAACTCTAATCTCTTACCATTAGAACTGACCTTATACTATCAGATAATTGCCAGCTCACTTTACTACTTCCATCTTATAAAAACCCGCCAAGTGCGAGTTGGACTCGGGCACGAAGGGTTCCGTACCAATATAAATATAAAAAGGCAATAATCACGTTTGTTGTGTGGCTCCCATAAATATTTACTTTAGTTTTGAAATATTCTGTGAAAATTTTAAGCGTCTACATGTTGCCGTTGTTAATAGCCAATAAAATGACGTTTGTTGAATGCGAATTGCTCTTAAATATTTATTTTACTCTGTTTCTGTATTTGTTAATATAGCGGTAACAGAATAAACACATGATGTATTCATCTGTGAGAAGTGGGGCTATCACGATTTATGAGATATAGCCTGGTTACAGACAGACGGACAAACGGACAGACAGCCAGGCGGACAGATGAACAGCGTAGTCTTCATAATAGGGTTAAGTTTTTATTCTTTAGGTACGAATTGTAACAAGGTTAAAAAAACAAATTTCTTATCCTGTGTAAAAGTATATATATTCATACACGTACAAGATGTTCCCATTAGGTAATGAGGGTAGTAACGATCGACCTCAAATTGAATTTAATTCGAGGTCTCATTCGCGGTACATTGAAGGGTAAAATGCTTTTCACTCAATTTTACACATTATTACAATCTAGAGAATGGACGTATATCGTCGGAAATAATATATTCACCCTGTTGTGTGAATAATAATAATAATAATAATAATAATCTTTATTTGCTAAATAAGGTACAATATGGTATTACATTAATATATTAAATGTTCGCTTACTTTACCTATAAGGCGTGCAAATTGTAATATAGTGATTTTAAATTAATTATTAAATTCAATGCAAAAAATATGTCATATTATATTCAAAATGTCAGAGTAATATTTATTCATTCCAATAGAGTTATATAATCCTAATATTCATTTATATGTCCAAGACTAAACCTGTTTGCCTAAAAAATCATTGACTGAATAGAAGTATTTTGTTGCAAGCCACTTCTTTAACTCTTTCTTAAATTTATAAAAGTACATTTCTTTTATATCTTTTATCTTATATATATTTTCTTATATTCTTTTATATCTTTTATCTTATATTCGATATTATCTTATCGAATTAAGAGTATCTCTTCGTTGCTCTCTTTTAATGAGATTGATGAAGCAAACGAGCATGGAGTTCACCTGACGTTTTTACATTTTAATTTCCTTTAATTTATATTTAATATATTTTAATTAAAAATAACCATCAGAAATTCCATGGTTGACATACAATAAGATGATCTATTGCTTTATTTTTCAGCACTAATTTCGTTTGTCTCAAAAATATTTCACGTAAAGAGGTTTTGAAGCAACGATGATTAGTAAGTTCAAAACTATTAGTGGAGTTTCGTAACAAATATAACAGCAACAAGTTATCATAACAAGAAGTTTTGCAAGGTCGTTTTAATATTGCGGTCAGATTGTGAATATTTAAGCTATAGTTTTAACTGTGAAATGAGCATCAGTAAAGAAAGGTATTAAAATTTCATAAGTTCTTATGATAAACATATATTTATTATTTAGTCGTTTGAGGGTACTTTAAGAATAGCGTTATTCCAGTGTGTGTTCGTTGAAAATTAGCGTTAAGGACTCTAGAGAACACAACTGTTTGTGAAATAAAATATAAATATTGTTAATAATATATTTTTTGCTATTAAACAATATAGTGTATGACAGTGTAGCGTGCTGGACACGTTTTTAGGTGACGCAGCGTTAGGCGTTATCGTAGTATTCGCGCTACATATGTAGTATGTCCATTAAAATCCTAATCTTGAAATACACAGTGCAAAGGAGCTCATAAATAATAAATATCTAAGTTCATGAATAGTAAATACCTAAATCAACGTCCACCAATTCGCACTTGGCCAGCGCGGTGGACTAAGGCCGAACACTCTCATTCTGGGAGACGACCCGTGCCCAGCAGTGGGACAATGGGTTGGCACCAAATGCATAGCTCAAAATTACAGTCTGACTTTAAATAATCAAGGGTTTAAAGAAATTTTGAAATTTACAGGGCAGACACGAAGATACCGCCGACTCTACATTATAGGTAATAATCTTTTTGAGGAACAAATTAACAAAGTCGGACTATATGCACAAACGTAGGTATACATATTTGATAGTATAGTATTATTTTATGAATACATTTTTTCTTTGTGATATTATCTCAATTTTAAAATTTTTCGTTGCAAAAATTGTTAAAGAATTTTTATTTTGTATTTTTTTTTATTATTTTTATTATTGTTGTTATATTCTATCCACATTGTTTAATTTAATTTTGAATAGTAATTTAATTTATTATCATTTTACACCATTGTTTTTGCTTGCTAGTTGTTAATTGCATGTCGATTGTACCTGTAAGTGGAGTAACACTTACTCCTAGTCTATACGCAATATTGTAATTAAATGTATATACTAGTGATTACTCTGTTGGTACAACTTTAAATAAATAAATAAATAAATAGGGTTTCTACATTTCGTCGCACTACAATAGACATACTTTGCCAAAAAGGGTATTGCTTTTTGATGTCAATACTTTGCGAAAGACGTATGCAAATGTTGTCCTTAGGCCAATATGGGCCGTGACGTGGGCGAATACCGTTCGATGGACATACTATAAACACCTTTAGTTCGAGGACAGATTGAGTGCTTTAAAAATATACACAAGACTAATAAATAAACATTTGGTTGCCGGCACACTTTTATATGAGACTAGCTGACCCGGCGAACTTCGCTCCACCTAAGAGTCAAGAATCGAAAACTATCAGTGTTCCTCTAATACCTTCTTCTTGAATCACTCTATATATTCAAAAAACTGCATTAAAATCCGTAGCGTAGCTTTAAAAATCTAAGCATACATAGGGACATACAGCGCGAAGCGACTTTGATTTATACTATGTAGTGAATGAGGACCATCATAGTCATCGGGAGTAGCTACGCAGATGTCCATGGGCTGCTGTGACCACTTACCATATGATGGACTACATCCGCGTTCGCTACTTTAATCGTATAAAAAAATATATATCAAATATATTACATAAATATGTATACGAGAGGATCTATGGTCTTGCAGACATAATGTACCTATTTCGCTAAAGAAAACTAGGTTTTTGTCTATTTAAAAAATATTCAAAATATCTGCCTTTGTTAACCGACTTCACAAAGGACACTTCTGTACCTATTCGTCATACTTTGTTTTTGTATCCCACGATTAGGCATGTGTCTCTTCCAATTGTAAAAGCCTGGAACGTACGTCACCATGTTGCTCCATCGCAAATGACAAAAACGTACACCTACAAATATTTGTGTATATATTCGATTGCTCCAACTGACTATAAACAAAATTAACTTGAAATTGAGTGGAGCATAATAACATTTTACTCGAGATGTAACTCAGTTATTGTTCCATCGTGAACCCTTAGGGCTTAGGCAATAACTTCACGGTAATAATGTTTGGTGTTTCTAAGTGTAAGATGAGTTTCTAAGGCATGTTAACAAAGAGGGGAGAATTCTTAATTCGATTGTGTTTTTATCATATTGTTAATTAGTTACTGAGATCCAAAAATCAATGGAAATCTTAAGTCGACCAGTGATGCTTTACCTACTTTTAGGACTAATTTGCAAGGTCTAATGCAGTGGTTCTTAACCTTTTGGTGACGAAGGACCATTTAGCAAAATATCTGTCGATACATGGACCACCGGTATGAGGATTAATTTAAGTTAATAATAAATTTGAAAATTAGTAAGGGGTATATTTTATTTCATAAAATACGCGTACATTGTTGTTTAAAGCAAACAATATTTAATGCGCTTTCTGTATACTCTTTACTAATTCCTGATTTCCTTGGTCGTCCGGCTGTCCGCTACTTGACTGTCATTGTTTTGACTTCTTATATTTTGGATGGCTTCTCGGACCACTTTGGGTGCTTCCAGGGACAATCAGTGGTCCGCGGACCACCGGTTGGGAACCACTGGTCTAGTGTAACTTAATATTGGTCTAAAATAGAAGTGGGTGTTAGTGCCTAAAGAGTCAAATCACGTATTCCGAATGAATTTAGATTTATATTATCGCGAAATTTATCTGTTTTAATATATAAGGGGTACTCATAAGACGGTTTTTTTTTTATTGCAATAAGGACTCTGCCATCTTTAACACTAGTATCTTCAATACTCAAACCCAAATGGAAACAACTGGAAACAAATGGAAACAACCCGTCCCTACAGATGTAGAAACTGGTTGTTTCCATTACAATAAGCACTCGCAAAACTTTCGGTAAATCCATCAAGCTTTTCTACAAAAACAACTAGGACTTTTATTCCATAGATTTCGGCAAATTCCATCATAAAGCACTACGGACACAGTGGTTTCTGAAAGGGATTACAGAGTGGAGCTTACGTCCATTCATACGAACAAAGCTGGGGGTATTGGGTTGCGATGCGTTACAGCTAATGGTTCGATAACGTTAAAAGCTGGCAGAGCTTTTCCGAGTTTCCAAAAGCTTTGAATGCATCATTATGAATAAATATTTTATATCAATGGTACAAATTAATGATTAGAAAACATTTTCATATTTTTTGTGATTTTTCAGAATGTCGTATCTCATTAAAATAGAGGTATCCTGATTTTAACGCACAATTTTATATGGTGTGAAAAGAAATTGCATTTTTCCTTTCTTCCGGTGTATTGGCTAGAAAAAACTCTAAGTAAGCTCTATTGCTCTCTCATTCTGGGTAAGTAACTCTCTCATTCTGGGAGAAGACCCGTGCCCAGCAGTGGGCCAATAATGGGTTGATGCGAAGCTCTATTGCTATTTTGGATTTTTAACCGTTGGAGTTCTTAACGTAGATAAGCTAGCCAGCCCTTACCATGTCGGTATGGACCGGATAGCTTGTTTATTGAGAGTATTTTTTTTTTATTTTTAATCTTAAGTACTATTATTTTACACTGTCGTACCAAATTTTGTGCAGTAATTAATTCATCGGATCTTTTTCATTCTTTCATTTTTAAACCTTAAGTGTAAAGGCTAGTATTTGTTTTACAAACTTAACATTCAAATCTTAATGAAAGTTCATTAGATATTTTGCTTTTGACAATCAAGCATGCAAGATTTTTTTGCATGCATGCAAAAAATCCTTTTCATAAATCGCTGAAATAGGTTGCGATTCTTAACGAAAATGAAAACAAAAAAGTTTATTTGATAAAATTTCGCACAGAACATCAGCCTTGACAGAAATTCTTTGGGATTATAATGTGCAGTGTAATGTGTAATTAGATTAGATAAAAAAGATGAACGGATATAAAAGATAGTGAATTATTGCCTGTAACTTTCATACATGTATTTAAGGATAAACACGCAATAAAGACGAATAATAAGCAATTAAGAATTAAGACGCCAGGCGCCAAAAACCGCCAGATGTATATATGTATGCTATTGTAGATATTACACGGCTGCCAATTTACATAATGTAGTCTGAGTTGCATAGTTTTTGATGCCATTTTGTTTAAATATTCTTGAATGTATGCGGTAACTAATTTCCATCAGGTAGTCCGTCTGGAGATCGTTAGGTACAGATATAAATTAAATTAATTATCTAAAAAACCCATGTATGTATCCATAAATTTATTGTCTCTTGAATAATTGTTAATCTTCTCTGTGCCTATATTATCCTATCAGATTTGCCAATTTTGGAATCTAATGCAATAAAAATATTTTAAATATTTGAATAAAAAAAAAATTAAAAATACTAATTTGTTTTTAATTATTTTACTACAAGTAACCGTTTCCTTATTTATGACAGCTAACATACATAATGCTCCTATAACATTATTGAAATCAAGTTTTGCACAGGAAGTAAAATGCATTAGCCGGAAATTTGTAAAAAAAATCAAAAAACCGATACGCAAATAATACAGCGACAGGCTCCAGCGCGCTGGTTGTTTACTGAAAGCTTTCATGAATTCCGCGAAAGCGAATATTGTATTTTCATTCGATTTTAACATTACTCTGTTTTCAGACTACTTCAATGGTATCGGATTTCAGAAGTTGAGCTGGTAGTTGAAATAGGCCAACCGTGGCCAAATAAAATAAGTTTCCGAACTTGAGGTTATCCCTCGATACTCTCCTTTTTATTTCGGGTTTTGGGTATTAAGTATACAAGTCAATTCTTTGGAACTTTATAAAATGAATACTAAATATTTCAAACACATTATTTTTCTTAAGGCTTTTCACGGTCGGTAAATACGGACTCATACAAGGAAAACGGTCGGCGAATGACCGCTCACAAGATTTTCAGTGGCCTTCCGTAGCAAGATAACCATGGGAACCCAGCATTATATTAATGCCGGATCTAATTGTCATACATGTACTTGCATTCATCAATACTAGTCACCCGTCACAACGGTCGAAATTCAACCGTATTTCAACTCAAAAAATATGCTTCAAAAGTAGCATAATATTTCTCAAATTTAATTAAATTTTCTTAATTTTAAGTTATTTTAATTACACTCGTTAAAGGTAAAGAGAGGTTTATTAACTAAGCTGCATTTAAAAGCATTTGCTTTTGCATTTGCAATAGCGGGTTTTTGACAAAGATATCTGACATTTTTGACGTTGTGCTTATAGTAAGACATTGAATGTTTTATTTCGTTTATTATACATGTGTTTGTGTCATTTTTAATGTAGTGTGTATAATGTGTGTATAAAAATATTATTTCTTTTTTACGGAGTGTGTAAAGGGAGAAAAACTTACACGAAATATTCCGACTCCGTTCTGTGCCTCAACATTTATCAGCATGCATGTGCACCTACACGTATGTCCACTAGCATCTTAAAACGATAAAACTACCTTTTATGTCGTTTTTATTACTGTCGCATTATATATGTATATACGCGTTAAGCCAACGCTCGGCCACGTTGCGTGTTAGGTTTTTATCGTTATGGAATTTCTTGATTCGGTCGCCGCGCTCAATGCCCGCGATAATATGCAATAGCTTTAAAAATACTATAAAACCCGTTCACTGTTCTGATTTCATATCTAATTCGTTTGCCATTCAAGCTCATTGTAGCGTCCTTACTCGTTGGATGACTTGTAGTCTGCCGCTGACGGCTTATGACAACAGGACTTACATTCCTAGAGTACTTGTGTTAATCTAGATTCTCGGCTTAATCTTACTAATACTGTTAAGGTGAAAGTGATGATGTATGTGTAGTGTCTCTTTCACGCAAAAGCTACTAGGTGAATTTCACTTTCAAATTTGGCATACCTACAGTACTCGTAGTTTACGACGAGATAGACAGTTTACGACCAGCATTAACACATCTCGCCAACCCGCGCGCGAGTCTACCGCGCTGGCCAAGTGCGAATTGGTGGGCAGGGGTATAATACTTAGACAAAATAATGGATTGACGAGATTAATATACTCATAGTCGGGGTAAGACTAGTTTTTCAAATTCTATGTGATATTAAACTTCTTAAGGAAAGACAGGACGTACCTGTAGTTCCGGGATCAGAATATGGCTACGGTATGCCTGCCTGTCGTAAGAGGTGACTAAAAGAGCCTTCCGGGCTTGCGGGCGGTTAGAGTGGGAGCTCGAACCGTTCAGTCAGGCGATCCCGGGAAGGACGGCGGTATGTGTGGTCGCTCTAAGCGCGTTCACCCATCTGGGAAGACCCCGATGGGGCAACGCGCTTAGAGGATTCCAGTTGCGTTCCGTTGGAAATCCCGGAGTCCTCTTTATAGCGCCAAGGACGGCCACCCTTTCGGTAAAAATTCCACATAATCCTGCGTCGCTCTTACGGCGTCGGGTACCTTTTAAAGGTGCCCTCGAGAACAAAAAAAAAGGTAAGACAGGAAGGAGGTTAATGGGAGTATGAAATTTGTTGGAAAATTAACTTTAAAAATAGACTTTGTCTCTTAATACTTGGGTTTGTGGTAATCATAAACAATGCTAGTTATTGAATTTCTTTACAATTTGGTTCGCGCAAGTGTTTCAAATGCTAACATAATTGCTATTCTTCTAAATTCACGTGTCGTCGCACCGTATAATTATGTACAAGGCGACGTTTGGGTCGTTAGTTTATTCAACAATGTAAAAAATAATAAAACTTGACAACTATGATTTGCTTGAAATTATGACAAGTAGTATTAGTAGTATTTACTTTTAGAAAATTGTATATATTTTGCACCAATTCGCATTTGGGCAGCGCGGTTATGACCTATAACTCTCTCATTCTGAGAGAAGACCCGTGCCCAGCAGTGGGACAATAATGGGTTGACGTCATATATTTTGCAATTTAACTTCAGGTTTTGCGGCACAGTATGTCTACCTACCTATACCCTTTTCTTTGAAAAAGTATTTGATTAATTCTAGTAAACATGCACATGAGTAATATCTAATGTCAAATGATCAGATGTGCTTGCCAGTGCCAGGTATTTGAATCGAGACTACTTTTCTACACAAATTTCCTGATACTCACGATTTCGAAATTGCTAGGCATATTTAATGCAATTAGCTTTTACAGTAAGACCCAGCGTTTCTACATAAATTGGATCCGAACTGTAATCGGATTTAATGTATTACATTAGGTTCTTCTCAATGCATGCGTAATTCGAGAGAGCGGTAACCTTTACCCGCTACATATTCAACCTGCAATAAGGCAAAATTATACATTTAAGGCTTTGCAAACCGGTTTACGCCGTTAAACATTTTCCTTATGTCCGACTTAAACTCTGGTAAGCCCCGACTGATATAAATCTATGTAACAGATCAATGCGCGTTAATTCCAAGTGATAAAAACATATTATTCTTTTTATATTCGTTTTTAAATTATCACAAGATGCGGTGGGACTGTGAATAGTTGTCTAGCTGTTTAAATTGCACGATGTTTGTTAGCCAAGGCACCATTGTCATACCTACATTGTCATACGTTTTATAGCAGTAGCAGTAACTTATTCGAATAATTTGATAAGATGAAAGTAACTTAGACTTTATAAGAAATAATATACCTACCCGGGATCGATCTTAACTGGGACTCTTGCCCTATTTTTGTTTTATAAACCTAAGTCCTATTTTAGATAGGTGACATTTTAACCAACACCAATTCGCGCAATATTTACGTTACAATCGTAATTAGTTAGTTGAAATATGAGAACAAGTGTAGTTTGGTGGAAGTAAAACCATCACACCTATATTGTAAGCTTTTGTTTTGGTTTTCGGTCAAAACTTGGCGAAAATGTAAGCAACATTGGTTTAGTAAACATAATACACTCATGCTAAAGGTACAAGCCTGGCAACAAAACTGTGATTGGTTTTAGTAAGAATTTAATGACTATATTTCCTTTTTATTTTTCATGGATAGCTCTTAAATGTCTATACTACCGCCGGATCGGAACACGACCTCAAATAAGAAGATCCGGCAAGAAAGTCAGCGGGTTTGTTTTTTTCTTTTTGACGGCAACGATAAGTAGGTATGTATGTTTATACGATGTACCATCTTGTTTTAAAAACAGACAATAAATGCTAGAATCAATATCTTATTTCCCTTCGTTTCCATATGTTTGTTGCTTTAATCTTGTAAAAAATAATAAAGACCAGTCAGGAACAAACGTAGAAGTAGAGACTCATCAAAAAACTTGAGTGACACAAGTCATTTCTTAACAAAAATAGCATTCTTAGTTTGCAGTTTTTCTTTTTGATTCAGACAAGGTCATCACATACAGGCATAGAATTAATAAGTCTTTGGTCGCAAGAGGAAAATCCAACAGCTCTAGGTCGTGTGCTATCTTTTTAAAGCAAAATATAAGGTAAAATAAAACCGGCCAAGTGCGAGTCGAACTTGCGCATGAGGAGTTCCGTACCATCTATAAAAACGCGTAAAAACACGTTTGTTGTATGAGAGCTCCCCTAAATATTAATTTATTTCGGTTTTATCTTGTTACGTCAAAGAAGTATAACTTCTAATGCATGTACATAAGTACACATATACTTTCTTCTTTTTATTCTCTTTGTAGTTATTTGTTGTTATAGCGATAATTGAGATAAATCATCTGTGAAAATTTCAACTGTCTAGCTGTTACGGTTCATGAGAACCGTCTGGTGACAGACAGACGGATAGACAGACAACGGAGTCTTAATCAGTGGGGGGGGGGGGGGGCGTTTTACCCTTTAGTGACGGAACCTTAAAAAGACGGAAACTTAACTTAGTTGTTAAGATAAAACAAAGGAATATAACGCTAACACAATGACATATTCAATAGTGTTTACAATTTGATAACAGCATCTCTCTCCAGTAAGTTTGTATGTACATAATTAGTTCTCCAGTATGTATGTACATAATTAGTAATGATCGACAACAATGTAAGAAGGTACTTCATCTTCTTCTTATCTTATTAATTCTTGTCAATATAAACGTGGAGGTTTGTAAAGATGTATGTACGTTTGCAATTGTTTCAGGCAAAAACTACGGGCGTATCTACGGAAATAAGTTAGTTTTGTATATAAATAGAGACAAGACAAAACAATTTAATACTACTTTCTACTTTTTCAATATTTTTTTATTTGGGAACTAACGACGAGGTTTAGTGTCATCAATAAAAAACGGAAAGGTGATTACGAGTAAACCATAATTCGACCAAAGAAGCGAAGATTAATAATATATTTAAATTACTTTGGTATATTTGCATATACGTATATAATTTATTGTTTAAATGTGGACGGTCACATAATGATAGACAATAAAAAAACACTTTCATAACGTCAAACTATGTGTACGTCACCACGTTACGTATAACTTTTGACTTATTATTATTTACATTTGGTATCTGTTATGGAAAGGGTATTATTTATTAATTTTAATAGTGGAATTTGACTACCAAGGAATTTTTATTTTAAGTATCGGTATAAAAATATGATCGGTGATAAGGCTGTAAATAAGAATTTAATCTAATATGAAAAAACGGCTGCATAGCATTACTAATGGTAGAATTAAAACCAGTACAGTAACACGAATGATAATT